>MTQE01002208.1:51074395-51160419 GCA_014337955.1 Aspidoscelis marmoratus | reverse complement strand
CCGCCACTCCAGAATGTGCCGGAGTCCTCTGACATCTATGGAGGCCATGCAGGCAGAAGAGGCCTCCCTCATTCGGTCCTAATGGGGTCTCCTGTGTGGAAGGATCTTTTAGGATCCGTCCCGCATGGGTTTCTAATGGGTCCCTAATGGGTCCCTTATGGGGTCTAAAAGGCCAGTGCAGAAACACCCTTAGTGTTACTTACTCAAGCTGGAGAGAATTCTTTCAAAATGCAGTAACTCTCTGTATCTTAATATATTTTTATTGGTCTCAGTTCTATAATCTTGAGACTGGTGGCAGCAGGGAGTATTCTCAGTTAATTTGCAGTGAGGATTTTACTAATGAATGAATGAACGAACGAATGAATGAATGAATGAACAAATGAATGAATTGCAGTGAGGGACAAGTACCAATAGCAGAGGATGAAAACTTGTGTGAAACAGCTGCTGAAGATGCTTTTAAAGTGGCAAGAGTTTCTCAGGACTCATCCACCAAGGATAGTATAGTTCTAGAAACACATTCAAAACTTGGAAAAAGTAGTATGTCTATTATCTATATAAGTTCATCCATCGTATGGAAAAAGTGGACAACTGCTCACATTGAGGGTCTAGCTACACACAATATCCCTAATGTGTTTTAAGCCAAGAAAACAGCTTTTTTTTTCTTTAGGAATACTGACTTAGGCTGCAATCCCACGTAAGTTTTTTAAAATGAAACAAAGCTAAACCTGATGCAAACGCGCATTCTTCCTGTTCCCATTTTTTAAACTTTAAATCGCAGTCAATCCCAATTCTGCTGTTCCCACAGAAAATGCTTCAAAAACACACTGGGGAAAGCGAATCTTTTCCTCCCTCCCCTTTGCCAGCCGGGGTGCCTACCCCGCTCTCCCGATTGGGTTCGATCCCTCGATGATGTGGCAAAGGTTGGGGAATCCCAGTTCCCCCTCCCATCCTGCTTTTGTTGGCATCGTTTGCTTCCCCACAGCAAAGCCAAACCTTCAGTGAGCATGACCACAAGGATCACTTCCATGGTGTCGCGCAAAATCACCTCCCTAAGCCTCCTCGCCCATGCCTTCCCCTCACTTTCTCCTTTATCGCACCTTTCTCCCACCCACCCATCGTGGTTGGTTCATGCAGGAAGGAGCCAGCCAACTCTTCTTTCCCAGCCGAAAAAGGAGAAAGTGAGGGGGGGCATGGGCAGGAAATGAAACTTGTTATCAGTAAAATGAAACTTGTTACTTGTTATCAGTGTGAAGTGGGTGTAAATGAAAATTTTTATCCACTGTGAAGTGGCCTGCTGAGGGAAAGAGGGTGTGTGTGGAGGCTTGAACACTTTAAACTCCTCTGCAAAGGAGGGATGGCAAGCCAGGGGCAGTCCTACCAGGTGAAACCCCACCTATTTCAGGACACATCTCCCCCCAATACTGCAGTACCATTTCCGAAGGAAAAAAGATAAAGCATTTTAGCAGCAAAAATGGGAGTGAGAGATGTTTTTTCAGTTTTTTTTTATTGTGGTTTTTAGCAATTTACTCCTCGGAAAATGTGGAAACCCAATCTGTAATGGGACCGAAGAAAATTCAAATCATTTTCAAACCACAATAAAACCCAGGTGTGATCAGCCTCTTATAGTTGTTAGCCCTCCTTAAGGTCTTCTTTCTCCAATAACTTTTCCAGCCCATTTCCTTTTTTCCCTTCTACATGCAGCAATTAATCATCTCTTTTTGTCAGTCACTGGTTTTGTTTATTATCTTTTGTTTTGGCATAAGTTTCAACTACCCAAAATGTGTTTGAGCAACACATCAAAATGTTTAACCTGCTTTAGGTAAGGATAATAAAATGTTTTCCTACTTTACTTTATACATTTTCCAGAAAATACAACTTCAGGATAGATAATATGGAAGAAAAACAGCTTGTCACTTTGATGTTGTATTCTCTCCACTCCAGAAGTTAATAAAAGTTAGGTTAAAACTTAGACCTTTTCTGCACTTACCTGGTAATCCAGATCAAGGAGCCTCATAGTCCACATGGTCTGCATGGGGTTGGTGCTAATCCAGACCAGATCTGTACTAAGGGCACAATAATCTGGATTACTGATGGACTGGACTAATTGGTACCACAACTGTACTAGCACCATCTGATCCAGAACAAGCAATGGGGCATCTGTATGTAGAATGAAACAGGAAAGACAGTGAGTGTTGCATTGAGAAACATCTATGGTGATGGTGAGTCCCTTCAGAACAATGGCTGTGTTGACAGCAATGTGTCCATATTGATGGTGTCCTCACATTTGCCAGGGAAGGCACTTCACCCCTGCTATCCAGATGCAGCATTTGATTAACAAGGACATGGGGCAATTGCATCAGGGTTTCAGAGGTGCTGTCAGCAGTAGTTCGCATCCATCGATAAGGAAAAGTGCTGAAGCATCCACATTGGGCAGGTTCCAACATAGCTAAGTTATTCCGAATTCTCAGCAAATGAGTGACTCCAGGTTATTTCCATCTGTTGCCTTATAACACAGACTCAAAATGGACTTGCTTGTTCCCACTCTTCATTTATTCATGCTCGGCACGGGAGAGACCCCCTGCTGTCACTCCTCCCCACGCCAATTCCTCCTGCAACCAGCAACTGGACAGTGGTCTATATATCATTCCACAACTTCATTGGAATGGGAAATCCAAACCCCACCCTCTAAATAAACCTGCCGCCACATCGGGTCATGGAGTCCTTTGGTAGCAGTTCTCATTCACCACTTGTTTGCCCCCTCCATCTTTTATCCACCATAGCATTTTTCCCATGTTAACAAGGCAGTAGAAGATCTTTAAAGACCACTCTCCCTTTCTTTTTTATTGGAATGGTGGTTTCACACTAGATTGTTATAGCAAAGCAATGTGGAATAGTGGGAAGTATGGCAAAAAGGAGGGGGATGACAGAGGGGATCTATAGTGTTGTTGAGGCTAGATTTTGGCAGATCACCCGTGCTTGGCATGCCCTCACCAAGAAACCTACAGCAGCATAAGAAACAACCCACTATCTCTTTTTTATTAGAATGGTGATTTTGCACTAGATTGTCTTAGCACCCAATGGTGGAGAGTATGGTGAAGAGGGAACAACAACTGAGGAAAATTCAACGAATGAGGAAAATCAGAGGAAACGGGGGAGAATGCCCCTAAAAGTATGGTTCCTTCCCCAAAAAGCCTGCTTGCCATTCCCATTTACCAAAACAAAATGCTATAGTCTTAATAACAGCATAGAGAGCTCATTTGATCTGAATATAGATACTCTGCATTTCTGGCCCTTGAATCTGCAGAAACTGTGGATTCCTTAAAAACAGTAAGAATGTTGAAGCCTCAAGCCAGTTTCTGATTATATTCTGTGTTGGAGCACGCCTGTTGTGTCTCTCCTTATACTACGTTTACCGCTGTCCAGCCCACTTAATGCAGATGCCTCCTGTTGATCTGGATCAAACTAATCCAGATCCACTAAAGTGGACTAAGCGCAGTAAGTGCAGAAAAGGCCTTAGGTGTAGCCAGGCCCTAATAAAATAATATTGGTTTAAATGAACCCATGGAGTGACCCTAGATTTCTTCTGCAAGACTCATAAAAGCTCAGACCACACTAATAACACCTGCAGTTTTAGAGAATGATCTACAGTGTACCCCCATAGCTGCAGGGAATAGGTACAAGTTCCTACCACCATTACCGGAAACTGCGGATATTTAAAACACTGGGAAATCTTGCAGGATTTCCCATGAGTCCCATGGAATCACACAACATTTCCTAGGAATCATGGAAAATCCTGCAAGATTTTGTGCTATTTCCAACTGCAGAAGGCCTCCAGGAAGCCTTCTTGAGACCTATGGCACTGGCAGGGATGGGGGGAGGCTGATCAGGTTGACTGTGGATAAGTCAAATCGTGGTAACCAGATCAGCAGATACAGGGGCACACCTGTATACAAAAATTCTTATTTCTAAAAAATGTGAATCATTTTGCAATGAAACAAAAATCAAAAACTGATTTCTTGGTACAAAAACAGGAGGATCCCATTCCCCTAAAGAATGAGGTTAAGAGACAAATTAAGATATTTGTGAAGTATTATAAAACAGAGCTATTCAGGGAAAACAGGCCAAAGTACAAAGAGAAGGCAAAGAGGGCAATGATAGAGGTGCATCTTCGAAATTCCTTTGTTCAAGAGATCTCCTGCAGGCTCTATTTTTAGAAACTATCTCCTTTAGAGGAAAAACAGAGCAATTTATCTTCCTTCGGATGAGCATGAAAGGGTATTCTGAGTGCTGCAAAACCACATTCTTAGAAACTGCAAAAGATGAGACAATTTAGTGTTTTCATTTTAGCAGAATAATGTTTTACCCTATATAAACCTATATTATTAATTAGTTTTTGAGATACTGTTTAAATCCTTTAGCTTTACAATCTATAAAATACATATAGTACTGTAACTGTTTAAAGATGTCTAGTTTTATGTGCTTCTGCTGCTATGCTCATTAAGGATAAATTTAGCAGGTGGTGGTGGAAGAAAATGATAAAACTACCTTTCCTTCTTACATATCAGTAATAGGTATTTGAATACAACAGAATACAAAGCAGATGTCAGCAGCTGTACATGTTGAACACAAAATAATTCCAATCACATAGAAAAGTAAGCAGGATTCCTCCATCCTTATTGAACCATTGAAATGAGTTTTGTAGAGGCTTCATCATAGTACCTGAGGTCAACTCTGAAGCTCATGTGAGGCTAAGGACCATGTGGGCTGGAATAGCATTCCAGTTCAGATCCTTTCTGCACTGGGCTTTAGTTTGGACTATATTCCAGAACAGAGAACTGTCATCACATGCTAGCGCAGACCTTGGGTGAATGGCAGTACCCTATTCCAGGATATAATTCAGAATAAGGGCCGATGCAGAAAGGGCTTCAGAGTGATCCATCCCAGACTTGAGACAGATTGTTTTATTCCAGACCAGCTGATCCAGAATACAACAGGGAAGTGCAGAAAGATCTTCTGTGTCGAACTGAGTAAGTAGCATACACATAATAGCTTTCCACACTCCTCTTATGGAAATCCCTTTCCCAGCTGAAATCTGAGTATAAAATGATTTATATATTAAGCACAACAGTGGTTCAAAACACCTTAGAAATGGTAGCATGTGGCTCTCATGTGTTCATCCCATCTATCACTCCAATTTTTATGAGAGGGAGAAAGCCAATATGAATAACCACATGTGAACAATTCTGCCTACAAATCATCTCCAAACTATCTTTAAAAGCCTGTCCAGTGCAAGTCAAGCTGGAAGACAATTGATTTTAAGAAGCAAAAGCAAGGAGGAGCCTTGAAGTTGTTCAAATGTATTTTTCCACACGTTGGCAATGAAGTGGTAAGGACAAGGATATTCCAAACAGCATTCACATGTTCCCGCATTAAAGTCATAACTGTCCCAGGTTTAAGGGAGGACAATGAATAGTGCCAAACGAGTGGTTTGGGTCACTCCAAAAACATCTTTTTTGTGACCCACATTGGACTTAGGATATAAATTGTGACATTGGCATGGAAACTTTCCGTGATTTTCAAGAAGGTGGGCAAAGCCTAGATCTTTTCCTTTTTAAAAAATGCTGCACCAAATCTTGTTAATCAAATACTTGGTTTACTGGATATGTAAACATCCATTCAGCCAATTACAACCAACCTTTGGGTTGGATGTCAACCCTGTACTTGAGGAATTCTAACTGGAAACAAGAAAAGAAAAATGCAGACTATACGGTCTGAAAGTAAAATAGTTTTATGAACCTAATTGCTCTAGTGTACAAAGATCCAGATCCAAGTATCTGGATTTTCTGAAAGACTTTTAATATATATATATATGTACGTAAACCCTTCTACACAAAAGAAGGGGAAGGATGAAAATTACAACTACACTCTCGCAAGAACAAGCAAGCAGGGTGATGGTGGACAGGGGATAGATTCTTGGAAGGACACGAGAACTTGGCCAGTTGAATGTCCCTTCCTGTGTATTAATATTCTTCTGCTAGCTGTTGTTCTCCTGAAAATGAAAAAAGAACACAGGAACAGGATATCTCATTTTCTTTAAAAAGCTAACCCACATCTACCGTACGTAACTGAATCTAATGTTAAGACCCTGAGCAGCACAAGTATCCCCTCTATATACAGTGGTCCCTTTTGTAAGTTGTTTCTGCTATTATTTGCCTAACGCATTCCTGAAAACTTTCAGTAATGTGACTTGGCCCCTATGCATCACGGACTTACACTGCTAGACTGGAGTCTGTTCTTCATGATGCTACAGACTTACATTGGTGGACTGTCTAATCTCTGCAATGCTCTTGATTTACACTGTTAGAATGGACCTCTGTGGTTCCCCTAACCCTCAATTTTCCATAAGCAACATGTTTTGCAATACATTGTATTTTCTGGGAACCAAACCATAGCGGTATACATGGAACGACTGTATTGCATTTCATCTAAATTATAATAACTATCTTCCTAAACCTTGATGTACGCATATAAAATAGCATATGCAAGTTAAGTGCAAATCCATTCCTTTTTTTATAGCCCTCTGTTTATGTGTAACTATTAATACCACAACATCCGCCACTATCTTTGGCTAATAGAAACTATAACCATAAACTAAATAAGTGATTGGGGAAATGAGTTTGCCACAAGAGTAGATTCACCCCATCTGCCCTCCCACTATTTTTATGTGGCTGGGAGTATATTTGCATTTAACACACACAAAATTACTCTTGCCACATCAGGTTTAACCTAATCTATCATCTGCTGCTAGTAATAATAAAATGTCCCTATAATTTCTGCATTCTATCTTTTCTTCTTTACATAAAAAGAGGATAGAATGGATTAAGGATTCAGAACAGTTATTGGCATCTGTTGTTTCTTCCCAGCTTTCATCAGCTCTACACACATCATTTTCCAAATGGTTTCTTTTCATATTCCAGGGTATCCACTAATATAGTTGTATCTTTTTAAAAAACTTTTACTGTTTATTAAATTGTAAAACACAAACGGTCAGAATCCATCTGCCAAATAATCTGCAAGTCTAAAACATGCAGTGCTGTACCTAAGAAACAAAAACTCAGAATGTCTAAATTAATTGTAAAGTGATCAAACAGGAACATAAAATACATACCCATCAAATATATATAAAACCAATTAACTTTATAACCATCTTAATAAGATATGAAGTGCAGGCGCCACACGTGACTGTTGCAGATTCAGCATGGGTACACAAGTCAGGAGTGGGAAGCAAACATCAAAGAAGCTGAGTTCAAGAACTTAGCTTCCCATCACCTTTGTTGATATGGTAGCTGTCATGCCCCATCCTGCCAGTCCAGTCTCCTAGGGGGAGGAGTGAGGTTTCAATGGCACAATGGTCTGGGTAGCAACCGGGGCACAGCAGCGTGGACGTTGAGGGTCAGGGGGCTGTTTTGGGGGATCATAAAAACAGCTTTGGGGATGAGAGCTCAGACAGTCAGCCCCAAGAGTGCCCCTCCCCTCTGCTGCTTCGACAGCGGAAACAGGTGAAGCGCAGATTGCAACAGCTGGCGCAGCTGTGCCAGCAAGGGCGTGGTGCTGCCTCCCCTACTTAACTGAGCAGCACACGCTGGGCTGGCATTGCAGAAAAAAACTGTGCAACTCCCATCCATGCCTTCGCCCGTAATCCTGACTCTTGGACTCTGCTGTGACTCTGCCGTACTTCTGGAACCCCGACTTGGACTGACCTGACTATTGTTGTGACTTTTGCCAAACTTCTGGAACATTGACTTTTGATTGACACTGACTACTCTTGAGCCCTAACGGACTGCTGAAAGCGTGCGCGTATGTTTGCCTCGCTGCCCTCACCCACCTGAGACATGACAGTAGCTTTCCAATTGAACACAACCTTTTTGGCTGCTAATAAAAAATCTAACAGATGTCTAAACTGCTCGTAAAAGGGCTATTTATCTGCTGATACAACTTGCAAGTTAAATATATTAGAAAGTTTGAATAAATGAACAAAACAGAGTATAAGACACTTATTACACTCTTTCTTTGAAGATTCAGCTTTATTTCTAATAAAATGCACATCTTAGATAATAAAGGTCATATTTTTTACTATTTTTAATCCACCTAGGCATTATTATGTTTTAAATCGATTTCAAATATTTTAAAGAGACTTGATCATCCTTTCCCCTTTCAGTTTTTTAAATAACATAAGAACTCAAATATCTCCATATATTCTGTCACATTAACAGGCTTGCTGCAGTTTACTTTATTTTAAAATCCTACAGATACTTCCAGAGCTTGTATTCTGCCTTTAGCAGGCAGACAATGTAAAGAACATTTACCCCCATCTGAACGGATCCTTACTGATAATACTTACGCTTATTGGCTATGGTACTCTTACTCTCATTACTCACTAATCCAGTTATTTATACACGTGTTTTACTGTACAGTATATCCAGTTATGCAATTCTAGGTATATCTCTGTTGGGGATACGATGTAACCTTTTATTGACATTTACTAATAAACATTGTTACTCCTTTTCATAATATCTGGGGCTTTGTAGTTACATATGAATTGCAACTATTTTCGAGTCCCATAAGCTTGTAGTACACACTCAACACCACCAGGGAGCTGAATTGTTTCCACTCCATGCAGTGGCCTTTGGGCCTTATGGCATCTGCAAAGCACATGGCTTTAAAAGGACAACTCTTCTTTTCCTGTTTGAGGATTTTCCCCGCCTCCAGCCATAGGATGTGACATCAGAAAGACCTCTGACCCAGAAGACAGCAGCTTTCCCTCCAATCACCTCCCCTGATGTTGCTTTGATGTCATTTCCCCTGCGCCACTTGGGATTATTGTATAAAAAGCCCTGCGAGAATAAACTGGACCTTCTTTTTCCACCTACAGCAGTTTCCCAACTCTTCTCCTCCCACCACTGTATTTCTTATCTACTGGGTCCACCATTTCTGGGCAACCACATGGTGGATCACCAGGGCTCTTGCTGGTAGAGGAGCCTGGCTTTAACTGTCCCAGCAACCAGCGTAAGAGCAGCAACCCTTGCCGCTGCAAATCTTCCTCCCTGGCTGTTTTAGGGCACGTAAGTTGGATATGTGCCACTGCACAATGAAGACCCCATGTGTCCTCACGGGCAATCTAGCACCTGACTGTGCTAAACAAGGCTGCTGTGTGGACTCCGCAGCATGCCTCTGAAGGCCCCGATTAGGCCCAAGGAGGAAGTTCTGCCCCAGTGGTATGGTGCAATTGGCCCACCCGGGAATTTCATCCAGCAGGCAAGCATGTGGAAGCGAACTCTGTGATCCAGTCTTCGTGGGGAAAGACTAGATTGAGGACACCATTAAAGTGTTCCTCCGGAAATCGGGATCTAAGAGCCTGAAAACCCCATTAGGAATGGAATCCAGAGGTATCCCATACGCTGTCTGCTGTTCCCCCACTAGAAAGAGAATTGAGTTTTTCATACTCATGAACCACCCAGAGTCCATGGAGATATAAGTATTCATATGACTGTATATCTCATGCCTCATGCCCTCTCTGACTCCTGGGACAGTGAGGTCCCCACACATGCCAGCCAAAACAAGGGAGGCATACCCCAAGATTCTGTCCCCCCAGAAGGGAGGACTCAGACTCAGACTCAGATGCTGCACCCAGACCAGAGTTCTCTCCAGAGACGAGAACACCTGCGACGCTCAGCGCACCTCCATGTCAAACAGCTGTGTCGGCAGGGCATGACTCTCCGAGTCCTCCTTAAGGAACGCCTTATCCAGCAACCTCCGTTGCAAACAAAGAATCTTTCTGGCAACCCCTGACTTGTGTGAACTCTGATTCCTGACTCCTGACTGACTGACTTACAACAACTCTCTGGTAACCCAACTTTTGGCCTGTTTGACTATGCGTACTCTATATGCCCAAGGACTCTGGAAATTGACTTGGCTTCTTGCTGTGTGTGAGTGTGTGTGCATGCGTGCATGTGTGTGCTTGCTGCTCCTGCCTACTCTGGACACAACAGTATGTTTTGGTGGAACCTAATGTTGTTGAAACTGCATTCTATATGTAACACATGTCAAAACACTAAAGCACTCTCCAAACACTGTTTAAACATCAGCATCCTGTTGGCATCCCAGTGGCATCAGCAGACAACCCAACACAATGTTAGGCTGCTGCCAGTATAGCCAGGCAGAACAGGAGATTTAAGTTCCCACACTATTGTAAATGTGTTGGTGTTTTCCCAGATACTAACACTGTGCTGGCATCTGCTGGCATCTGTGCAGGCACACAAGGGATTGCTCATCTGAGAACTAGCTGGCTGGCAAGAAAACAAACAAAGGAAACGATTCTGGAGCAGCAGATGATTGATCTCAGTCTATGCCACAGCAGGTCATAAAAATCTGGTGGCCTCATTTTGCTCCACTATGAGGAAACACCAGCATTTTTTAAAAAAGAGGTGATTATTTCCCCATGCTATCTGGAGAGACCCTAAAATAAGGAAACCCCCACAAAACAGAAAATATATCAGGACTGTTTTACAATAGCAGGACCGTCTGTAGAAGTACAAACTTATATTCCATGTACACTGCCCCTCCAAAAAACTTTAAAAAAAGAATATTAGTATTAATTCAGTTAATCTGACCCGAAGTAATTAAATCTCTAAGCAACTTACAAAACACTGTTTTATTTCTTTTCAGTCAAAAACAAGTTACAGAAACAAGATGTTCTATTCCTCTCAATTCAAAGTAGTTCATAATATTTTAAACAGATGTGTTCTTTGGTTCCCCCAAATTAGAGCAACTATGAGGTAATAAGAGCTTAAAACTGTGCATTAAAGATAGATGGGAGAAACTGACTATTTGCCACCCAAGGTGCCACTGGAGAAGATTATGGAGTACAGGCCCAGGTGTATGCCACCCATATGTCCTCAATATGATGACATCCACAGTTCCTCCTTTAAAAAAAACATTTAAAGAAAGAGTTTGGTTTTGGTTAAGGTACATCCCTATTCTCTAGGGCAACTCTTGAGATTTCATTGTTTAGAAGTCCTTCCAATACAAAGAATTAAAGGTTCTTCCCTGCTGGATCAGGCCACAGCCCATCTAGTTCAGCATCCTGCCCCACATAGTGATCCACCAATTGCTTATGGGCATCTCAAGAACAAGACAAGGGGTTTGTATTTTAAAAATGAAGCAGTGTCAGAAGGAATTAAAGATGGCCAAAAGACCAACATCCTAGGGCCCCTTAGATTTAGTGGCATCACCCTTTTTTGCCTCCTGAGCAGGTGAGCTCTATAATTTCATCTCTGCTATCAGAAACCTAGATCAAAGTGGAAAAGGAGACATTTCCATCAAAGGCTTAATGAAGACACTGTTGTCTGCAAGACTGCCAGGAAGATTTTCAAGAGCAGTCTGGTAACTCTTGGGATTCATGAAGCCCTGGGGCAGCAGTTATCAGAGCACAGTTTGATCATGAGAAAGGTGAAATGACTATATTTGCTAACTTCAGATTACATCTGCATTGGTTTAAGTTGAAGCTGAATCCAGACAAGACAGAGGTGCTGTGTGTCACAGGGTCTCAGGTTCATGCAGTTGGGAGATACCCTGTCCTTGACAGGGTTGCAATGCCCTGGAAAGGACAGGTGCATAATCTGGGGATACTCCTGGACTCTGCGCTAATGCTTGAAGCTTAGGTGGATGCTGTGGCCAGGAGTGCCTACTCCCAACTGCAGCTGGTACAGCAACTGAAGCCTTTTCTGGACAGAGATGACTTGGCCACAGATAACTGTGGAACCCAAATGGGAGTGGTGGAATAGAAAATGAAGTAACTTTCCCTTTCTGGGCATGGTGCTGGAGAGAATATTGGCTACAAGATGCAGGCATGCTTGGAAACCCATGTACTACTTGGACCCATTTCAGTCTTGTGGAGGTATAGCATTGAGATAGCCTTGGTCAATTGCTGAATGACCTTTATCAGTGGTTTTCTCCCTATCTCTCCATAAAGTAACAACGAA
This sequence comes from Aspidoscelis marmoratus, assembly GCA_014337955.1. Classification (NCBI taxonomy): domain Eukaryota; kingdom Metazoa; phylum Chordata; class Lepidosauria; order Squamata; family Teiidae; genus Aspidoscelis; species Aspidoscelis marmoratus. The sequence goes on along the minus strand of MTQE01002208.1, from coordinate 51,148,378 downwards.
GAGCTTTTGTTTGACACCTTGAGCAATCTCATATGGATTTTCTCAGAGGTCAGTTTTGTCCCCTATACTCTTCAACATTTAACTGAAGCCACTTGGAGAAATAATCAGGAGATATGAAGTGAGGTGCCATAGGTATACTGATAATACCCAACTCTGTTTCTCAGTTCTGTTTGAATCAAGTATGAGATCTAAGGTAGCAATGAGCTAGATGCAGAGCAATAAATTGAAATTTATTTGTTTGTTTAAATTTTTATCCCGCCCTATACCCGAAGGTCTTACATTAAACCCAGAGAAGACAAAGGTGCTGTGTATCTCAGGCTCCTAACTCCAGAAAAGTGGGTGGGTCATCAGAACTGGCACATGATCTGCAAGTGCTCCTGGATTCATTGCTATCACTTGAAGTTCAGGTGGCAATGGAAGCACAGAATGATTACCTCCATCTCTGACTGGTTTTTTGCTTCAGTCTTTCCTGGATAGGAACAACTTGGTCACCCTGTTCCATGCTCTGGTAACCTCCAGAGTAGATGATCCAGAAGCTGTAACTAGCACAGAATGCAGCTTTGACAAGAGTCTCTGGCTGTACACTTATAACACTGGTCTTGCAAAGATCTGCACTGGTTGTCTATTCACAACTGAGCCCCACTGACCCTTATATATAAAGCCCTAACAGGCTTGGACCTCAGATATTTGAAGGAGCTCCTTTTCCCATACAGACCTGCCCCATGATTAAAATCATAGGAGGATGCCCTTCTTGTAGAAGCAGAGGTATAATAGATGCCAACAGTACGTGACTTTTGCCACTTGGCCTTTTATGCTCAGCTCCCTCCTAATGGTGTTCCTGCTAGGAGGGTTGTGGCTTAATTATTTTTTTATTTAATAATGTTTTATTGATTTTATTACTATTTTATAGTGTTATATTCTGGTGGGTAGGTGGGTGGGTGGATGGATATTTTCCATGTGGCTATGGCCCCCAAATACTGGCAACCCTTGAAATAAAACAAAGTATGCCTGCCCCTCCTCTTTGCCACTAAGTGATAATCAGAATGACTATATTCAGTCCTTAGTTTTGCTCTTGTTTGGTTATGTGTTTATGAGGTTATTAATTAATTACTTATAAAGAACAAGAAGTACAGCAGTTACAAAAGAAACCACTACTTCTCTAGAGAACAGATAAACATATTTTACTTCCCCTGACACTCTGAACTAAAAATAAAAATGGGGAGACCTATAGACTTGAAACATTTAATAGATTGCAGCAGCTCTTGAGATTATTTCGGGGGATTCTCGGGTTAAGGTAAGTACGAAATTAATTTCACTTGAAACTTCTTTGCCTAGGATTTCAGACCCAGAAGCAAAGACACACAGGGCTAGCAACTCCTGACTGTTTCAGCCTTCAAAGGACAAATGGTAGAAAATTATAACTCTTCTATCAGTCTTGTTTGATTATCAGAAATAAAATGTGATCAAGATTATTTTTCCTGACTGAATTCCATAAAGGACATACCAAAAAGCTACTAGTAGTAGGATACAGTAGTTTTAAAGCATCATTGTTCACATCTGCACATTCTTCTCTTAAACACAATGACACATGACATTATTGCAAATGGGAGATCACATGTAGTGTGCTAAAATTCCAGGTTGATACTTTATTTCACTGCTGCTCACTTCTGAGACTAAACTCCCACACTGGTTACAACTTCAGCTTAACAAAAACCTTTCTGTCTTACTTTGTACTACTAACCAACCATTAGCTTATTCAGCATTTTGTCATCTTATCAAGAAATGCAAGCCTGTTTCCAAGTTCTTGCGTGATCTAGTTATGAGATGCAACAGGCAACAGTCATGGTGTATTGTGATTGTTTGGACAAAGCTAAGCAACCAAATAAAATTTGCTGGGAACAACTAGTAACATCCAGTTTTGGTGATACTACGGTGAAATGCCCTCTGCATTTCTGCTGTTCCTCAGGCAAAGAGCAAGTTCTGCATCAGACTGAGAACTTAAACATTATGAACCCAGAAACATAGCAGTAAGTTCCTCACAGAAGGAAGTTACTGAGACAGTTGCTAAGAAGAAAGAGAACTGTGAGTTTGTGAAAGGGATCACTGTGCGCTGACAGTCAGAGTCTTCTAAGACATTGGCAGATCTAAAGCAGACTCAGTATGGCATCGGGATAAAAGGCAGCAAGTTCTTTCACTCAGCAGATTCGAAATGATGAGACCACTCTTTTCACTTCAGCAAGCCAAACTGAGGACTTCCCTTTCCATCAGACTATTAATAGGCAATCATTCACACCTGCCCTGTTTACAGTAATTAAGAACACATTTTAGAAAAGTTATGCCTTCTACCAGTTAGTTCTACATAATATTACCTATATAATAAGGTCCTACTTAAAACTCTCCCCCAAATAAGTATCATTCACATCTGTCTCAAATTCTGAAGCTTTTCATTAGGCTTGATTTTCGTTGGTGACCGTATAAGTAAATTCAATTCAATTAGGCTTGGATGAACTGGGAGCTGCAGCTCAGCTTCTTGCACTTTGTCTAATAGCTTAGTTAAAAACTAGATATTTAGCCTACCCTCTGCAAAGACTGGACAGACATTCCCACTCTGTTAGCCTAAGATATGCAGAAAACTGTAAAGTAAAACTGGGCCTCATATGTACTTCATGCAAATCCCGCCCCCGCCCCAGTTTGCATAAAATTCATGCAAACTTTCATCTGTCTCAAAGTGACAGGCCCAAATTTTTCCGTTTGTAATTTGCAACATTACTATGTGCCCTGAATTATGACATTCTCTGCAACTCTCTTTTCTGCCACTATGTAATTTCAAATCCCTCCTAGTCTTTTCTTATGTAATCTAAATAAACTGACAGGATTTTGTTTCCAGACCTCTGATGTCCCTGAAATTGTTCTGGTAATGGTTTTCTCATAGGCCTCACACAGCCCCACCACCTCCTGGCTACAAGGCCAGCTGGGAAGCAGGACTCAGAAAGATGGAGAGCTGGTGAGTGGTGCTTTTAAACTCTCCCTCACACATCTGCCCTCCCTCCTTTCCCATCTTCTTGCAGAAACAGGGACTTACAGTTTCACACATCTCTAAATCCTTTAGTCTCCTTCATTATATATATATATCAATTGTATTCTGTGTTCTCTTGTTTTCCCCTTCATCTGCTTCTCTAAACCTTAAGTAGGACATTTTTCTAGCTCTTAATCTGATCAATTCCTTAGTGGAAGAATTATATTTTTATTTGATTTAGCACTGACTATTTGTGCATGTTACTCCATCCTAGCATCCATTCACACGTGCTTAAAAACTCAAATTTTGCCCACTCCCAAACTGGTGCATTCACATATCTCAGCAAGGACATGAGCAGATGCCGACTGTTTACAGGCAAACAAATAAAACCTACTCTGAAAAAAAACAGGAGTACCTATTGCCATGTGGATTTAGCAAAAATTTTACTACTTGATTGAGGCTGAGAAACTCTTGTTTTGTCCATTTTAAATGGAAATAAATACATAAATACTGCCTTAAGTACTACAAATAATTCTAAACAGTTGGCATTGCCTTGTAATTTTGTGCAGGAGGCTGTACTCTAGTTAACAGAGCACAGTTACAGATGTTTTCTACATGGCCCCATCCTGGGTCATTTTTTTCTTCCATGGAGGGTGACAGTTCTGCAACTGGCAATCAAGCCTCTGCACTGAACTGTCTGTACAGAATATTTAGCCTGAAGAATGGCATCAACCTTGTACCAATATTCCTTTATTAGTTTGGAACTGTTCTTGCAATCAGAGCTGGACAAGAATTTAACAAGTGAAAAATAATGACAAATATCAAAAAGGAAGCAACACACTCAGAAAATCCATATACAACTTCTCTTAGGAGAAGCAATATATAAAAAAAGCTGCTACAACATGTAAGCATTTTTTTAAATGCTTCTTTGGGGTAGGTGAGTAAGTGAGCCACTTTGGTCTTGTGATTAAAGTGTTGTATTCTTATTTGGAAGTCTCCCAGTTTAATTCCACACTCCTCCACGAAGCCAGCTGGGTGACCTTGGGCTAGACCTAGTTCTCTTTCTGAGTTCTCACAGCCCCACCTACCTCACAGTGTGTCTGTTGTGGGGAGAAAAACAGAAGGTTTGTCAGTTGCTATGAGTCCCCTTAAGGGTAAGAAAATTGGGGTATAAAAGCCAACCCTTCTTCCTTTCCTTCTCTTCCTTCTTAAGTGCACAGTAAATCTAATTTGGTTTGTAACTCTGTTCTTATCATTCTGTTGCTCCTGCTAGTGCCGAGATTCTTTGGAGCAGACAGTGCTCTTACAAAGCACACATAGGGTGTTTTTCCACTGTCACTAGAAGTACCCATTAAGTACCCATTAATGAGTACAAAAATGCTATAATGTACCCATTAATGGGTACTTAATTGGTACTTTTAGTGACAGTGGAAAAACACCCATAGAAGGAAAGAGACTATTGCATAGGCAGTGCACTGCAACCGTTAGGAGTCATTATGAAACATAAGAGAATCCCTGCTGGGTCAGGCAGGCCACAACCCATCTAGTCTACCATCCTGTCTCACACCAATTGCTTCTGGGCATTATCCAATAGAAGATGAAGACAAAACCTTCTTCTGCTCTCAACTCCCTGAAAATGGCATTTAGAGGCATTTTGCTTGTCTCTCCAATACATTTCTCAGAATGTGTATAAACTATCAGCCAATGTAAGATGTGTAGAAATAAGGTTTTGAAATTGTCCAGTGCCTCTTGTAATAGCAATTCCCTCATACCATGCCACTGCATGGTATGTGCACAAATATTCGTAATATTAGAAATTCGGCCGAATTCAGACATTTGAACTTGAACTGAATGTTACAATATTCGTATGCTAACATGGGAACGAATACAAATGTTTCCAGACATTCATACAAATAGTTCGGACATTCGTTAAGCCCGGGAAACGTATCAGATACATATCTGTTCATATCAGAAATGTATCTGTTCGTATCAGATACGTATGTTTATATCAGATATGTATCGAATGTTCTTATGGATATGTACAAATAGATTTGTATCAAATAGAATTTTACCAAATTCAAATGCGATCTATTAATACGAGTACAGATTTTTGAACATTTGATTTGTTTCAAATCGAATGCCAAAAAACAAAATTTGTGCACATCCCTAGTTCTCAAAAATGAAAAACCTTCCCTTACTTGGCAACACATGTAGTGGTGGTTGTACTGTGACTACCAGAAAGGCGCATGAATTTGACACTGGAGACTCGGCATCCATTTCTTTAATTTGTACAAGTCAGTTTCTAGTGCTTACGGCTTATGAGATGGGCTAAAAATATGTTAGCTATGTGAGAAGAAAGCACTGAAACAACAAACATTAAGTTGTACTTTCAGTGGTCCTGGAAAACCTTTGACCCCCACAATGTAGCTCCAGGTCCTGCTCATATTTATCAGATTCAAGATAAATTATTCCAAGTAGGTAAATACATAATTGTTCAGTTTATATAGGCTAAGATCCAAACGTTTATTTTAAACATTCCCACAGACTTGGACAAGTTTGATAAGGGTTTTTTTCCCTTCAGTTTCCCCCATTGAAATAGAAGGCTGCTGTGCCCTATCACATCCTGCATTTGAAAGCCTTCAGCTGTAGACGGGATTTTGGTATGTACCAAACATTACTGTTCAAGATAAGCAAGCCCAACAGCTGTTCAGAAACAGAATTAATTCTTTGGATTGTAACTATACCCATGCACAGACTCGCCTCCCAAAGTAATGCAGACTCAGCTACCAAACCTTGCTGAGAACAGTTTTTCCCCGGATCAAATAAGGTCTGGATTTGGGTGATTTGGTCCGTGGAAAGTGCAGTAAGGGGGCTTTGCATGGGGACAGCCGTTACCAAATCCGATTTCTATTTGGATCAAAACCTCCCAACTATTAATACTTTTAAGAGCCTTGCTACAAATAGATGATAAGTTTGAATAACTCTGTTGAGATTCTTAGTAATCCATATACTCAAATACTTGAATTTTTATGAGCAATTGAAAACCTATATTTCTGGCATATGTTATCCTGAAGCTTTGGGGTATATTAACAAAGAGTATTTTGGATTTATCATAATTTATATTCAATCCAGCATGTTGGCTAAATAAATCTAATTTTGATTTGAGACCTTGAATAGTGGTAGTTGGGTTCTCTGTCATACTTATGCGATCATCAGCAAATAAACAAAATTTAGCTTGGTATGAGACACTTTTGTAACCTACCATATTCTGCTTTACTCGCAATCATTGCTATTGGCTGCTAGACCACCCATGGAAACACACTGGGTACTTCCCTTAATCTGGATCTACTAGATCCAGATTAAGAAAGTACCCATTCCTTAAATCCGGATCTTCTTAGATCCGGATTAAAGGAGCTCAGTGGAAAAACACTGATACTTTCCTTTCTCCCATTTCCTTCCCTTGCATCAAAGTAGTACCAGGTGTCTTATCTCTAGAGATAACAGCATCCAGGAACAGTTCAGAAAGACAGCTGGCATAATATTCCCACACAGCGTTATTAATACCTTAATTACAAAACTTATTGGTCCAGAGCAATTTGGCTTCATAGTTCTCAGATCCATTTCAGACCTCATACTTTTCCCATGCCAAAAAAAGCAAAAAGCTATTATCTCTAATCTCTTTAGATGTGTACAAGGCATTTGATAGTGTCTCCCATTCCTTGCTATTTTCTTTCCTAGCTAATGCTAGGAAATCACAATTAAAATCATTGTGTAAGTGGCAATGTGATATTATTAAAACTTTTGGGAGAATTGGGATTTGAACCAAGGAACTCCTGCATTCTAGCCTAGTACTCTTAGCCACTAACCCATTATAAGCCCTGATGTATTAATAGTGTGTTTATTGTTCTTGTTGTTATGTGTACTTGAGTGAGGACCAACTCTTGGTGAATGGAAGGACAAACCAAACAGTGCTTGTAGGGCTGTACAAAACCATTTTAAGAGCCCTGATTTTATTTTCTTCTTGGGAAAGGTTGCTCTGATTCAGGAGTAAAAAAAAAAAGTGAAGGAGGCACAATTGGTACGCTGCATTTGATGTTATGAAGTGTAAATTAGCTGCACCAAATTTATTTATTTATTTATTTATTTACATTTATATCCCGCCGTATACCCTAGGGTCTCAGGGCGGGTAACAGCATATTTAGAAGACAAGAATATTTAGAATAAAACCATATATAAAAACAGTATAAAACATTAGTATGTACAGTAGGGAAAAACTGTGCCACGTTCAACCAAAGGCCAGAGCAAAGAGGTGCGTCTTTACCCCCCTCCTAAACGTATACAGTGAGGGGGCCTGACGCACCTCAAGGGGGAGGCTATTCCACAGCCTGGGGGCTATTACTGAGAAGGCCCTCTCTCGAGTGCCCACCCGTCTTGCTACAGAGGGTGGTGGGACAACGAGAAGGGCCTCCCCTCCAGATCTTAGGGCGCGGGCAGGTTGGTATGGGAGGAGGCGTTCCTTCAGATATTTGAGGCCCAAGTCATTTAGGGCCTTATACGTTAAAGTTAACACCTTGAATTGGGCTTGGTAACGAATCGGCAGCCAGTGCAGCTCTTTTAAGACCGGTGTCATGTGCGTCCGGCCCGATACCCCTGTAAGCAGTCTTGCAGCTACATTCTGCACTAGCTGTAGTTTCCAAACCATCTTCAAGGGCAGCCCCATGTAGAGTGCATTGCAATAGTCCAATCTAGAGGTTACCAGGGCATGGATGACTGTGGCCAAGTCGTCTCTGTCCAAAAAAGGCTTAAGCTGATGCACCAATCGTAGTTGGGAATAGGCACTCCTGGCCACGGCTTCCACCTGAGCTTCAAGCGTCAGTGCCGAGTCCAGGAGTACTCCCAAGTTACGCACCATCCCTTTCCCATGCCTGAAGTGCTGTCCTCCTGAGTCTGACATTAGCAATAAAACAGTTCCTCAAGTGGCAACTAGAAGCATGTTTCATGTATGCTTTTTGCAGAATGGATATACTAGCATATTGATTTTCATTTGATCGTCATATATGTTCATATTCTTTGATCTTTGTGTTTAACCTGATTTTTCCACCCACATTGATATCTAATACAATGACAAGTGCATTTCCAGGGAAACCTGTTTCTAGAACACTTGATTTCTTTAATATACATTCTTTTTAAAAATATACCTTTCCTCTCACCTTAAGTTTAGCAAATGATATTAAAACCAGACTACTGTACAATAATGTGGAAATACATTATCTAGAACGTACTTTACTGCAGAAAAGTTACCAAGATAACATGAAAGAAACTAGGCCAGTTCCAGGATCAAAGAACAGTGCACATTCTGATTACTATTAAGTATTAATACCCTGTAGCACCAACCAACGCAGATAAGTGCATACATTCTGTCACATAAAAGGACTGCTGCAGTTTTAAAAATTTTTATTCTGAAAGCCCTGTAGTTACTTCCAGAGCTTTAGTAGACAGACAATATAAATAACATAAGAAGAGCCCTGTTGGATCAGGCCACAACCCATCTAGTCCAGCATCCCATCTCATAGAGTGGCCCACCAATTGCTTCTGGGCATTCTCAAGTGGACGACAAAGGCAAAACCTTCCCCTGCTCTTGACTCCCTGCAAACAGCCTTTGGAGGCATCCTGCCTGCCTGTCTCTCCAACCTGGAAGCATAAGGACCTCACAGTAATCATACAAAAACTGGTTTCGTAAGCAACAAATTGCTTGACAATAAAATTATTCAAGCAACTGTTTTATCTTACCAGTGAATACTCCCTTTTTAGAGGGTTTCTACTTCCTTTTTTGTGACAATTATCAGTCCTTGGCATACAATGCCCTTTCTATTTTCTTCTCAAAGACAAAACTCATTTATACATTAACATCTAATGGTCGAAATTCATTGCCAGCTATGAGAAGTGAGACGGCATGTGAATGCTTAGAAGAGCTATTCAGACTATTGTCAGGATTTGATAAGGGCTTATTAGAAATAATTAGTTTTTCAAAAGGAAGCTTACAGCAGAACCGATGTGATCCCTTACAGACTAATGCCAGTGACACAACACAGTGTGTTGCTGACACACAAGAACTTTCTTTCAAGTAGACAGAAGTTTACAATTTCCTTCTTCCAAAGTCAATTTACAATGTTGTAAGAAGCAATGGTACTGCTGCATCAAAAACATGTCCATTTGGCTCTGATTGGGCTTGCATTTGACAGGGTGCAGGACCGAGATCAAATGTTGCCCAACCCCATGCCATTCCCAGTAACATGGGCTGGTCGTGGGCTGGGTGCGGATACAGCCGTCCCCATGCAACCCACACCAAACCCCAGCAATGGGGAGCAGCACCATCTCCTCTCTGCTCCCTCTCTCCTCATTGGAAGCCGGAAGTTGGGGTTTTTTGAACGGCAAAAAAACCCAACAACCCCAGCTGTTTGAGCAAAGCCGCTATGAGGTTTGCGTACCTCCGCTCCACCCGGGAACCGCAAAAACACCCGGCAAGCGGAAGGGAGAAAAATCAAGCCATTATCATGCTTGCCTTGTGAGAAAACAGGAACTAAATTTGGTCTCCTAGGATGACCAAAGCACGTCAAGAGGCAAACAAGATCTAAAGAAGGTTTCACATTTTCGTTTCACAGTCTGTAGGCAGCCTGAGACTGGCAACTTAGCTATCTATTATTTTGGGGATTGTTTTATTTTATACCTCATTGTTATTAAGGAAGGTCTATCTGTAAGGCTTTTGCATAAGTTAGTTAATTTTGTTTTTGATTTAATTTCTTTTATCACTGAGGTTGACCTATTCTGACTGCAATGCAATATTCTTTCACTAGATTGCCTTCTCAGTCGTTCATAAAGTAGCAGCCACCACTGACTGGAATCTGAAGAAATATACATATAGTTTCCAGTTAATAACTAGTCCAGGCAGCAATCAGTTCTAAGCCTTAGCTTCAATTACGTACATGCATCATAAGCTTTCAAATAATATTTACAGGGCTCAAAAAATGCTTACAAAATCAAAATATACAGTACTATTGGTATTTTAACGGAAAACTACAAGTTGTTACTAATGACAAGTTAATGTGGCAAATATTTGTCCATGCAGTCCCATCAGAAGTTGAACATAATTTGGGGTGCATGCAGGCTGGACAAAAATAGCACCATCACAGCACTGCTATGGTGGGATCACCTCATGCACTGTAGTCAACCCCATCATAGCCCCACTTTTTCATCCCTAAAAAGCACTAATTGTTGTGGGAAAACCCAGTGGGTTTTCCAGCTTTATCGCTTTTTAGGGACATACTTACCTTTCTGGACAGAGCAGCAATTGGAGCTCCATCCAGCATGTGTGCATAGAGGCTGAAACAGCCAACCACACATATGTGGAAGTAGTCCTGTGCACATTCAGGAATTTGACAGCAACTGAACTGTCTGGCTTGTGCATCACCGGAACTCGCAAAGACAGTGCTGGGGCCAGCACTGTCTAGATAGGAAGCGAGAGCTGCAGGTCAACTTACTGTACGGAGCTATAATCAAGATTCACAGACATGACCTTTTGAGATTGTTCCTATCAAAACAGAAGCAAGCATCCCACAGGCAGCTCCCCATGTTCTACCACTAGCAGCAGAACTACTGTTGCTATTGTCTTCAAAAAAGGTTTTGAACTGCCCCTTGATTTGTTAAACAAAATCTTCATTTTTGTATATGGATTTCTGTATGGGTGGATTTGTATATGGATGTTTCTTGTAAGCCGCCCAGAGATCTTGGGATATGGGGTGGGATATAAATATTTTAAATAAATAAATAAATTTTACCCTTAAAAGCTTAATTGGCTTCTGCCTTATCTAAAGGAGAAGAGAATTCCCAGTGCAGCCTGAAGGGACAAGGCACAGAACTTACCTGCCTCTTTAGCAGCTTCTAAAGCATTATCTGCTTGATACATGAATGGTGATGATTGAAGGCTGAGATCTCCTTTATGACTAGTCCTCTCATTATTCACTTTTGCCTCTTTGTTCACTTCTGCTAAATCCTCTGAAGAACTAGGGACACTCTCCTTAAAAACCTCTCCTTTCAAGTCCCCCGATGGAGCTACATTTTCCAGAGATTTTTTTGCATTTTTTAAAAAGGCAGATATTTCTTCACCTTGAGGGCACTCAAGGACTGTAAAATTCTCTTTGGTGGACACCAGGGTCATTAGCACATCTTCTCCTTTATCTTCATGCACTTTCTGCTGTTCTGATAAAACAGTGGGGACAGCTCTCTCCATTCCTTATGGATTCTGCTTTATTAACAGACAAACCAAATGTCAACGCTTTGGTGGATTTATAATTAATGCCAGACAATCTGAAACAAAAAAACAACAAATGTATTAGAACACTTAGAAGGCTGAATTTCAAAGAAGTTTTTTCTGGACATTTTAAGACTACAATTTGACCTTCTGAAAATATATATCTTACCCCAATCTAAAACTCCAGCTTCCGATTCTGTTGTAGAGTATAATAAATCTCATTAAAGGGCGCGTCTGCATGCAAGCCAGCTGATGCGATTTGGACACATGTGATAAAAATCCACATTGTAATGTGGAATAAAGCGTCCCCATGTGGTTTGGGGCAACGCAGATCCACACCGTAACTGCCTGTCCTCATGGAACGGCAGGAACAGCGGCAACGGTGGCGACGGCGGCGAGAGGAGAATTGCAGTATCCCCTCATCCACCCACCGGCAGAGCGAGTGAGTGAGGTTATTTCCCCATTCATCCCCTCCTCCCCTGCTGGCCATGGACAAGGAGGGGATGAATAGGAAAATAATCTCGCTCGCTTGCTCTGCCAGTAACATTACCTCCATTTACCTTGCTGGGAAGGTGCACATTTGCTTGACAGTTCTTCTGCTTCAGCGCAAACTTGTTGCCTTCCCAGCAAGATAAATGGAGGTAATGTTACTGGCAGAGCGAGCGAGTGAGGTTATTTTCCCATTCATCCCCTCCGGGAGCGTCCACATGGCACCAGGACAATACATGTTAGCCCCTTATTTCGCATCCAAAACACTTGTGAAGTGGTTTTTTTAACCCGTATTGACTCCTGTGTGCCATATTAGGACTTTGTATGCGGACACTCCCGAGGCGGACACGGAATCCTTTCAGATTATTTTTAGCACGCGGACAGGCCCAAACAGACTGGCATGGTAAAAGAAAATAAAAGAAATACCCTTGATACCAGTCTCAGCAGCTTGTGTGTGTGTGTGCATGTGTATGCATCTCTCTAACTGCATAGTAAGAAGGCAGCAGTAACATTCTAGGGGTCATCCAGCAGGCCTGCTCATGGCCTCATTCTTCCTTATCTCACAAGTACCAAGAGCACCCTAAAGTACAAGGAAGCAGCTTCAGATGGACCGTGAATTAAGAATGGCTAATGTCTTTGAGCAAGAGAAGCACATTTCTCCTTGGAGAAACACGCTCCTTTTTATGGAGCTGATGTGGCCCTACAGCTGGGGGTGGGGGAGATAGTGGGTAGAGCAGGACTGATTATTTTACTGTAGTGTATATTTTAATAGTTTTTATTAATTGTAACTCCCCCTGAAGCCATATGTTGAAGAGCAGGATAGAAATTAAATAAATAATCATTTTAGGGCTGCATACTAGCAGTTACTGTGGCAAAAGGGAGGTGTAACCATACCACACTCATATGTATCCAAAACAGATACCCAGTACTCTCCTTTAGGTGTTTCAGGAAGATCAGCTGATAAACTGAGGTGTCATTCTTTACTGTTTATGAAGGGATAAATCAGTAGGGTGGGAAGTGATCTGATGGCATCCTCACTGCCTGCATTTTGCTTCCAAATTAGTAGGATCTGGTGATGACAAAAACTGCCAAGAGGAAACGTCAGTCTTCACTACTATTCATGCTTTAGATCTGACTTCTGGCACACCTGCCATAGAAGTCCCCAATGAATTACTTGGGACATATCGTAATGTCCTCACATAGCCCCACTGGTTGCAAGCCTCAGTTCGGTATGCTGATTTCAGCTTTAAAATCTTCCCTCTGACAAAAATTGGGAAGATGACAGGCTAAAGCTGCATATACTCTTTTTACATCCTTGCCAAGGAAATCACATAAACCACACAACATATCCATGCAGCCAGTCAGCCCTCTGTTACAAAGGCAGTTGAAGTTTCCAGAGCAAATGTAAGTCACAGAAGAAATGCAGCTACCACTAGGAAGAGGCAGGTACATAAAAGTGATACTACTTGAGACCACAACTGTCAAAACAGATACACATGGCTTGTGTAAATAAATGCAAAAGACAGAAACTTGGCAAGCTGTTCTCTCTCAATAGAAGACTTGTTCACTTTTCTTCCACACAAGCTGTCCCTGGGTGACACATTCATGAGACAAACCACAACAGTTCTTTCTGAAACACTTCACTGCAATCTGTTAGACTGTGTCACATGCCAGGACTAGCCATGGAAGTCCCATCTGAGTTCACATAGACATTAAATGACAGGAGCACCCATAGAATTGTGTTTAAACAAGATACTATTGTTATGATTCAAGGCAAAACAAGAGATATAAAATGGGTCTTCTGTTGTTTAACTGAATCTCTGTTTTATGATAAAACTAAACCAGCCATACCCTCAATAGCTGATTACCTTTGACAAATGACATTATACACAGTACAGGCCATAGTGAACTGAAGCATTCCCAGAAGTTCCTCCACTATTCATCATTGCTAGAAGAATACAAAATACATTGCTAAGGAAATGAATTGTTCTGAGACTATGGGTGCATCTTCATAGGCTACCATTACTTTGGGGTGGATTCGGGGCAGCCTTAATGCAAATCATAGTTCGTATTAAGAAGTTCCCATGATAATCGAGGACAGCATGGGTTCAAGCCAAACCTGCCTGTCCCCATGAAAACTGCATCGGGAAGTCACAGTTTTCTCCACCCCCTCCCCCCTGGGTACAAGCATCCCCCTTGCCTGATTACATGATCTATCAGGCACGCCTGGGTAAGGGCTTCATTTAGCGCATGGGTGTCTGACAGCTTCCCTGCACTCAGCTGATCAGCTGTCAGACGGAGGTATAGGGGCTGTCAAGTGCACAAGCGGAGCTCCGATAAAATAATTAAAACACAGCTGCGGCTTCAATCAATGAGCCACTTTCCCTTCCTATTATGCCAAACTGCTATGCAGTGTGTGGCTTCTGGAGGTGCAGAAGGGAACCTTCAACTGCGATAGCAGCACGCATGATGGAGACAGCGAAACCCCGCCTGCTAATGCTGTGATTGGCAATAACCTGGGAGCTTCCCCAAGCCCCTAGGATAACCCATTCTTGCCTCCTAATAAAGGGCGAGAACAGTTAGAAAGGGGGGGGGTGTCCTGCAGATTTTTGACTTTTGTGGCACATGTAGCCTGGATTAAGGGTTGCTCATGGGGACCCTCCGAGGCAAACTCAGATTCACCTCAAGAGTATTCTGGCCATGGGGATGCACCCAAAGAGGGTGGGCTTACACGACGGTTTGAAGAACTGCTTTAAATCTTATGTAAGTCAGTCTGTTGAATGGGTGACCACAACCAGAGTATCTCAATCACACCCTTCCATTTGCCAGTGATAAGGTCAATCTGTGTAGCCTATCCCATTATTACCCGTGCTGCCCCAGCTCCTTCATGCTCTGGGACAGTTCCAGTCAAGCTTGGAGAGATAGTTTATTCCTGCGCAGAATGGCATGTGGCTTCCAGGTGTAGAAAAGTATTTTCATCCATGGCTCTTGATATGTGCATGGACACAACTGCCTGTCTGCCTACATTCTTCTCAAGCATCAGCATTTCGGATACCTACTCTTCTCATCTTGTCCTCTTCTTCTACACCTTCCCAGACAGAAAGTCATGCAGAGTGACACCCTGGATTCTTAAACCCAAAAGGGGAGCCAAACCCAAATACCTTATTTGTGAGAAACCCTGTTCAGTGCTCTATATCTCAATAAATGTTTCAGCTATGTTGGCTTACACAGAAACACACATATAGTTCAGCAGAACAGACAAGCAGTTAAATAGGACAGGCTACTTTTTCCCTTTCCCTTGCCCCTCGTTTTCTTTGGGGGGGGGGTAAGGGGAAAGAGCCAGACAGCAAGGGAGAGAGGAGGATCAACACAAGGTCAGGAAAAAGAAAGAAAAAGGGGATGGGGAAGCTACTTTGGTGCTACTTTTGGGGTTTCTAACATTGCACTCCAAGTTTGCACAGAAACACATACATTCATGCACACCTCAGAAAGGAAAGTGTTTTTCCCTTTCTTTGGCCTTTGCCTCCCATACAGAGGGAGAGAAAAGGAAAGGGAAAGGAAAGGAAAGTAGCTGGGATTGGAGTCTATCTCCTTCAAGAAACACACAGGAGAGCCTGCCTTACACAAAAATGCAAGGACAATTGATTGAATTACAATATTTTACTATTTGGCAGCCATTCAAACTATGTCATTCCATTGTTATCATGTTCTGTATCCTCTTCAACTCCTAAAGAAAATGAACAACATGCTACCACACTCCTGTTAGTTAGGTTGTTTACATTTTTATTTTATGTATCTGAATATAATGGAATTTAACATAAAATTTGCAAATTTGTTAAATTTAAATTTAATTCATTTTTTAAAAGAAACATACAAAAGCAGAGCTTAGGAGCTCAGCAGAAGCACAGAAGACAGAAGAGGTGTAGCAGCTCTCTGAAACAGAAAATGACCCAGGAAGGAATAACAAAGCTGGAAAAAGAATTTTTTTTTTAGTAACTGCTTCCTTAAAGGGAGGGGAACTCCTTCCTGCTCCTCCCTTTCTCCCGAACACTGAATGATGTCTGTGAGTTTCTTCAAAAAGAAACTTTATGGTCATAATGCTGCAGAGTTCAAAAGGTCCTTTACCTACTGTAGGGAAGGAGGAGAGGAGAAGAGAGGATTCTTCATGGCACCACACTACTTTTCAACTACATTACCTTTCTCCTCCTCACAATTTTTTCTCCGACTGCTTCCATTTTACATCTTGCATCTATTTGACTTCCCTAACACAAGGAACAGGGTACAGCCAAAATTATCCGGCTGTCTGTGCCACTGGCTCCTCTGTGCCTTAAGAGAGTTTTCACTTAAGCACTTATGCCTATGTGTGCCCCCCCCACACACAATGATTCTTTTGCACATGAACATCAGAAGGCATTCAGAACCTGCTTTCTTGTTCTTCAGTCTATAAAAGAAGCACTTCAGTACTGATCGCCTTAAGGCACTGGGAAGCTAGCAGCAGCAGTGACAGAAGGATGCTGTCCGTTTCCAGTTCCATGTGCAAGGGTGAGTCTTAACAGATGTAAAATGAAACAAGGCAGGAAGAAAACAAATGAAATGCATTCTGGACTTGCTGTCTTGGTCTTCAGTTCATAAGATTAGGGCTGCAACCTCTGAACCTCTTCAGAGCAGAGGAGCTGCTGGTGATGGTGCTGCACCAGCCAATTTTTGCAGAAAAAGCACTGTGATTGGCCAGTTCAAAAACTAGGAACAATTTCCTTTCCCTCTCAAGGAACAATGTTTCCAGCACTAGCCACAGATGATCCAGGTCAACATTCACACTAAAACTGCAAGGTGGACTAACTGGGAAAAAATCATAGACCTCACACCTAAGTTTTAATCCTGCTTCAATCCACTTTCAGTTTGAGAGAACACATCAGCAAAGTGACAAGCTCATATTTTAATAGGATATCCATGGACAGAGATCAGCTGGAGTCCACACAAAAGACAGTGTAGTTGCAACTTAGATGTCACATGTTAGCATTGCACAGTTCCACACATTGCAGTTCCACAGCTCCATATTAATGGAACAAATGTACAAATAACAACAGAAATCTCAGTTTACAGTTGGTGCTATGGGAATAACACAATGACAACTTTTTTAAAGTATCATTTCTACAGAAACTTTTCTCAAAATCAATACTAAAGCTGCAGCCACACCTTTAGTTTAATCCTTCTTCAGTCCATCTTCCAGCCCCATTGGTTAATCCTTTAAAGCAGTGGTTTTCAACCTGTGGGTCACGACCCCTTTGGGAGTCGATCTAATCTTTCAAAGGGGTCGTCTAAGACCATCGGAAAATACATAGGAACCAAGACTCCACTCCTCTATCCGTCTCCAGGTGGATCCGCCCACATGCAGATACACCCACATACGAGTACCTGGCGTAATGACATCATCGTGCCAACCCCATCACATACACCCCATACAAATACAGTAGAGAGCAGCTACTGGGTAGAAAGCAGCAGTATTGGAGGTAAAAGAAATTTTATATTCAGCTGTGGTTGATGTGAATACTGTGCTTTAATTATGTTCAGTTAGTAACAATGAAGATACATCCTGCATATCAGATATTTATATTACAATTCATAACAGTAGCAAAATTACAGTTATGAAGTAGCAACAAAAATAATTTTATGGTTGGGGGTTAGGGTTAGGGTTAGGTTGGGGGTCACCACAACATGAACTGTATTAAAGGGTCATGGCATTAGGAAGGTTGAGAACCACTGCTTTAAAGGCTAAGCCAGACTACTGGTTAATCTTTTAAAGGCTATTTCCAGATTTTCCTCCCTCCAAACTGACTTTCCTCTATCCAGATCAACACAGAACTGAAGACGGATTAAGGTTTTAATCCATTTTCAGTTTGAAGAGTGTGACTGGGAACAGGACTAAAGGGGCTGTATTGTACTATTGAAGGTTGGCAATATATCCATTGCCCCTCCCATTTGCCCAGTGACTGGTCATGTGGGTGTTTCCTAAGCTGCACATCATTCTACCCTTTCCTCCTCCTCCTTTTCAGGTTGCTTGTAGTTTTATTCTGCATCCAGGGTGTGGTATGTCTAAGGATAATAGAAGGGTTTTGACACATCAGGGTAAAAAGGGGAAGGAGCAGATTGGGATGGCAATGGGCGAAGTGCATCAGTGGTAAAAAGAGGTGGATAGCTTGAGATGAGATGGCCGGGGTGACAGCCACAAGACCATTTTGATGCCCCTCACCCCTGTGGCCTTCCTCATGGAGATGCTCGGGGAATACCTTTGACGGGGGCTTGTCAGGAGCAGCCTGGCTGCGCCCAACCCAGGGGGCACAAGAAAAAAGTCTCGATTTTGCCCATCTTCACAACAACCATGCCCGGTAAAGGAGTCCTCCTTAGCAGTTATTATTAGCAGTTTTGATGCCTAGGGGTAAAAAGGAGAAGGAGAACAAATTGGGATGGTGATGGGTGACCTTGGTGGATGACCATGGCTAGACTCTTTGGATGCCCTTCACCCCAGCGGCCTTCCTCGTGGAGAAGCTCTGGGTATACCGTTCAGCATGGGGGAGACCATTGGGGGCTGTCTGCCTGCACCCACCCCACAGGGCGCAGGAACAGAGCCCTCATCCATCTTCACAACAATTCCTGTTGTAGAGGAAGAAAGGCATCTTTCTTTACCATGAATAAATCAAAATCACACACATATTTAATTTCCATTAGCTTAATATATATATTAAACTGTAAGAATTTTGTTGATGCCATACAATGAAGATTTACAATTCCTAAGCAAAGAGTAAGTGATGCGTAAACATTAACTTTGTTTATCTATATATGGGGTTTTATAGTTCCTTGTATAAAGCTAGACTGAATCCCACAAAGAACCATATAATGCCATCTATGGAAAACTGGAAGTTAGGGATAGAGCATGGAAGTTCCATCTGTCCATATAAGTGAATTACACTATGGAGGGAAACCCAAGACTATCAGTGTAAGCCAATGGGGCCTCATAGTCCAAATTGTACCATTAAATCTTTTCGTAAGATTGGACAAAATAATGGAAGACACATTTTAATAACTGTGAAAAACAAAACTATTATGTAAAAAAAATGCTGCACAAGAAAGGACACACATTACCAACCACATAAAAGCACATTTTTGTTATACAAAATAATAGGAATAAGGTTGTAATAAAGATACATTTTAGCCTCAATGAGCTTATAATCAAAAAGTCAAGAAAGTGGTATATAAGGAATAGAGAAACAAGGGTAATAAAGTAAAGCATAAAACAGCTAAATGATAATTCAGCAGCAGGTACCTCTCCAATGTGGCTAAAAGTAGTTGAGCAGAAATACTGTGAATAAATACAAAGAATATTTTCCAAAACTCTTTTCCAAGGTCTTAGATTGTTCTCTCCTGTAAAACAATGACTTCCACACAGGAAAGTTGCCTAGTTCTCTGTAAAGACACCGCAAATAGGGCTTTGAGCCCCTCCAAAGCCATTTCATACATGTGCTATTTTTCAGAAGTTTCTTAACCTTTCTTACATTCTGGTAAGAATGAATACTGTAACCCAATTAATAACATCACTACAAATATTATTTTGATAAAAGATAGCAAAGCATACTGCCAATATCTATTGCAGTAAAAATGCATTCACTTTTCTAATGTACATTTATGCAACTTTTGGCTGAACCTGAAAGCAGATTGATATAATTGTTAAAAAACTGTTTGAGGAAGCTAATTCCAAGATTCAGTGCCACAAATACACATATACCTATCAACAACAGTTAATAACAGTTGCATTTATTTTTACAGCACATCAAGCAAAATGATACACAGCTAATAGTCTCTCAAGGAATTTAGTCTTCAATGACAAACAAGCGTATTCTGTACTACCAAGGTTAAAAGCTGTGCACCTATCCAAACTTACTGAAGCCATTACTAAAAAGCTTTCTCTATAATCCTTAACTAATACAGGAGTTTTGCAATAATGGGGAAACTATTATAAACTATATACAAAAAAGAACTATTAAGAAAGCAGCAAAGTCATCCAAGCAAAATAAAAAGCCAACGGTACTTTTAATATGTGGAAAGAGACAAGACTTGTAATTTTGCACTTAAAAATAATGATGGCGATGTGAGACAAACTTCTACAGGAAATAATTCCACAAGGGTATGCTGCAACTGAGAAAACTCTCTGTCCAGTTTCCAGTTACTTCATTTCAAGTCATTTCAAGTAGACTTCTATTATCTCTACACCTGCCAGAAGGCTGAAATTCAACAGTAAAAGGATAGGGCAGCTTAACCAACTCTGCTGTGACATCTACACAGATGTAAACAGATGTGAACAATATACAGATGTATGCTAAACATATTCAGTGATTAACTGAACTGATAAATATTCATTTAAAGCAGATTAGACAAAGTGGACTCTAGTACACAAAAATTTAGGCTTAGGTTTCCCAATTTGTGCACATGCACTGGCCAAAGGTTTTCTTTGGTTGTAAGAGGAGGACCCAAATCAAATGAAACGAAGTATGACTATCTCAAGATTAGTTCATTTCACTTTAATTTTCTCTTATGTTAGTAGCTTGACCTGACATTATTAAGCATTGTCCTAAATGAATTTTTTCATTAACTATATCACAGAAGTCACTGTCACATTACCTGACCTAAAGAACTGAAAGGAAACTTATGATAAATATCTGGAGAGCCCCTACAAAGTGCCACTCAGTGGAGCTTACTCAGAGGTAAACAATGTAAGTGGCATACTTTGGGGGGGGGTGTTATGAGAAGTCAAGTCACACCTGTGGCTCCTCAATCTGACCAGAACAACAGTCCACATACTTTGAGCTAATTAAGACTCTTGCATTTTCCACATAAATAGCTTCATCGTTCCTCCACAAAGAAATGACACAGAAAAAGAGTAGTAGTGGACACTATACGCTTAACTTGCCCCAAACCCCCAATAAGCTAACAGACAAATGCCCTTTCTCGTGCCATCCATCCTGCTGCTCCTTTCCCCACTTCCAGAAGGAGACGTGCTGGGCATGGTGAAGAACCTCTGGAATATTTCATAAAACTTGAACCCCTAAGTACGTCGCGGTTTCCCCCATCCCCGCGTCAACCTCGCTACCAAACCTCACATTCAGGTGTCCTTCCTTCCTTCCTTCCTTCCTTCCTTCCTTGGCAGCCCTGCCGTTTCCAAACCTCCTGTCAGAGCCATGCCGCCTTCGCCAGCACCTGCTCCCCCGCTTCGTGGCCCGCCCCTGGCAGCCGCCCCCTTGACCCTTTTTACGTGCCCCGTCGACCTCGCCTCCCGGAGAGGGGGCTGCCCGCTGCCCCGCTGGGGCTGCCCCACTCGCGCCGCCGGAGCCGGGTCCCCCACCCCACCCCACCCTGCCCGTGGCCTACCTGTCATTCACCTCCTTGACAGCGAGGCTGGCGGCACGGAGAGGCGCCCGCTCCCCCTTCCCCTAACTGTCACTCGCCCCCCTCCAAGGTGCCGCCTCCCCGTCCCCTCCCGGCTCCATCTTCTCCGGCCAGGTCCCCCTTCCCGGCTTCGCGTCACCACACCGGGGGCTCGGTCACTCACCATCATGCCGCCGCCGCCGCCCCCTCGGGCACTCAGGGCTGGGTCGGCTCTCTTGCTCCCCCTTGGCAGCCGCTCAGCTGCACCGTCCTCTCCGGGCCCCCGCCCGGCTCCGGCCTCTTCTTCGCCAGTGGCGGAACCCGAGGCCACCGCCGCGCCGGGGACATGGCTCCTTTAAATCCCCCTTCTGCTGCGTCCCGGCAGCGGCTCCCCCCCCCTTTCTTTCTACCCGGCCAGCCTAGCAGCCAGCGCGGAGGAGCCGGCCTCTCTCCCCCTCCCTCCTGTCTTCCTTGGAGTCGCGATCACATAGCGTCTCTAGCAACGCGACGAGCGCGCCGCCGCCGCCATGTTGGCAGAGGCAGAGCGAGCCCTCACCACTACCAACCGTTTGCTCGCTGGTGACGTCATGCGACGGGGGAAAGGCCTCGGGCGACCATGTTGGAGAAAGGCGGCTGTTGGGAACGCAGTAACCAGTCCCGCTAAAGTTCATAGAGTCCACATGAAGGCAACGTCGTTTCCTCTCTCCACCCTCAAGAATAAGAAAAACCTCAGTGGAGCAACGTAGATGCAAGAAGAGAGGGCAGTCAGGAGAGTGGGAGTTAGACAGGTGTATTGGCACCTTTCCCCAAGAATTTGGCAGGCAGAAATGCTGGAGGCTAAGGTAGTTCTCCAGGTGACACCCTGCTTTTGGCAGAAAGCACCAGCCTGAACCTGCCACATACTCGTTTTGCTCCAGTGCTTGGACTGTATCAGAAACTAAAACATCCATACTAAAGTTGTAGTCCAACACTAAAATAACTATAACTGCAAAAACAAAATTGCAAGCAGGAGGATTTATTTTCTCAGATTCAAAGCAATTTGGCTTCTGCAAAATATTTAAATATGACATCCTGCCACTCCATTCTCAGAGGCAAAATAATATCCAGCAGCTTAATAGATCAGAATTGCTTGTGTCCATATGCATATAGTAGCAGATCAATAAAATCTGGGAACTTGTAAGTCATTTGCAGAAAATAGCATATACATTTCTGTTTCAAAAAGGGGGGTCCACAATTCTTAGTTGTGAGATTAAAGAAAGTGCTTTCTAGCAGTAGCGCTTTTTAGGCTGGCCACTTACCTTCTGCCATCCTAGTTCTGTCCAGCATGCATGTGTGGTGACTAAGGCTGTGTTCCCATGCTGGCCATCTGGCACACTTTGGGTGCTGTTTGGGCACGCATGGGCCGGGACTGGGAACGCATTTTGGGCATCCCATGAGATTCCCGGCAGCAGTGGACAGGTACAGGTGGGGCGCAGATGGTGGCATCCCCATGAGAACCGTGCTGAACCCTGCTACGGCGGAGCAGCTCCATCTCCTCTCCGCCCCTCTCCTCATGTCATCAGCCCACCCCTGTGCCACATCCCCCCTCCCTTAGCGGCATGGACAGCCAGGCCTGGGGTGGGAAGCATGGAAACAAGTTAAAATGAAGCTTCATTCGTAAAAATAATTTTATTTAAAAAAAAAAACACGAAAGCTGCTATGAGGTTTAGCAGCAGTAGGCGCTTGAGCAGTTGTGCACACCTCCACTCCACCAGGGACCGCGAGAACTGCTGTAAACTGAAAAGCAAGCCTTTATTTATGATTGCCTTGCAGATCGGGGAAATGGGGGTTGCAAATGGAACAGAAATCAAGCCATTATGCAGCTTCCCTTGGCATTCTTGAAACGGGATTGGAATTACCTCTGTGGAATTGGCAGAAAATTTAAAAAGCAAGCTGTTCTCCAACCTGCCTTTGCAGTCGTCATTTTAAAAAGTCAGCAGCCGTGATCTTTAATGGACAGGGCAGGGACAGCAAACACGCCCCACCTCCCAATGACGTGAGCGCAAATCTCCCAGTAAGCCCGCTAGTTTCCCCATGTGCATTCCCGGCTCGCTGAGCAATGCGTATCAGTCTCCCAAAGCATGCCAAGACTTGTTTTTTCGGGTATCAAATTTGGCAACCTTCTGGTATGGTTTGGGAGGGGCTGGCACGCTTTTCGCAGACCAAATCCAAAACCCATGGGGATGGACTGCGCCGATCCTGGGCTCGGAACCGTACCAAAGAGCCATGGGGATGGGGCCTAAAATAGTCATCTATGCATGTGTGGAAGTGCCAGGAAGCACAGTGCTGTCTAGCTAGTGAAGGGTAATGGTGGCGGATCAATATTCTGAGTTATCCCTTGCTAGCGAGTTATTTGGCTGCTCTGGAAGCAGCCTAAACATTTCAAAGTGGTTAACAGAGCATTAAAAGCAAGGGTAAAAATAGTAAATGATAGAAATAGTGGGCAAATTACCCCAACGGTAAAGACTTGGTGAAGTAGCAGAAAGTTTTATTCTATATATTCTTGCCAAAACAAAAGGCACAACCTTTTAGCTTATGAACTTTTTGGCCTTTCCTTAGAGGCTCAGTTCAATCTTTAGCAACTTTCATTCCAATTAATGTCTTCTGACAGGGCAAAGGCATAGCTTTGATCTATTTTTTCTTATCTTGGATCATTGCCCATAGCAATGTACTAGATAGGAACATTTCCATGCATAGATGAATTCAAGACATCTAGTATCCAATATACTGGAGTCAAATATTTCAGACCATTAAAATATTTTAATGCTTTGAGGTAATTATTTCTGCAAAACAAACACTTAAATCATGTTATTCTTTATAAAATAATATGGCTGATTATTGGAACAGATCAGCACTTGAAAGCAGTGATTTTCTTTGTAAGTAGTAATTCATGGACATGGAACCATATTGTGACCAGGGTTTTTCCTTAGACATAATAAAGTGATGAGCAAGACTTGTTTCTCAATACAACCCTCTTTTTAGCATATAAAACATTAGCAGACCTCTTTTCCCATCTCATGGCTATCAGTAAACTAAAAAACATAAAAAACGCCCCAGCAATTAAAACATGTTAAAACCTGAGTAGGTCAGGAAAGAAACAAACTTTCACACAAAGAATGCCTGTGTAAAAAGACAGGTCTTCAGTAGTTTCCTATAGGATATAAATGTAGGAGCCTCCACAAACGGCAGAGGAGAGGACATTTAAGAAGGGGAATAATTCTAGGAAAGAAGGCGTTCACAAGCATAGACAAGGTCACGAAGAAGAAGAAAAAGAAGAAGAATTGGCTTTTCTTCTCCACTTTTCTCACCCATTTAAGGGGACTCAAAGCAGCTGACAAAGCTTTCTATTCTTCTCCCCACCACAGGATGAAGAAGGAGAACAGCTCCTAGACAACAAAGAGCAGTGGTATTTCCTGTTCTGATGTTTAGTTAGGAAAGTTGGACATGGAGAACAGCAATAGATACCTTTGAATTCTGATACTGAGACAGTTACTAATACCATGGATGCAAGAAGAACAAATAGATTAGTCTTAATTAAATAAGAGCAGTGATTGTCCAAAAACCCTCATATACTTTGGGCATGTGATGTAAGTACATGCCCAGCTAGAAAAAAGCAAGACAAATGTTTCAATATAAAATGTTTTTGTACTTGAAGAATGAGGTGTTTCTGGCATTCCAAGCTTAGGGAAAAAATCCTACCCTTTCCAATATTGGAACAAAATCAGCTCCTGCTTTGGAATAAAATTGGGCTCCTTTTTGTTGGAACATTTCAGTGCTTCTCTGAGCCGTTTCCTCTTACCTGCATACCAGCTGAGGTATAAGGGTGTGGGTTCTTCACTTTCAGCAGCAGTTGGATCTAAACAGCTGAAAAATGGTGGTTTTCTTTTTCACAGCAGTGATCCTGCTGAAAACCTATATGGAGTGAACTAATTCTCTCCTTTCTGCTACCAAAGATTACTGCCAGAAAGGGGCTATTGGGCTTTTCAGAGGGACGTGTGTATTTAGGACTCCACCATAGGAAATAGGACTCAAAGCAAGTTCCCCATGGTTCCCCTATAGAGGATATTCAGAACTTCCAAGTGATCTAGCAGGACTGTCTCTTCTAGTGTAACACCAGGAATGGCTCAAGATTTTTTTAAAAAATCTTCCGAGTTGGAAGACACAAAGGTTGTTCTGTACACATCCCTAGTTGGAATGAAGTATTATTAAAGATAAGTCAAAATGGTATTTGTTCTTAAAATCATCAAGAATCAAACCCAGCTTTATGGCATGTTAACAACAACCACAAGCCTTTAAAGTTCCATTCTCTATTCCCTTCTAATATTAAATGGACAAATCTGCAGATAAATCCTACTAATGAAAGCAACAGATCTATGCATTTTGGATGCAAAAGATGTATTTGATATATTTAAAGATATTATGTTATATATTTAAATATTTTATTGGGGGAAAGCTCATTTCTCCTGGCACGGGTCACAATTTTATATGAAACAGTGATGTGTGGCTTAGAGCTGCCCCTTCATTGCACTGAATACATTTTGGAGGGTTGTCAAAGTTAGCATCTGGCAGTAATTATCTGATAAATAGACTTCCTTTCACCTCATTAAACATCTTTGTCTGGTGGCCAGATGGATCTAATAAGCTTCTTGGGGACAGTTTTCATGCACAATAATCCAGTCTTGTTATGTAACTTAGATACTTTTATGTAAAAAAAGAATCTACAGCTTTTATCTCCACTTGTCATATAAAAGTTTACTAGCTCATAAAATCTATTTACTAGATAATGTTAAAGGGAATGTAGTAGCTATCTTGCACCATTTTCCTTTTGTATCTTGTCTCTTTAGATTGTAAGCCTGAGGGCAGGGCCTTGTCTAAGGTTTTTCTAATATTGTAACCCACCCTGAGACTCCAGGTATAGGGCGGGATAGAAATAGAAATAAATAAATAAATACCATACTGCAAGAAGATAAAACTAGTAACTAACTTGACAGATAAGAATCATGTGGATTTCAGGCTTCGTTCATCATGCAAAAAGACCTCTGAGTTATTAAATCAGTTTGTTGAAAATAAGGTTATGTCCTCAAGGTGAGAGAGTTTATAATTTTAAGTTTTCCTCGTCAATATAGATCGTAAATTGTCCTCATCTTTAAAGATGCTTTAAACAACATTTTTATCTACTCAAGCTATTAAAAATCAGATAAGTAGATAGAATAAGATTTTCAACACCTGCCAGTGATAAAATTGCTGTCCCGATGTGTATTTTCTGCTGCGTGGTCAAAAAACTGGTTGGATCTTTTGCAAAAGTTACTGTCTTACAATTTCAGTTCAAAACAGGCAATGAAGCCAATTTAATTATTTAGGGTTAGGCATAACAAGAACTTTGAATGCAGTCAGATTTCCATCAATTCAAAATTTTGTGAATTTCACAGAACAAACTAGATGTTTGATCTAATGCCACAATTTTGATAGAATCTGATTTCAAACAGTTACTGTTTAAAAGGGCGACAGCTATAAGGCAGGTAGGCAATCATACATATTTTCTGCCAAAACCTAAGCACTCAGAAGGCTGCAGAGTCATGTTGTATGCTACACCTTGTATCAAAAATGCACTGAGGAATTACACTGAAAAACATTCTACCCTTGTGTTAGTGGTCTGTGCATATCGTCCCAACCGGATTGTTTTGATTTTAGTCCCAGCTCCTCTTAGATCAGAAGCAGCTACAGTTCAGTGATAGTGCAATCCTGGTTCAATCTTCAGCTTCTTCCCAGAAGTAGGCAGTGGCAAACCACTTTGGTAACTCTGCCATGGAAACTGCATAGTGGGGCCCATGCAGTGAACTAAGGTTGGTTGACCCAGGGGTACAAAAAACACCTCTTACTGCAGTGCCAGCTTAATAGCAGCAAAAATATACGTAGATATTGTGTTCTTAACATTGAGAAATAGAAGGACACCTAGTCCTAATTGCTTGTTACAGATGAGTTTGCATCTCTACCCATGAAATCCATCAAAGAAGGAGGGGGAAATTTATCATACTTTTGCAGAAAATTACCTGAAACATATATGTTATGGCTACTGCCTATCAGATTAACTCTACCTCCAGACAACATTGACACCCTCTTGCTCTACCTACAAAGGCAGACAAAGGAGACTGAGTAGGAAATTGAGAAAACAGAGCAACAAATGCTTACCTAACACATTTTTTTAACATCTGAACAGTACTCTAGATACAAATGCTTATGGATACAGTTCTGTAATGCTGCCACCTAGTGGCTGTTGAAACAGTTTACTTATATAGATCAGCAGTGATCCTGATACAGGTGTACATAATGCCAGCCAGCTCTATTTACTTTTCATTGTTTTAATTTGCATGCCAATTTGATGTCACTGAAGGAGAAAATACTAAGGGATTCATTTTAGACTTATTATTATTTATTAATAATAGTTACTAAATAACTATTATTTAATTAATTTCTATCCTGTTTATACAATCAAGGGATAAATTTACAGTCAAATATAAGGAAATCATAATCCATGTCAGTATGTTGATCAAAACATATTCTCCCATCCCACTGTTGCTGAGCTGTTTGCTTTTAATCTCCACCAGCTTCAGAAAATATAACTGTGTCATAAACGACTCTCCCCAGTTTTGGAATGCCATCACTTTATCATTACATTTAAGCACTACCCTTATGGTCTAGAAGAATTTGAAAACATATCTCTTTGTTTTAATTGTGTTTTCTACATGTGTTTTGGGGAATGCTTTTGTTACCATAATATATCTTGGGTTTTGTACTTGTCTTTTGCTGTGATGGGATGAGATATAAAACATATAAATGAATGAAATAACTAAATGAACAGCATCAAACTTATAAAGGCTGAGAAACCAGATCTGCATGTGGAACACCTGTGCAAAAGGGAAGCAAAGAACTCTTTTCTGTTCACATGTACTACAAGTTTAGCAACTTTAGGGACCATCAGGTGATCTGTAAGGGTAAAGTAACTATAAAATGTCTACTATTAATGTATCTATGGCTACTAGAATGGATGCCCAGATACATCCTCCAGGCTGGGGAGGGAGGCAGGATTCCTCCAAAGACCATCTGCTAGGATTTCAGAGCAGGTGGTTTTGCCCTCATCTTCTCCTTTCGATGTCCATAAGCAGTTGGTGGGCCACTGTGTGGAACAGGATGCTGGACTAGATGGGCTGTGGCCTGATCCAGCAGGATTCCTCTTATGTTCTTATGTTCTAAAAGCATCAAGAAGTTAAAACATATGCAAATTTAAATTCATCTGAAATTGCATAGAGGTTTGAAATAAATAGCAGTCACCCAGTTTATGACTGCGTCCCCAAGCAATAAAAAGCCCTCTAAAAATCTTCTTTTGCCTCTGAGTGCCCCCATGCCCGGCTTTTCTCCGAGCTTCCAGCGCCACAAAAGGAGGAAAATCCGCGGGGAAAAAGTGCACTTTAAAGAAGACTACCAGCGCACTTTTTGGAAGCCGCAGGTTTTCCTGGCGGCATTTACCATGGGGACGCTCTGTGGCAAAAGGGGCAGGGAGTGCCGCTTGCACACACAGCCATAAAACACTCAGACATCTCCCAGAACTGCAGCAGCTTCCCTTCCTTTCCCTTTTTAAAGGTCAGAACTTTCAAAGAGCCAGAATTGCGGAGAATTGCAACATTGTTATCAGGTGTGAAGTGGGTGGATTGCTACAGTCACCGCTGCTATAACGGGTGGATTTTGACAGTGATCAAAGGGAGTGTTGAGAGTGAATGAGCGAACGATCGCGTGGCTGATGGCTGCAGTTGCTGCCTTTGCCAGCACAGGAGGCCATTTCGGGGGGCGGAGATCTGGGAGACGAACAGAGAACCGATGGCTATTTTTCCTTTGGACTTGTCGGGGGTTTCTTCATGGTTGTGGCCGCGCAGAGTGCAGTCCCTCCCCGTTCCCGCCGGCACCCTATCAACAAGAGAGGGGACGGGGAGAAAAAAATGCGAGCAAAGAAAACACGCTTCCGTAGGGACGGTAGGTGCATTTTAAACACGCGTTTTGCTGAGCCTCATGCAGACGCTTATTCCGGAATTGAACAGCACTTTTAAAGTCCGCTGGAATAGAGGGATGGTAGAGGGAAACTAGAGAGGCAAATAAGTTGCTTGGGGATGCAGCCTATGTATCCGTAATTCCACAGCAAATTAAATTAATTGAGTTTGCTGAGACATAACCTCTTTGACTGGACATCACTACCAGTATATTTTGCAAATGCCATAGGGCAAATAGTTTTAATTTAGGCATTCTGTGTCAATCCAGATTTGAGATCATAAAAGCATGGAAATGTTTATTATACCTGAAAAATGAATGCTTTGATTCTATGCCAGCAAATGCCAGAATGCCAAATGTAAATTACTCCCCCATTACTGTCAGAAGAGGTAGTAACAGCAACCAGCCTAGAAAGCTTGAAGAAAGGGTTAGACAAATTCTTGGATGACAGGTTTATCAGAAAATAGATGCCTTGGTACCTCCTCCATTCTGGGCAGACAGAGGAGGTGAAAATTTCACTTTTGTCTTCTGCTTGAGATACCCATGACACAGAATACCACACTAGATAGGTTGTCACCTGATCCAACAGAGTTCCTCTTACGTTCTTACAGAGGGCAAAACAGGTACCTTTGGCCCTTTCTGCACTAGGTCTTACTCTGGATTATATCTCAGAACAGGGACTTGCTATCCACATGCTAGTGCAAATTATAGTAGCCCAGAGGAAGGTCTGCTGTGATCTACAGATCCTATTCCTGGATATAATCTGGAAAAAGGCCCAGTGCATAAAGGCTGTGGAAACCCCATTAAGAACACATATAGAACACATACAGGACACATACCGTACTTACCTTCCGCATTGGAGGCCAGATCCAGGACCCTTCATGGCGGCCGCTTCCACACTCTGGTGCGCGAGACCTGTTCTTAATGGGATCTTGCTGCCGAAAGATCCGGCCTCTGGGAAGACCTCAAAAATTAGGTCTTCCATCCGGCCCCTTACCTCAATCCATTCAGAAGCAGGCCGCTTTCGCACACAGAAAGGTGAGGGGCCGGATGTGCCAGCAGCCGCCATCTTGGGGAGGGCGGAAGCAGGCTGGTCTGCCTCCAAAGCCCCTCCCTGCATGGCGCACACCGGAGGAAACGCATGGTGACTGCCAGCTGCATGCTCCAGTCCTGCGGCTCTGGGTATGGCGTCAGCGCCGTGGGAGGCCGTATGCCCTTAGGAATGGGTGCTGTGGCCGCTGCACAGCACCCAGAGGATCCGGCTGGCAGAATCCATCCTCCCTGCATGTGTGCAGATGTGCAGGGCCTCCTCGGATCCGTCCTTATTTCAGATGGATCCTCAGGAGGACGGATTGCCGGGAAATGGATTTTCTTAAATCCGTTTCTCGGCAGCCAATGCAGAAACACCTCTTTTCATCAACAGAGCAAATAGCAACTTTCAGGTAAATTCAATTCAATACAGGGAAAAGTCTCAATACTTAATCCCTCACAAAATTAAAGCCTCTGGTGGCTGATCTGAAGTAAACATACAAACATTAGTAGAGTTTATAGTTATTTGACCAATATAATAAATTATTTCTTTATTAATATAAATAATACAGAAGTACTATATTAGCCTTCATGTATCCTAGGGAGAGTAAAACAACATGTTAGGCTACTTCTAGATAGCAAGAGGTGCCTCTTGCTGACCCCTGGCAGATGTGAAAAGCAGTCATGAGCTACCTGCCTGGAAATGCCAAAGTTAAGTCAAATTGTATCACCAAAAAGCCAGCCCAGTGCCTTAGCTACTTCCTTTGGGGTTTCCCACCCTATGCTCAGCTTGCTTCTGGTTATAAATCTTTATTTTGGAAGCTCCTGGCAGATATCCAGGTAAATGAAATAGTTGCAGGTTTCAGCCCATGTTTGGAAGAAGAAGAGTTGGCTTTTCTCCCCCCTTTTCTCCCCCATTTAAGGGGACCCAAAGCGGCTGACAAGGCTTTCTATTCTTCTCCCCACAACAGACACTCTGTGAGGTAGGTGGGGCTGTGAGAGCTCAGAAGAGAGCTGTGATTAGCCCAAGGTCACCCAGCTGGCTTCGTGGAGGAGTGTGGAATCAAACCCAGTATTCCCAGATAAGACTCCGGCTCCCTAACCACTAAACCAAACTGTAGGCCCCCTTTGTTTCACAGCAGCCTTAAGTAAAAATGATATAGACAGATAGACTGACAGGGTGCATCCCCATGGTACTTTTTTGTGTCGCTACTGTCCCTCTACTGCAGCGGATCTAATAAATGCATGTTCAATTCCAAATTAAGTGTCCCCATGGGGCTCAGCAAAACGTGCATTTTAAATGCACTGACCATCCCCAAGGAAGCGTCTTTTGCTTACCCACATCTTTTTCTCCCCACCCCTCGCTGTTTCATTGGGTGCTTGGGCAATTCATTACGCTATGTACAAGTTCTCCAGCTGCCGAAACACCTCCCCCAGCCAGCAATCGTGCGATCGTGCACTCATTCACAAGTCCAAAAGAAAAATTTACAAGTTCTCTGTTCATCTCCCCTGCTTGCGAAGGCAGTTTACAAGATCTCCGGCCCCAAAATGCCTCCCCCAGCCAGCGATCTTGCTCATACACTTTCACTTGCGGGCGGGCGGAAGAAATGTATCTTTGCTGTTTCTCTTTGTGACTGGAATACCTGCCTACTGTTTTCATATCGTGAATGCTGGCTGTGGAAGAGAGGCAAAAAAAAGAGAGAGAGAGCTTGCCACCTCGGAGAGAAGCCCCGCCCCTTTTGCCACGAATCGTCTCCATGCAAAATGTTGCTCTGAATACCCGCGTCTTCCAGGAAAGTGCGCTGGTAGTTTTCTTTAAAGGGAACTTTTTTTGCTGCGCATTTTCCTAATTTGTGGCGCTGGAAGCCCGGATAAAAGCCATGCATGGGGGTGCTCAGTGACAAAAGAGGATTTTTAGCAGACTTTAAAATTGCATGGGGGTGCACCCTTAGTCAGTCTTGCCCTGGTCTATTCTGTGAAAGTTTTATTACTGAAAATGCTACTGTAATTGTACGCTATACCTTAAACTCAGTGTGTTTCTAGGCATCGTAAAAGAAGCTGTGCTATGGATTTTTAGGATGGTCTCCACAGGCTTGTGCACAAAGTTCAAAGCTGTCTTTGGGCTTTAGATAGGAAAAAAAGCATGCTGCTTAAAGAACATAGGCCCAGTCCCCAAAAGACTTATTAGCCCCTCTCGGCTTCCTCTGCTGTCACTCTGTTACAGCTGACTTTAAAAGTCCCCTCCACTTCCGGAATAAGCGTCCCCATGGTAGCCGCGATCTAAACAGACTTTCCGTCCCCAAGGAAGCCTGTTTCCTTTCCCCGCATCTTCCCCCCCCCGCCCCCTCTCTTGTTAAAAGGAAAAATAGGCAGATCTCCGTCTCCTGAAACGGCTTCCCGCCCCTAGCAGAGGCAGATGATCGCTCATTCATTCACTTTCAGCACTTACTTTCCCTCAGTTCTCTGTTAGAAAAGGCTTTCTGTCCCAGCAAAGTCAGCGGCTGCAGGCATCGGCAGCGCGATCCTTCGCTCATTCTCTTTTAAGGCTTTCACAGATCACTGATAACAATGTTGCAATTCTGAGCAATTCTGGCTCTTTTTACAAAGGAAAGGAAGCGAACCTGCTGCATTTCTCAGATGTGTGAATGCTTTTTGGCTGTGTGTGCAGGCAAGCAATCCCCGCCCCTTTTGCCACGGAGCGTCCTCAAGGCAGATATAGCGAGCAAAACCCGCGAATCGCCGAAAGAGCGCTGGAACTCTTCTTTAAAGTGCACGTATTTTATCGCGGGTGTCTCACTTTCCTAAGCTCCCTAAGCGCCTTGTAAAGCCTGGAATGGGGCCGCTCAGAGGCAAAAGAAGAGTTCCAGCAGACTTTCAATTGCATAGGGACAGGGCCATATTGTTTTCCAGAAGTACACACTGGATGCAGTATGTGGACTTTAAGCCATATACTTTCAACACATTCTGAGGAGAGGGGTTGCTATCTCACAGACAGGATGCAAACTCTCCTCTTCCCTCTGTTGGGAGTTCTCATTACCAGCTTTTTCTTTTAATTTAAAGGAGCTCATTATCCAGGTATTTGGTTTCTCAAGGATGTGCCAAAATTCTGAGTCGTCTAGCAACTATCCAGCACCGTTTGCCAGGTGCTGCTTGCTGCTTGCAGTTGCACACCTCTCAAGGAACACCCAGAGAGAAAGAAAATCTTTCTCCCACTCACAAGTCACACAGCAGCAACAGTCAAGGTGTTGCTTCCTCCTTCTGAATCCTAAAAAAAGCACATAAGAGGAGCCCTGCTGGATCAGGCCACAGGCCATCTAGTCCAGCATCCTGTCTCACCGACCAATTGCTTCTGGTCATTCTAAAGCAGAAAAGGCAAAACCTCCACCTGCTTTCGACTCCCTGAAAATGGCGTTTAGAGGCATCCCGACTGCCTTTCTATCCTGAGGCATTTCTGCACTTAGCTTTCCATCTGCTGGGTGGGAAAAATGCATTACCTACAAACATGTATAAGTGTTCACACTTAGGAACACTAGTATATGCCCCACCAATCCCCACGCACCTGAAGACTTACCTGTGTCTGGGCATATGTGTCCTAGGCAATGCCATCATCTTTTCAGAGCCTGGCGCAACTGCATGTTCACAAGCACCGTTGCCATGGTGACACTGTGAATGCGCAATCATATCTGGGGTCATCTGAGGTGCCAGAGTGCTTGCACAGCACCTCAGACGACCCCTAGCACCAGAAATGGTGCGAATGGTCGCAGCGCTGGATGACAAAGGTAAGCTTCTGGTAAGGGTTGGGATGTGTGTGGTACACGATTATGTGTACCACCCCTAGTAGACAGTAGGGTAACATCTGGTAAGGCAGGAGGCATTTCTGGGTTGAAAATGCCTCCAAGTGCAGATGCTCCTTATCAGATGTTACCCTATCATGTACTACAGGGCCAAGTGCAAATTGGCCTCTGGAGGCAGTACTTCGGCATCCATTCTAGTAGCCACTGATACACCTGTCCTCCATGCATTTATTTAATCTTTTCTAAAGTACTTGGTCTTCCCTAAACAATATTTTGCAGAACTTGAACCAACGGTTTCCCCTATCATCCTCCCTTCACACAGCAACTGAAGATTAAAGAACCCACATTCCTGTAGTACTCAAAGATCCAAATATCTGACATATGTGTAACTGCACTGTCAGAATTACCTGGCAGCAATGTTTGTAAAGACAAATCTCTCAGCTGTAACTGGCATTAGGAAAATGTGGTGCCAAGATTCATGGCATTAATGGAAGTTGTAGTCCAAAACAGATGAAGGATATCAAGGTTGCCTCCAGAC
Source organism: Aspidoscelis marmoratus (assembly GCA_014337955.1). Lineage (NCBI taxonomy): Eukaryota > Metazoa > Chordata > Lepidosauria > Squamata > Teiidae > Aspidoscelis > Aspidoscelis marmoratus. Next base: position 51,113,711 of record MTQE01002208.1, on the reverse strand, counting down.
AGTGAGAGGAAATTGTGGGATCTTGTTTAGATCCTGCAATCATCTCTTGTCGCCCTTGCCAAACAATGGGAGGCAGTCCCAGGATCTTATGGGCACCTTTACAAAATACCTAGGTATATGAGCAAGCACCCAGCCACTTCTCTTTACTTTTTTCCTGGGCTTGCTGGTGTAAAATATAAGTAAATTCCAATTCCAGTTGAGAGAAGGGTATGATTTTCAGAAAGTTGTAAGGTGTTAAGCCGAATTGTTAAGTTACTATACTGGGAATACAGCTGCTCCACGCATTTCCTCTCTCTTTTTTTTTTAATTTAAATTTTTATTTAATTTTTTACAATAAATTTTTTTTCATAATTATGCACTTATACATTCTTCCCTTTTCCCCCCCCCTCCCCACCCCCTCCCACCCCTAAATAATGAATATTCAATAACATTTATGAGCTAAGGGTTACATTTGGAATACAATTCTTAACTGTAATTTAACTAATTCACTTCTGACACTCGCTTCCAGGTAATTCTTAACCTCCCTCCATTTGTTTTTACACCTTCTTATTTTTACTAAATCATTTTCATAATTTTCCCGACATTCTCGAACCTCTACTGCAATCGAGGCTATTATATATTCATACAGTTTCTGTATCTCCCATTTATTTGCATCCTTCCATCCATTTACTACTACCAATTGAGCCGTCCTAAGTATGGAACAAACTACTTCCCTAGTCTCTTTTGGCCTTATATTCCTCCACGCATTTCCTCTCAGTCACTGTTTTGTCTATGATACACCTGGCAATCTGCCAACTCAAAATTCCAACCCTATAAAATTGTTATCCCGCTGCTCTACTCTGGGCATAGTCCAGAGTGTTAGCAAATCTATGTGATTACAAGACTGAGATTACATACTGAGTACAGAGTAATGCTAAACGAATACATTTTATTATCAGTAAGGCTAAGCATTAAAAAAAATAGGGAGAGAAAGCACATATCTTAACCATCTGAGTTAAAAACATCAAAATGTTAGTATATTGTGAAAACTGGCAGTTATGCAAAATAAAGGATGCATCTAGACAGGATGAAAATAGCACTATTATGGCACTGCTATGATGAAGCAACCGCACCATAATAGGCCCACTTTTTCATCTCTAAAAAAGTGCTAAAAATTATTGTCGGAAAACTTGGTTACAAGTTTTCTAGCTTTAGCACTTTTTTTAACAATGGACTTACCTTTCTAGGGTTTTGTCTAGCACACATCTGTGGAGGCTGAGACAGCCTCCCATGGAAGTGTGGATGTGGTCACACACACATCTGTAAATTCAATGGCAGCCGAATTATCCTGGTTGCGGGTCACCAAACCTTGCACAGACAATGCTGAGGCCAGTGCTGTCTAGACAGGAAGCACTAACAGCAGGACAGTGATACACACATTATTGTTTTTTATTGGTATGTTGGGCTGCCACCTGGAGGGAATCAAAGACAGAAAAAACCAAGAGGTTAATTTGCTAAACAATATTAGGGCCTGTTCACACTTAATTATGCTTGTGACACAGACATTCTGTCCTGGACCATCCAAATTAGCAACGACTACAGCAACCTCTGCCCTTGCCAAGATGATCAAAATGCAGTGCGCCCATGCAGCCACACTGCCCCGCCATCCTCCTCACAGTGCCTAATTGGAACAGTATGAGCCATTGGCGGTCAAACTCTGGAAAAGCTTTTACTTCTCCACAGCTACAGAGGATTGGGGTACTGCCGGATGCTCCAGAATGGAGGCAGCACCACGGTGTGGAGTATCCTGATCTATGGCACACAGGTAAGTGCAAACAGGTCTTTGTCTATTTTTTTTAGCTTTGGCAAATGTCTAGGGCAGGGGTAGGCAAACCACGGCTCGAGAGCCACATGCGGCTCTTTGGCCCCTTGAGTGTGTCTCTTCCAGCTTAGGAGTACCCTAATTAAGTTAATAACAATGAACCTACCTATATAGCTTAAGTTTTAAAAATTTGGCTCCCAAAGGAAATTTCACTTGTTGTATTGTTGATATTTGGCTCTTTTGGCTAATGAGTTTGCCGACCACTGGTCTAGGGTATATTCCTGCCTTGTGGAGCCTGTTGATTCTTCTTCTTGAGCTGAAGACTCTCTGACTGATGAGCTGTTTCCACAGATTGTAGTAAAGGCATAGCAGTCTTTACTTCATGTGGTTCTGATTGCAGATCTGATGGGGTTCTCCCTAGAATATTATTTAGCTGTTCCGGATTGAAAGCATGATGTTGTATTCCTTTGTGAGCAATTATTTAAAAAGATAGAAAGCCCCATTGGGAGGGAACCCCTACTGATCTAAGCTGGACTGCTGCTGCCATCTTGCAGTTTTCTTTGAAATTATTTCAGTTGGTTGGTCTTGAAAAACAATAATAGGGGACATCTTGAAACTAAAGTCTAATATCTTTGAAGAGCCCATAGAACTTCCACTTTATTGTTGTAGGACTCAAATATGACAATGATATCCTATGATGGTTTAGTAGGGTCGGGACATAGGTGCATGCATAGGGCTAGCAGATAAATATATACTTTATTTTTTATTTATCTATTATTTATATTTCCATCCTGCCCTATACTTGAAGGTCTCAGGGCAGGTAACAACATTTAAAATCAGACATATTAAAATAGCAACCGTATATTAAAACAGTAACAGTGTCTGTAAAGTGGGAAGACATGGTATATTCCCATTTAACCAAAGGCCAGGGCAAAGAGGTGTGTCTTCATTGCCTTCCTGAATATATACAGTAAAGAAACCTGACACACCTCAAGGGACTATTCCATAGCCTAGGGGACATCACTGAGAAGACCCTCTCCCTGGTGCCCACCCCTGTTACTGTTGAGGGTGACGGGACAACAAGGAAGGCCACTTCCGTCAACTTGGTTGAATAAACCAATTGTGAATTAATACCAGGGTAGCTGTACTAAAATTTCACATTACCTTCAGGTTTTGCCTTTGTCTTCTGCTTGAGAATGTCCATAAGCAATTGGTAGCTTACTGTGTGAGACAGGCTACTGGACTAGAAAGGCTGTGGCCTGATCCAGCGGGGCTTCTCTTATGTTCTTAAATAGACACAGGTTGTCAATCTGCCCTTTTTCTGAACACTTCTGCAGCAGACTCTGTAGCAATTGCAGGTTTGCCCAGGTTTTCCACCAGCTTCTCTAGCCTCCAGGTAAAAGGATTCTCCCTGCTTCCAGAAGCTTGCAGTGCACATTTGGCACCAGCAGGGGATGGACTTTTAGCCTGAGGGCAGAATGGCCACCCAGCCGCATGGCATCTGCCTTCTCTTCCTGTTTGAGGATCCTCCCCGCCTCCCACCACAGGATATGACATCAGAAGGACTTCTGACCTGCTCAGCTGACACAGCTCCACCTATCGCCTCCCTGGATTTTCTCCTGAGGTCACTTCCTTCCCCGTCCCTCTGTGGCGGGTTATTTAAAGCCCTGCACAGAAATAAACTCGCTCTTTTCCAGCTGATCTCTGCATCATGCCTCTTCTCTCCCCTTCCCCCATTTTCTAGCTCTCAGGGTTAGGCCAGAAACATGGGCCTGACCCCTGGTTACCTGGGCCGGTCAGGTAACTGGAATACTTTCGTAACACCCGGTGGATCGTACCAGTAAACTGGTACCAAGATCGTTGCAGCCTCTTGGGTTGTAACCACGTATCGCTGTGGTTCTCAGGACTGCAGCCATGATCGAGGTAGCCATAAACTACCTCCCCCAGGTTTCCCAGAGCCAAGGATTCAGGTTGCAAAGCCGGATTGCGACAAGACTCCTCCTATCGTACAAAAACACACCAAACTGTCACCAGCCTATTGTGGCTATAACAAAGCATATGGGAATGCTATACATATAAGATGTAGCACTATCCACAAAAGTGCTGAGCATACCTCAGGGGACATTCCAAATTCACTCTCCCATGAGCAGCCAGCTCTCAGAGACTGAAATGCAAGCTGTTAAAAATGATTCTTGTGACAGGTGTGGAGACTGAATTGTTCCCTCCCCCAGATGATACACAGACAGGGAAGGAGTGACTCATTGGGGACATGTGTATCAATGGCTACTAGAATGGATGCCTAGGTACTGCCTCCCTGTTGGAGAGGCAGGCAGGATGCCTCTCAAGGCCATTTGCAGGGAACTGAGAGCAGGTGAAGGTTTTGCCTTTGTCTTCTGCTGTTCTATAGAATTTATTGATGTTTTATGTTTCTATGAGTGCTGTGACCCACTCTGGAACCACTCCAAGTATAAATATATGGAAACAAATACGTTTCCATCCAGCCCCTTTCCACAGAGGATTGAAAAAGGGTTTATTTCTGGCCCTCTATGCAGGGCTAGGATAAAATCTCATTGATTTGAACAGAGTTTGACTTTCAATGGCAACTGGGAACCATGGCATGGTGAATGGTATTTGCCTGTTCACACTCTTGCCTACATACCGGATCCTGCACATCTCGCCTTGTCTGCCTGGGTGGATGTTACCTGTGTTTAGCACACAGTTACAATATTATGCTACCTTAAACCTAAAATATAAGCTTTGTTCTAGATTTGTGAGAAATAGAATACTGTACATTTAGTGGGAATGGGTTTTTTCCCCAGTAGCTTGTTGTGATAAATGTTGCTTACACTATGTTGGTGCTTACACTGATAATCTATCTGGATTTTAAGGTGCATTTATCCACAGACATTTTACTTCTCTACTTCTCTTTAGAAAATTTATCATACATATTCAGGATCCTGTATTCATACTTCTCAGTCTATCAAAATTTGGGTTTCCTGATATCTTTTACGTATGTGCATGTCCTCGTGTGGTTGCCTCACACATTTTGATAGTGCCATGTTGGAACACAATGAAAGCTTATTAATTAGAAATTGATGCTGAATGTGTTTTCTCTTTACCGGTTTTAAATTGAGGAATATATCTGTGCTTTTAAAGTTAATCTGAAAAAACTCTTCTCTCTCCAGTAATCCTGAAAGTGATGTGGGAATCTACTGATGTCTCAACAAAAGTGCCACCGCGACACGTGCAGAAAGCTGATCTATCTTAAAATACACAGTTAGCTTGCTGATGCCTAAAGGACCAGGCCAGTGGAACAAAAGCAGGCAGAAGGCACGCCATGTTTCTTACGTGCTGCCATTGTGGGAGTGAGTAGCTGTAGCTCAGTAGTAGAGCAGAGGGTCACTAGTTTCCTGTGCAGTTAACTAGGAGTCACCCATGACTCAGGGGTACCCAAGAGCAACCTTGCCACTGCACCAAATTACAAAAGTCCAGATTTAATTTAACCAAGGAAATTCAAAAGTATTTCTATTTAGATTCCATTCAGACTGTGTTTCAGGGAACATCTACACCAGTGATGGCTAACCTTTTGAGCTTGGTGTGTCAAAATTCACAAGAAAACCTAGCTTAACTCAGGTGCTGTGTCACTTCTAGAAATATCCATAATTTTGTGATATTTGTAGCTCTAGTAAAAAAGTTATATTTTTGATATATGTATTTATTAAGGGCAAAAATGAACAATTCTTTACATTAGTGACTTTTTGCTGCATTTCATTTGCTAAATCTTCAATTGAAAGTTGGCATTTCACACACTTCAAGAACAAGCAAGCACTACACGCCCAGGTGCCAGGGTGACCATGTGTGTCACCCAAAAGAGCTTGGCGTGTCACCTGTGACACGCGTGTCATAGGTTGGCCATCACCGATCTACACTGTTATAAAGCTGAAAATTCACAGTGACTGCAATTTGTATGCAAACTGGGATGGCATCAGCTCCTGATTTGTCATAGAGCAGATTGAAAAGATTGTTGGTGCTTTTCCTTCACTTTTGTATTTCTGACTTATAACAAAATAGAAGAAAAGCTGTGATTTCTGTAGCTTAGATACCATTTCTTTAAAAATGATTTGTTATGAGACACAATTAATGGATTTATGATGGTAGTTGTTATTGTTACCTAAAACTGTCACATCTTTTCCAAGGTCAGAGGCAACTGAGAATATTTGCTATAAATTTGTCAGCTGTTGCTCTCCACTTTTTTGGTGGTGGTGGTGGTTTTGCTGAAAAGTGTGAAACTCAGCATGCAGAATAGTTAAATCAAAATCGCACCTTGGTGATTGCACTGCAGCAGCTTCCGAGTTCATAATGCTTGATATTGGCAAAGTACTTCAATAAAATTCCGGTTCTTAAGCCGAGATTGTTCCTTAACCTGGTTCTGCCCTTGGGTTAGTACTGTCACGTGATTCTCGCCTTTGAAGCGTGTGCCAGCTCAGAACGACCTGAGGAGCCTTTGACACGGTTTCCAGTAGGATTGCAATCTGCCATCTATCGCTGTGAACTGCCTATTTGTTCCTCAAGTCCTAATTGTTCTGCCTGCCCCACCCCCGAGGCTCTTTTTTGTATTTACAAACAGACTCTGCCTCTAGGTCACTGCCCAGACACTGTGGGGGATGATGTCATCTCAGGAGCACATGTCTTGCTGCAGCATGGGGACCTGCTCATTCCTCCCAGAAGGGGGCGCTGTGTAACGTGAAGCAGACATTATTAAGCAGGCAGGAGACAACGAGGGCGACCTCTGGATAGAATGATGTGGCTTAGGGTCTTTTATTGTGGGCTCCCAGGACAATATATAACGTACTTAATTACACATTTTGGCTATGCACGTTGCACCCTCTGTAAGCAGCTTGATGCCCCCACAGCATTATGGGTAGCATGGTTTGTAAACCAAATGCAGACATTTGCGTTGGATGCAATAAAAGGCAAGGATTTTCTGAGACTACTGGAATGGATTTTTCCCAGCGTTAAAAACGGACACAGAATGCACTCTGACAGAATTGTTTATATTCCTCAACTATATTTTGTCAGTTATGAGATGTTATAATTTAATGTTGCATATGCACACTTCTGGGCTACAAACATCAATTGCTTGGCCTGTTACAAAGTGGTTCCCCATGCTCTCTCTTTAAAAATATATATATTCTGGATCCCCTTATTAACACACATGCCTCCATTTGATTAAAAAAGGTCAGTCCGTAACATGTTTCATGCTAACCTATTTTGTACGCTAATGCTCTACCACCATGAGTGTTTAAATAAGGTTAATACATGCTGTGTGGTAGCTTGTCTTTGGTCGCCTCCAGATGAGAGCCAGATATTGTGCTAGAAGTGGGTAACGTGGAGTGTTCTTCCAGCAGCGTGATCATTTTCTGGCCAGACTATTTGGACTTGCTCTGTCATTGCATTTTAACTCATGTGCACATCCTGGGAATGCTCGGATGTGCTCATTGCCACGGCTAGACACATGCGACACTGCTTTGGTATCTGTCAAACAGACCAATGATCATTGCTCTGTCCACAAGGTGAGAAAAATCACTATTAATGGGAAACCCATGCTGGGTTTTCCAGCAATAGTTTTTTCCCTACTGTTTTGAGGGAGAAAGCGGGGCTATGGTGGGGCTGCCATACTTACATGTGGGAATCCCACCATAACCGTGCCATCTTGGCACTTTATTACCCCCATCTGGATGGGGCCTTTGTGTTTCCTGTACACCAGTGAACCACGCCGGTCCTGCTGCTTTTCCTTTGGCATTGTATAGTAGTGTACAAGTCAAAATACTGATAATTAGAACTTTATGTCCTATCTGCAAATAAAACAAAAGCAAAAAACAAATTGAACTTGTAAAACATCTGAATTAGTTTGCACTACAATTAGCTTAGCATTTTCATCTTTAAGCAGAATTATATTTTGTCATGGACTTGCTCAAGGAAGTAGTTCAAAAATGGGAATAATACAGGCTATTTCTGAAATAATACCAACAGATGACACAGTCTGATTTGTGCTTATCGTTTATCACAGTACTGACCTAGTTTACACAGAGGGCAATTTCACACCTTCACTTCCCTGAGAAAACCTCTTGTGGCAATGAAGATGGGGGATAGATTCAGCGTCTGTACTACGGATGCCGGATCTATCTCAAACCTTGCCAGCAGAAAGGGAAGCGCCAGTCAGGTGTGAATCCCCTACATTAAAGAGGTGATCACAGAGCCCCATCAGTCAGACAACATAGCGCACAACGTGCCTGCGCTGCCAGGCACATCCACCATTTGCACCTCTTACAACTGGACTGGAGATAGGAATGGGAGCTTATTGGGCTATCCCAGTCTGATGGCTAGGACACAGGTAGAGCAACTACAATCTCTGTACACGCAGGGGAACTCCTGCACGTGCAGAGCTGCTTCTGGTAAAGAAGCGGCTCCATTATATGTGGATGCACTGTTAGGGTGTTCCTCTCATGTTCGCCTTTCATCAAGTCTGAAAAGGCTCAGAGCTAGCTGTCAGTGCTGAACCATTAGTAGAGGAAGTTTTCTGAGGGTGATTAAAATGCCTCAAGCATCTCAGGATGATTTTGCACTGGCTGGTATATTGGACCAGCAAGTGTACTAGAAACCTTCCTTTCACACAGCTTATCAGTTTCTGCTTTTCCTAGTTTCACCTCATAATGGCATATTTATTCCAAATGCACCAGGGCATGTTTTGATTTCTGCATGTGCCCTCTGACTCTTAAAAGTATTAACATCTAAGTGCCAAAGATGTATGCAACCACAGTTATAGCTGTAACTGTCACCCATTGATGGGAATATGTTAACCCACTTTTTATTATTTTACTCACAGGATATTTGACTATATTCATTTGGTGAAATGATTAAGATTTTATGGACAGATGTTTAATCCAATCCTTTAATAGTTGCAAAACTCTTAACAACTGTTACTTTCAAAATTTCATTCCTATCTCATTTGTTTCAAACTCTAATGAAGATAGGGCAATAAATTACTGCCAAATACATATTAGAATACATTAATTGCATCCGCGGATACTTAAGAGAGATGTTATATATTTTATATTTTGGGTCTTTCTGCCATCTGATCAAAGTAATGAGTTAGAGATGGGTATTTCTGCTGCATCTCCTTCTTTTAGGCAATACATTCCTCAGGCTGGCTTTTCTGGAACTGTGTTTGTGATCTTTTCAGAACCACTTTTCATACTTCATCTAGATTTTTAGACTAAAACTATATTAGGCTGCAATCCTAACCTCCCTATCTTAGAAGCATCACTTGGTGAAATGGGATTTGTTTTTAACTAGATGTGGTTAGTATTGCAGAGTTAGTCTCAGATTAATGATTATATATGATTTAAGTTTGTTAATGGCCTCTTTTTATTGCATGATTTCTAATAGATGATCTGTACTTGAAAAGTGTTACATATATGGTCAGATTAAATAGATATTTTGATTTAAACAGAGAGGGCTGGCTAGTGGACAGCTCATTGGCCAACATGGTGTTTTCTCCAAACCCTGTTCTGATCTGTTTAGTCTTGGCATTCTCAAAAACACTGTGCAAATCACTGTGCCCCCCTACTTTAATCCGGCTTCAGTCCACTTTAAGAGTAAGGAAACATCAGCACAGTGAGAAGCTGTTTTCTCTGGGCATTACTTAACTCAGAAAAATCCCCTTTGGGATAGATAACGTGGAAAGAAAGTGACTGGTCAATGATGTGTTCTTTCGCTCTGAAGGTGGACTGAAGCTGGATTAAAACTTAGGTATGAGTGTAGCCTAAGTAACTGGCCATCCTTGCATTTAAATAACAGAAGGCTGGTTCCAGACCCTCAGCAAAATGTGTTTGCCAAGTGTGATAGACCAGTGATCTACATAAGTTCCATTCATGTCAATCAGTATAATTGATATAGGACTCAAGTCAGTAGTCTGGACCAAGTGGCTGCTTAGTACACTTTGTCTGAATGGAGCTAATACTGTTCTGGATTAGTTATAGACCTGTTTGACAGCTGTAGAAATGCTGTCTGTTCTGGTTCAGGCATCTGCACTTCCACAATGATTTGGAACAAGGAACACATCACAACTCTGTCTTTGAAGCTTATGTAAGCTCTGAAGATCATTTTTGAATTCCTAACACAGGGGTAGGCATGCTGCCTTCAAAGACTGTACTGTTCAGCCCCACTCTTCTGCATCAGGCATGATATATGAGAGATGGGACCTGAACCAATAATTGGCAGGGATAGAGCCTTAAGCAGGGAGTCAGTTGTGTGACAGGAACAGCTGTGGCACCTCCACATTGCTGCTGGTGTCGGTCCAGGATGGACAGTGTCCCTGTCCTTGCAATCCAAACAGAACCTGCCATGCTTGGTTTGGAACAGGCTGGAGCGGAATACTTAAACCGTTCCAAGCAAGGTGAGTGTGGAAACACTTAAATTCTAGGGTTAAAGTGAGTGAGAAAGTGGAATTAATTACCATTAGGCTCCTACTATGGTGGTCAGGGCTTTAACACTTTGCCACCTGTTGGTGGCCCAATTGACTTCAATTGTCTTGATCCTACAATTTGAATTTTCAAAGATTTGGATGCCGTCAGGTCTTTTCAAAAGGTAGAATACCCTCGTAGCATTCTGACAGATTCTGAGTTTGTCCACAAAGCTTACTAGCAAGCCAGACACTATGGCAGCACTCATCTTCCAGATTAAGCCATTAATAATTTTGCTAGTTCTCATTATAAGCAATCAGAATGAAAAGAGAGCCAAAGGTGATTAACACACAATTTTTCAGAAAATGTAGTGGGGTATATTTGCTCTGTTTTAGTCCTGGGATTGCGAACTCTAAAAGCCTTAGGTGAATCACCAAACAAATTTCTGACCTCTTCCTACTGCATTTGGCTTAGGCAGATAGAAGGCATCCCTTTAGATATTTGGGCCTCGAGTCCTTTAGGGCCTTATAAGTTAAATTTAACACCTTGAATTGGGCTTGGTAGTGAATCAGCAGTCAGTGCAACTTAAGACTGGCGTGATGTGCATCCAGCCATCTGTCCCAGTCCACTCTAGCAGTTGCATTCTGTACCAGCTGCAGCTTCCAAACCACCTTCAAGGGCACCCCTATGTAGAGCTCATTACAATAGTCAAATCTGGAGATCACCAGAGCATGGAGAACTGTGGCCAAGTCATTTCATAAGAATGTACACAAAAACACCCTAAGCGTACCTCCAGATACAATGGAAAGCTGCATGGGGGCTAAGCTGCTTGGATTGGCTGCAGTACCAGCACAGCATTCTACCCCAGAAGTAAAAAGCTACTGAATTAGTCAGCAGCTTTTTACTCCAGTATTCCCTTTCAGTGCTATGCAGACCAGAAGCCGCTACACACTCCCTTCACAGCTTTCTGATTGTGTAGGTTTCATCATGTCTGGAGGCACCTTAACGGATATTATATGAAAAAAAGATGGCTAGAGAAGGAGCCAGTTTGGTCCAGTGGTTAAGGAGCTGGATTCTTATCTGGGAATACTGGGTTTGATTCTGCCCTCCTCCATGAAGCCAGCTGGGTGACCTTGGGTTAGTCACAGCTCTCTTTCTGAGCTCTCACAGCCCCACCTACCTCACAGGGTGTTATGTTCTGGGGAGAATAGAAAGCTTTGTCAGCTGCTTTGAGTCCCCTTAAATGGGTGAGAAAAGTGGGGTAAAAAAACCAACTCTTCTTCCACAGCACGATGTCAGACTGACTGCAGTCATTTAGATCTCCCTGTCCCAGAACTGTTTCTTCTGTATCTAACCAACCTGCCCCAGCCTTAAGATCTGCAGGGGAGACCCTCTTGGTTGTACCACCACCTTTGGTAGTAAAAGGGGTGGAGAGGGACTTCTCAGTGATGGCCCTTAGGCCATGGAATAGTCTTCCCCTTGAGATGTATCAGGCACCTTCACTGTACATGTTTAGCAGGGCAGGGAAGATATACCTCTATGCCCTGGCTTTTGGTTAAATGGGGATATACTTTCTCTTCCCACTTTCAGAAACTATTACTTTAATATACTGTTATTACTTTAATATGTATATAACTGATTTTAAATGTTGTTACCCACCCTGAGACTTTTGGGTAAAGGGCAGGATAAAAATGCAAATCAAAAATAAATAAAAATGTGAGGTTGCTAAAGCTTCTTTTGACAATATCTGCCAAATGTATGTTTCCCTTGAAGGGTCGGTAAAACCTGCATTTCCCTCTGTGTGATACTTACTTAATTTATCCCTTTAAAACTATGCTTTGTCTAGGTTCATGGCAATGTACAATTACACACAACATAACATTAACATAAAACTACAGTAACAGGCAATACTGTATAAAACTAAAAACAGTGGGAAAAAAGTAGAAGACAAATGAAAATACAAATTTTAAAGGAAAGGAAATTTTATGAAGTTTTTCCATTCATATATGCCCCAAAGCTAGATTTTGTAAGGAAGGATTCCGGCAAAAAAACCTATGAGATTTCTCCTAAAATAATAATAATAAAGTCATCCCTGGTCTTTGCATAAGTAGCTGGGATAACAAGCGTTGTAGGCAACAGATTCTCCATGAACCGTTCCAAGTCATTGTCAAAGTCCACTCCTGTTTTTCCCTCCTGTCGGGTTGGCTGTCTAGTCTCTTCTAAGGCGCAATCTATCAGGACGCCTAGTGCTGGTCCCGGCGCTGCTTACGATTGGTTGCTGAGGAATAACTCCACGGGCGTGCGGCGTGCCCATTGGCCCAGCCACCCTTCCGTCTCAGAGACGTAGGCTGCGTCAATGTGGGTTGCACGGTAACCCTCTGCTGCTGTGTGTCTGTCGGTGTCTGGGCCCGGCCCGGCAGGCGGTGTGTGGGGAGGCGCGCACACGCGCGCGCGCGCGCTGGGGGGGGGGCTTCGGTCCCGCGCGCTGCCTCGGCCAAGATGGCGGCGGGGACGGCGGCGGCGGCGGCGGCAGCCGTGGCCCGGCTGGAGGGCCGCGAGTTCGAATACCTCATGAAGAAGCGCTCCGTCACCATCGGCCGCAACTCGTCGCAGGGCTCGGTGGACGTGAGCATGGGCCACTCCAGCTTCATCTCCCGGCGGCACCTCGAGATTTTCACTGCCCCGCCCGCTCAGGCCGCAGCCAACAGCAATGCCAGCCCCGCCTCAGCCATCACCGGCGACGGGCCTCAGTCCCAAGCAGACGCGGCCGCTACTGCCGTTTCATCCGGCGGCGGCGACTTCTATTTGCGCTGCCTCGGCAAGAACGGCGTCTTCGTCGACGGGGTGTTCCAGCGCCGGGGGGCGCCGCCGCTGCAGCTGCCCCGCGTGTGAGTGCAAAGCCGAGGGGGAGACGCGCTCGGGCAGCGGCTGGCCGGCCGGCCTCCCTCCTTTTCTGCCCTTCCGTATCACCGGTCCCGGTGCCTGAGTCAGTCATTCAGTCAGTCAGTCGGGGGGCGTGAGGGGCGGGTACAGGCGCCTCCTCAGGCTTCTCCAGGGGCCGAGGGCAGCGTGTGTGGAAGGAGCGCGCCACGCCTTGGGCTCTGCCTCGTCCACACACGGGCAGCCCCGGCAAGGAGCCTTGAAGGGTGTCCGAGGCGGCGGCGGCGGCGGCAGCAAGCAGCGCCTGCCCGCCCCACCTGAGCAACGCTCCTTCCGCCAGGTGGGCCGCAGCCTCTCTCGTGGCTCCTTGTGGCCTCGCTGGGGCTCGGTCTAAAAGGGATTTACTCCTCGGGTCTCAGTAACGAGGTATTCGCATAAAAGTAACTCGTGAGCCGTGGAGAGCTCCTTGGATACATAAAGCCATCAGAAAACACCTCTTGTTGACAGAGATGCGAGCAAGAGGCTTTTCCTTAATGGCTCTGGGTGATCAACAACAACTCGTTTGTCAGCTGTTGATTTTATATTTCCCTGGGGTGTACATGAGGCCTGGTGTCTTTAAATGCAGGGTAACCCTCTGAGCTCTTGATTACATGTTTTTAACCATTCAGGGTAAACTACAGAGTGCTCTCCGCCATGTCAGTTCAAAAAGCATAGGATGGAATATAAATTGTCTTGTTTAAAACACACACACGAGTACTGTACATTGCTTTTAGTTAAATGATTTTAAAGGTGGTTTTAAAAGATTTGTCATAAATCAGTGCTTCCTGGCCTTTAGGTTTTGCAAGAATAATTCTATAATGTGTCTAGTTATTGTCAGTATGGTTAAATTTCCTCTTTGATTTCTAACAATTATAACTTACATTTTTTGGCAATGATACTGCCTTTGCAAAGAAGAATAAACCCATTGACTTTTGTTTATGAATGTAGAAAATACTATTTTGGGGAGGCAAAAATAGAATTCCGATTAGAAAAAAAATGTTATTTCATATACTGGCATGCATAAGAAAAAGATCTTGTGTGATCTTATCAAATAAGTCTGTTTCAAAAGGTCACCCTAGCTGTTATCAATGACAGGGTCCTGCTCAGAATTGTACGTGGTAGAGGTACAGAGTGACACAATTTAAAGCCGTTCACCAGTCTGAACTGGGACCTCATTGATTGTGCATGTGATTTGTGCAGACTTCGGGACTGTATTAGTTTTATTGCTGCCTCACAATCGTTTCCTGCAATCCACCGCTGCCTACTAAATAGTCCCATTGATATTTCATTGTGAATCTGGATGTACTTTGTGGTGCACATTGTCTTAGTACAAACCTTACTCTGCTAAGCGCAGAGAAGTTTGGATTAGGAGAATTGGGCCATGCAGTGATAAAGGCCATGGATTTGTGGCACTGGTGGAAGCCATGTTTCTTAGTTAGCCAGCCCTGCCAGCTCCAGTTGGGCTGAACGCACTATCGCAAAGACCAAGGGAAAAGAGCAGAAGCACAGCAGTATCCATTAAATCCAAACTCTTATGGGGTAGCCTGCCCAAAAGCAAAGACAACTATTTTTGCTCCAAGTAAAAATAGTGGTGGTTGTTAATCTTCTGCCTGTTACCTGGTCTTGATCATTTAGTGATTACTGCTGTTTTTGGTCTTCTCCAAGGTTAAAAATTGCTGTGTAAGTTGTGATTTTGGTCTGTTTCAATGAAATCAGTGTGCTTACATGTGAAAACAAAGCAAGATAGGGTTCTGGAGCTACAAGAAAATTCAAGTAAATAATGACATATGTGACTATCCTCAATTTTACATGCACAAGTTGTAAGTCATTTCTACTAGTTTATACTTCTGTTATTAAATGGTTAGATCATCTATAGGAGAAAACTGCTTTTTGAATATACAGACTGTAAAGTTATTTGCTTCATTATGTAGATGGGTCTTAGCACATAGCACCTATAGTGTTCAAAGAAAATAGAGTATGGTTTATTTCAGCAATTACATTGATACATTTTCTGCAGAAGAGGTTTTTTAATATTTTGCCACTTGAGAATTACAACTTTCCATATCCTGCTGAAATTGGCGTTGGATGAAAATAGTATTTGGCTTATAAAGGGTAATTGTATCAGAATTAAAGCTAATTTAACTGTATAAAGGCACCCCAAATGTACAGTGCTACATTGAAGAAAGGTCTTGATGATTTTCAATACAATTTCAGACTAAATTAACTTAGTATTGCAGTCTGTTTATGCTGCTGTCAAGCCAGCATATAATTAGTGAACAGGTCAGCTTCTGTGGAATTTTCTACAGTGCTGTTGATCCTTACTGTGTTATGAAATTGTCCTTCCATTATAAACATTGGCCTGGAGACAAACAAAAAACCAGATTATAATGCCCTTTCTATTGCACAGCTTTGTAGAATATTGTACATAATAATGAATCTTACACTTGTTTAATTTCAGAATGAATGCTTAGGTAAGCCTAAGATCTACTTACCTAGGGAGCTAGAGTGAAATTCCACCCTAGTGAAGGCAGTTAGGAGCCTTGCCAGGGTTTCATCTGTGGTGTTTATTTAGACTTCGAAAAAGTGCTGTTTAACCATTAGCAGTTTTTTTTTTTTACTTCAGCAACTTTTGCTCTTGAATGGTTTAATTTTGAGAAAAAGTGTACAGAATCTTACTAATAACTGATTGAGCAAAATTGTTTATAGTTTAGTATTGAAGTTCTTCATTTCAGCTTGAAGAGGTAAATCTTTATTAAAGTATTATGGAAATTGAACTCAGAGGTTAGCCTTACAGGATTACAAAATGGTTTTTAGCAATGTTGCCACATTGACCTGGAAGCAAGTATAATGGATTTTAATAGTAGTTACCTTCTGTCTTGATTTAATGTGAAGTAATATTTTGTAATGGTGTACACTTACGTTAGGTTACAAAAATAAACATTAAAGCATTTCTGCTTAGCTCATTCTTCTCTGAAGAGGCTGGATATGGTCTTTTAAATAAGGGAGCTTATTGAGTTTTTAGCCGGAAGGGGCTGTAGCTAGTAGTGTTTATATTCAGTGTATATAAATTAAATTTAAAAATTCAGTATGAGATTCCATCTTTGATATTTTGTTTTCAAGCAAGCTTCGTCATCATTCCACCAACTACTCTGCAGTTTTTGTTCCGATGGTTGAGTGCTCTTACATTGATATAGTGAATATTTAATTCATTAAAGAATCTGTGGT
Source organism: Aspidoscelis marmoratus (assembly GCA_014337955.1). Classification (NCBI taxonomy): domain Eukaryota; kingdom Metazoa; phylum Chordata; class Lepidosauria; order Squamata; family Teiidae; genus Aspidoscelis; species Aspidoscelis marmoratus. Next base: position 51,097,301 of record MTQE01002208.1, on the reverse strand, counting down.
GATAATTTATCTTAACAGGTACTTGTAGGCATTGCCCTAGTTGGGATCTGGTTGTGTCCAGATATCTGATTGCCAGTTGCATTTGTTTTTTGCTTGTTTAGGTGGTTTGGAAGTTGTTTTCAGAACAATAAGGTGGGCTGGGTTAGAACTCAAGATGTAAATTAGTCACCTTTCTTATTCTGCTGGCTGTTTTTCCATTCCACAAAAAATATAAATAGGGGAAATTTGATAAGTGAGAATTGAGTGGCTGCTGTTGCCTAAAATGGGGTTCTGGCAATTAACAGAGACTTAGTATGTTCATAGATCAATTTGTGGAGGCTGGCACTTTCTGATGTGTCTGTACAGGGGTCAACAGGTGTTATTATAGCACAGAATTAGAGCTGCATTCAGCTACTTGACTCCTAATCCCTTGCAATAATTACTTGATAGTCTGGTGGCAAAGTCACATCACTGTCCAAGAGGACTGAATAAAGTAGTGTGTAGTCAAATATTATTTGAGTTTGAAGCACAAGCAGAAAGATTGGCATTTCTCATTTTAAGCTTTTTTGGGAGACTTGAAAGGTCTCTGTTGGCCACACAGGCTTGGCTACAGTATTGATAGTAATATAATGTACGTATGCAGATGCAAGATGTTCTCCTGTCAGTTCCCTGTTCTGTGCTGTTCCTTAGGTTCATCAAACTTCAGAACTTCAACTTTGGAGTTAACAGAGCAAAGAGAAGGAAGTTGCCTGTGTTCTTTGAACACAGTTTTGTTGTTTGAGTATAATGGAAGTTAGAATCTAAGCTAGAACATTTTTGTTTTCTTAGAGTAGGATTGAAGTTACATTTTGTTGCTTCAAGTTATTGTTCAACCTAGAGATTCTGAAGAAAACATTTCTGGTGCATTAGTTTCTAAAGGGTAGCACTATCAGTAACCTTTTTTTTGGCTTTGATAGCATTTCAGTAATCTTAGTGATGTTTTGTGCCCTAGTTTCTGTTAAGTATCAGTTTAAATATATACAAATATTTTGCTGGCTTTGAATATAAATTATCAGCATTAATAGCAACAACATACTGGCAGGAGAACTTTTAACACAAGAACATTTAGAAATGCATAGCTTTACAATAACACCACCACCCTCTTTCATTTAATCTAGCTTTTAAAAGCTGTATACAACTTCTAATGTAGCCAGTTCCACTGTAGAGATGTGCAGAGCTGGGTTCTAGGAAGTTCAGTCTATAGTTTCACCAGTACTCAGAATGGCTTTGGGGCAAGTTTGATCTAAGCAGCCAGCTAATCGGACTGATTCGGGTTCATTGAACTGCTCATTCCCTTGTACCCACACCCTCTTTCTTTTCCCTTCACACCTGTAGCCTCCTATTTCTCCCCTCACATCCTTTATGAAGCAGAATTGTGCATGCCTGCATGTGGGGTCTGCTAGGAAGACCTGTAGTCCTTCTGTCCTGGAAGGTATAGGCAAGGGCGAAGCATTTGGAAGTGATTTGAGTGGCACTTTGATGTACTACTTAGCTAGCAGCAGTAATCTGCTTTGTCCTGGAAGGTAGGTGTGATGCAGGCTGAACTAGGGAGGCTGGGAAGCACAAGGAAGAGGCTGGATGTCAAAGGACAAAGGAAATTGTTTGAACTGTTTCAGTGTACCCCCTTCCAATGTTCAGCTTGCTGTCAAACTGAACCCTGAACTAAGTAGTTTATCTAGAACCTGGTTTGGACAACGCAGAGTTCTATGAGAAGAATGTGGCCAAAATAGGAGTGACTCAAAATAAATCTTACACTTCAAGAAAAGACTAAGGTTTTTTTGTTATGTGATGATAGTATGAATTGCATAGTTTAATTTTCTGTATAGCATCTAGTTGGAATATGATACCTGAAGGGCTCTGAGTATTATTAAGTATTGTTGAATTGTAAGTTAGATGTGGGGAAATACTGTTTCTTAAATCAAAGGAGCTTTCAGTTTGCTATTTGTTATGGATCAGATTATGTGGTATGTGAGAAATCTGTGTTCAGTGTTTGAAGGTTTTAAGAAAATTTGTTTTTACCAGGATGATGAAGTAGAATATAGTTAACAAAACTAATCTGTGGAAGGAAGAGGTATCTTTTCTGAATAGATCCCCTATACCTTCATTTCAGTTTAACGCAAGGTTTCTCTAAATCAGTTACAGATGTCCATCATGATGTGTGGCTCATTCAGCTTCCTGTGTACAAACAGGGTAGCAATAGGTTTCTAACAGAGGAAAATAAACTTTTTAAGTCTGGCAATCATATCTGCTGATAATATTTTGTTATTGGACATTAGCCACTTGTAAGAGGCAAAAAATCTGCGTTTAAATGTTTAAAAAAATACTTTAATACTAGGAGTTAGTTCTGTTTCATAGATGGTTTCCCTCAGTTGCTTTACCCTAGATGATATTATTTAAAGGAAGCGTTAAGTGCAGAATGAGTCCTGTGTGATAACATTTTCTCCTGATTTTAAAGGCATCTTTAGTTTTTCTTTGTTTCTGTCTATACAAATGTAGAAGGAGAAAAAATCCATTTGACTGTTCTTACAGGTATAGTAGTATATCTATTAAAGTAGTGGAAGCTATAGTATAACCCCACCGGTGTAGAATTTATGATGTGGACAAAAGCTCAGATTTTTCTTAAGTGAGACATTTCTGGAATATTGTGAGTTTCAGTTAAAAAAGACCCTCAGTAGAGCTGACCTGTGATTCCTAAAATGTATAAGAAGTATAAAGTGGTTGGGATTATGAGTTTTACTTGTTGCCCATGCAACAGGTTGTTGGAAGAGGAGCCCAGTTGCCATAGCACAACTGATTTTAGTGGAGGATTGCAAACTAATAAATATGAGTATTTACATTTTATATATTTTTACTGAATTTCCCTAGCCATGTTAATCAATCTCCCATGGTGAGTAATGCTGAATTCTTCGATCCTTATCCACATTGTGATCTCCTTGTGACATAGCTGTATAAAGTAATGAATCCCTCAAGCCCCAAAGTCCCGGTTTCAGTTGTATATTAGTCTTTAGAATCATTATTTGAGTTTCTTCCTTCTCTCCTTTAAATTTGCTAGAGTACTCTCTTTTTGTACAAAGTTTAGTTGACTCTCTCGGTTAAAATAACAGCCTAGTCTGTCCCTTCCAAATAGTATCTTTCTCGAGTATCACTGTCAAGAAAAAAATTCTCCTCCTTGCACTATATTCTAAGTCTTCTGGAGACTTCCTAATTTTTAGTATCTTCAGGTTCCTCCAGAATTGCCCTGAAGCTCAAACATATTTTTTTCTTTCTGTTGTAATAATCAGATTATCCAAATCTTTTTCCATCTCTTCATTTGTAATCTCGGTTTTATTCCCTTGTTTTCCACTTTGTCCTGGGTTTGTTGTACATTTTCAGCCCACTGCTCTATTGTTTAATTTCTTAGACCTTATTTTTAAGATACTAACATGTTTCCCAAATTTCCAAACCTTTCCTGCAAAATTTCTGGAGAGCCTGATTCTTCTGCAGATCATTCTGGTAAACCCCTTCTGATTTTTGCATTTTTAGGCTTTTTTCTTGTCATATTTAACTTTTCAGAGGTAAAAAACAGCCCCTTTTCTTCTCTTTGTTTTGCTTTTCTGCAAGCACCAAAGTTTAAGTCCCAATTCATTCTTTGTAGATATAATGACCCAGTGTTTTTGATGACCTTACTTTTTGGTATAACATTTAGACTAATCAGACACCTCCTGTTAAAGTACCGTAATCAAGTCTTAGATCCTTTTTGCACTTTTGCTTACCTCAAAAAAATCCCAGGAAAGTGAAGTTCTGGGATGGGTTGGACGTCTGTACTTTGGGATGCCGAAACCATTTGAAACTTAGTCGGCGCTTAACTAGGCACTGGCTAAGTGCAAATTACCACCCTTGAGGCAATTGCGTTGCTGTGGCAATGGTGCCAGTGCTCATGGATGACGCTCTTCCGGCTAAACAGTCTTATACCCCAACAGAAAAGTTGCACCTGGGATATCTCCTTATCTTTTCCCGTACTAGTAGTGCTTTGCACTTTCTACCACACCTCTCTCTCATACAGGTAGGCTGGGCTCCTTCAAAACCGGAAGGTCTGTATTTAGCCCTCAGAACCCTTTTGCGGTTCCAGAGGGCCTAGAAAAGGCTCACGCTGCCACTGGAGCAGGTAAGGGCCCCCCGGGGAGGCCGCGGGGAGACAGAAGCTTCTATGGATATTAGATTATCCAATTGGTGGATGGCTAAGGCCCTTCTAATAGGGCCCTGTTTGTTCTGTCCACGAATCTTGGAATCCGGACTTATTCTGAATGCACAGATAATCCGTGTGCATCCCTAAATGGGACCAAAATTACAGCAGAATTTGTATCATAACAGGCACTATTTCCAATTCTGTTTGGTGTTTCATACTGTATATTGTGCTACCAAATAAAGAAAAACAGCAGCAATTTCAGTCCCACTAAGCCTTTTAAAGGATTTCCATGTGTGTAATTCAGTTGCTTGGCAATCTTGAATAGAGCTAATAGTTAAAAACTAAGTTTTGTTCCTATCAGTTAAACCTTGCGTTATTAATAAAGTTTCCTTTCATGATATGTGTATGATAATTCTATGAAAGGGCAACTTGGGGCAGCAAGTTATTGTTTCATTTAGGCCCACCCTCTTGGATTCACATCCACCCTTTTCCCTTTTTTCCTTCTGATTTACTCATACAACTTGCCAAAGTTGTATCTGTTTAATCAGAGGTCTATAAAATCAAGAATGGATTTGCAGGGTTATTAGGGTCCTTTGGGACATAGTATCTTCATTAGGAGATCTTTTATTTTTATTTATAGAGAACTTGATTTAATAAGTGAAGAAAATCCATTGTCAACACTACAAATTTTATTACAGGAATTGGGTGAAAAGTAGATCATTTCATAGAAGTGTGTTCTTTTATAAGTTTCATTGTGTAGCTTAATTACACATAAGAAGTAAAATTTTAATGACGATCATACAGTGTATTTTGCAAATACAAAATATCTGTTTAAACTTGTCCCAGGAAAGTAATATGTCATTATCATAAGCCTTTTTTTTTTAAGTGTTACTGAGTTTGCTGTGATTTCTTGGCTGGTGCAGACACTGCCAGCCTTTTCATATTTAATTGCATTTTTATAGTTTATTATTTGCATTTATACACAGTTTTTCACTCAGAGATCCCAGAGTGGTTTCCAGAACAAACTACAACTACTACACTTAAACACATTAACTCTGAATGAGGTCAGGCCATTTTTAGGAGCTCGATTTTTCTCCTTAAAGAGCCTAGGCATCTTACAGAACAAAAGTACAAAATGAAGCACCTGTGAAAACAAAGTAACAGAATTAAAAACTAACAGTTCATATTGAAACTGAAAGCCAACTAGGAGTTGCTGCAGTTGATGAAATATTAGCATGTGTTCTACATTTTCAGTCCTACTGACAGTTTTGTGACCCTATTTTAAATCATTTTAAAAGACAGCCTATGTATAGTGCATTGCAGTAGTTTTGAGAGATTACAAGAGTGCAACTGGCAGGCTGTGCCCTTCCTTGTTAGATGCATGGGAGGACCTTCTTGGGAATAGTCCCCAGGCTATGAAATAAGTCTTCCCTCAGAGGTATGTCAGGTATCCTCATTGTATATATTCAGGCGCTTGGTGAAGACACACCTCTTTCATCTGCCCTTTGACTGAGGGAACAGAATGCCCCTCCCAAAGCAGGCACTCTCATTTTGTTATCTAATTTATCTCTTTTTATATTATTTGTATTGTAACACATCCTGAGGCCTTTGGTATGCGGCAGGATAGCAGTACAAATAAATCAAGTGCCATTGGTGTATTGGCTGCAACTGCTGGAAGGTGGTCCAGACCACTTGGGCCTCTTGAAATATAGGTGAATTGTTGAATACCCTCAAGCTGCAAATCTGATACCTGATATCTGATATCTAGGGAAGGTTATATGCCGCTTACCTCAGTACATGAGCCAGCAGTACTTTTATCTTGTCTGCATTGACTTTGTTTATTTGCCCTCAACTATTGCAGGCACTGATATAGGATATCCAGAGCCCTTTTTGGGCTGATGAAGAAGAGAACTCAAGCTGCACATCATTAGCATATTAATGATACCTGACTCCAGATCTCTGGGTGACAACCTCCCTATTGATATTCATGCCATAGAGGAGAGAATAGAACCTTATTGAAGCATGTGTAACCTTCCGAACACAAACAAATAAACCCTACCAGCTAGATTTCATCAGCAGTGATTGGCAAAGTGTATGGATGGTTTGCTGCACTTGTTGAAGCAGTTTGTCCTCATTGTCATGTTCTTGTTACTGGAACTTGTATAATAAATTCAGGTTAAACAGTGTTCTGGACATGTCTGCTCATGATACTGGATTCATTGTGGACTCTTGAGTTACAATGAATATGAGAATCTTGCCCTCAAAATCTGTTGTTGAGAGTTATTCTGTGTGTTGTTCTTGTGTCAGAAATTTAAACATCCCATATATCACTTGAAACAGCTTTACCGAGTGACACTGAGAGGATGCATTGAAGGAGCAAGAGAAGCAGCTTGACAGAAGTCACCTTGGCAATAGCAGGCACCGTAGACTAGAGTGTGAAATAGAATATCTTGGTATAAAGCACTGACAAATAGCTTCTGTGGTGTCTCTCAGAAAACTGTATGGATTTGGCCAGGCGTTCACTAGATGGCAGCCTTTAAGTTGGTAGCCTTTTAATTTTATTCTCTGTTCTTTTATAATAACATGCAAAGATCAGATCTAGTACAATTAAAATAGTTTTATTTAAATTTGCATGATTTTACATTTTATTCTCAACCTCCTCCCCTCAAACACCATCAGATTAAAGCTGATACTAGCAGGCTATGTGGTAAAAGCAAACATTTGTATTTACTGTAATTTCTGGCGTATAAGACTACTTTTTAACCCAGGAAAATCTTCTCAAAAGTCAGGGGTCGTCTTATACGCCGGGTGTCGTCTTCTTATATGGCGCGTATATCCCAAACTCTATATTTTAACTGGAAAGTTGGGGGTCATCTTATACACCCAGTTGTCTTATACGCCAGAAAATACGGTAATTGTGGCTAGCTCTACAAAACCATGGATTCAAACAACAGATCTTGATGATTTTTATTTAGGATGGCAACAAACCAGAAGCAAGTCATGTGAGTTCGTGCACAGGTGACTTGTGATTTTCCAGATTAATTGTGACTAGGTGTTTGTGTGTATTTGAACCATGGAAATGACAAGATCTGTAATTTTTATGGTGTATGCTTTGATTGGCAGGAAATCTCATGAAAATATTACAGTTTCAGGATTCTTTTTGCTGGATTTCCCTCTGGCATTTCCTTCATTGAAGCTCTTCCAGCTTTTTTTTTTTTTTGCCTTTGCAGTTTAGGCTGAAAAAAGTTTCCTTGCTGTTTCTGACAAAGAAGCAGTGGGTAGGAATGGCTCAGGGCTTTCTAGGTATTGTATCTGGGGAAATCCTTAGAGTTGATCTTATTCTAGTCTTTGGAGCATAGTTTGTAGTCACAGGATAGCAGCTCAAATTTCTTACTAGTCATATGTGACAATTCAATTCAAGCAAGACTCACTCTTTGCTCAGCTCAGTGTTTGGGACATTTTGGAGCCTATTGAACAAAACCAGCACAAATGTCTAATAAGAAATTTGAGCTGCAATCCCATGCCCACCAACCAGGCTGTAGTGAGTAGAAAGGAGTAACCTTTGAGAATTCTCCTAGGCACCCACAAAATCTTTGAAACTCAGGCTCTGAACCTTCCAAACTGTACCAACGTGATGTTAAATAAGGATAGATTGCAGAAAGCTCTCTCTGTGCTCCTTGGATCTCGGTGGAGCTGAATCACCCTGAACAACAGTGGTTTGTCTCCTTCCTAATTGAACCAGTACACATACCTGCATTTACTAATATAAGGAACAGATATGTTACTATTTAATGGCTAATAATACTTTCAGTAAGTAATGTAAGCTATTTCTTTGAAAAATAGCTACAGTATGTAAACTTTTTTTAAAATTCAGTTTGAAAGATAGTTTGTATTCTTAAAGCTTTGCCAGTTGTTTTGCACTTCTTTCATATTTAGAGGTAGATATTGCTTATCCTGGCTAAATAAAGAAGTATGTTGTAGATTTTTTTGTTAATTCAGTTAAATGTTTGTTAGCTAAGTAAACAAAGATATGTCAGGTAAAACTGAAGCTTCATTTTCATTCTTCAGGCTGAACTGGCAAAGTCAGAATCCCAGAGGTTTGGTTTGCTAGAGAACCTCAAGCCTAGTTGGTTTTGCTAGCAGGCCTAGAACATAGGGTGGGGATTCATGCTGATTCAAAGCCAGATTGATTGACTGCATTATGGATGTAATGTTGGCTAATGGAGTAATTGTATCTGTACCAGCATAGTTCTGTAGAAAATATATAAATAATCCTTAGAGTTGTTAGCTATGATTTTTAGGCTACTTTGGAGGCATTACTACTTTATTACCTGGCCACTGACTATTAAATGAGTTTCAGTTTCTGAAGTTTGATAATGTGAACAGAGATAGTACAAAATAATAGGCCCCATAGCAGTTATTATACAAATGGATTTATTGACCCAACCCAGTTGAAATCTGGCTTCCTACAGCACCTGATTTTCCTGTCAACTTTTGACAGTGAGAAATCCTAAAAGAGATCCTTCATTTTTACTCTTGCTACAAAAATCCATTTGATTTAGCACAGGGCGATGAAGCAGTGTGATTTTTTAATTTTTTTGGGGGGGGGGTTGTTGTTGTTCCTATGGTTTACATGTGAATTTTTTTTAGTTTGGTGTGGATTTTGTCAGTTGGTCACCTGTATGAATATGCATAAATAAGCTATTACAGTACTTAGTACTAAACAGTTATAAAATTTAGTTCATTAAAAGACTAATTACACATTAGACTAGTACAGTGCTTATCACTTTTAATAAATATTAACATTAATTTTTTAAAAAATTATCTACTACTTGACTGCTCTTGTCAAGCTTTGGTTGGGGCTCCAGTAATACCCATCCCTCTTTAATATATAAGAATGCCAGATACCACTCTTCTCTTCAGGCACATGGTTTGCAAACTGTGCTTCCATTCTTATTAGCTAACTCTTTATGGATTGCCCCATTGCCAGTTAGCAGCTCTTTCAGTGTTAGCAGCAAATTGCTGATATAGTGTTTTGGCTAAGAAAGCAGCACTGTTGGGGGTGTGCATGTGTGGCCATTATGGCAGGCAACATCTGATATTTGCCTAGCTTCCAGAAAACTTCACACCCACTCCAGTGGTGTTTCTGGACAGCCTAGTAATCTCTCCAAATTTGCTTTGGGAAGGCACACCTACTAAAAAAAAAAAAATAAAATCACAGGTGCTACATGTGGCAAGATGGCAGTCACAATTGAGACAACAGCAACCAAGACCCAGAAGATCCAGGCAGCATGGGGATCTGCTTAGGAGGATGAACTCTCATAAGGATGAGGATGCCACACATAGTCAAAAACACATCGAACAGCAGAGAAAAGTCCTTTATAAAGACTGGCAGGAGTCCCTCAAACTTTGGAGGTCTGATTGGTCTTATGGAGTAATGTATGGATTCCTTTTCTAGCTGGGAAAACAGTAGTATTGATGCTACCACAAATAGTGTAGAAAATATATCACTACTGATCACTGAACTGTGTTCATTAAAAACAGAATGTGGACAGGAAATTTGAAATTGTGTGGGGGGGTGGGTCCTGGAAGTACAGGAGGATCATATCTGGTCAAATATTTAATTGATAGCAACAGAGTTGAATATAAAGCATAGAGCCATTCAAGGGCACATGAGGTAGAATCTCTGTGAAGATCTACGGAATAGACCTAGAGATATCCTGGTCGGTTTTGTAAGCACAGATCTGAAGATCAGCTGTATAAACATTTGAAAAGTTAAGCTGACTTGCAATTGAAAGCAATAGGATGTTGGTATTGCAGGATCTACATCTGGAGACATTAGAGATGAGCCAGGGACTGCAGGCCCTGATTAGAGATTCATTGAAGCCCAACTAGATCTTTCCTGCAATTCTGCAAGTGAAAGACTCTTTGGCAGCAATAAGGAAGATGGCTGGAAGCGTCAAGGGTAATAAGAATGTTTCTGGAAGGCAGAGTGGCAGTGCTGACAGAAGAAGCAGGACTCTTGGTTTAGGAGCCCTCAGAGCAATAGAAATGCTTGACACAGTTCTGACTCTCGAAAGGCAGCATGAGAAAAGGAGATTACTCCACATTTTATAAATGCTGGAAAGACAAGAACAAGTGACTAAACCACTTTTGAACTGGGTTTAAGTATCTTTGTTTAACCTGTGTCTCCAGGCTCTAAACATAGGCGTGGTATAAATAATCTGCCTCTGCAGATCTAAACATAGGAGAGGTGTAGATGGGGCTACATTTATTAAATTTATTAAATGGGTCTTCTCATGTTGCCTAGCAGTAAGCATAATTGACCATTGACACCTTAGGCTGGTCATCACTAACCAGCCCACTCAGTCTTTTAAGAATACTGATTAAGCATTTACTATTTGGACCAATCACAGCAAATCAGCCTAGCAGATGCAGAGAAACCAAACCCTTTCCTTGGGTCAGTCATAGTCGGCCTAGTAGATAAAGAAAATATGGTTGCCTCTTAGACTAAGTCACTGCTAATGGACCTAACTGGAACAGGAAAAGTTCATTATTTCTCTAGGCTATAATCTAACAGGGCTGGAAAAAATACTTCCCTGCATACGAGTCACAACCAATCAGCCTAGTGGGTAAAAGAAAGATAAACTCCTTACGTGGGTCAGTCACAGCCAAGAAGACTAAAAGGCATAGAGAAAGTAAAATACCTTATTGGGCCAATCAGTCAGTCTAATAGATGTAGGAAAATATGCAATCTTTCTCTGAGTTAATCACTGGCAATCAGTCTGACAAGCACAGTGCACAAAAGATTGCTATCTGGTTCAGACCCAGGTAATTAGCCTAATGGGAACTCATTCCATAAGGAACTGCAGGAACTACTACTTCATTAGATTAACTGCTGGGTACACAAGATTATTAAATAGTTTATATGTTGATGCTGTTTTTAAATTCACATGTTATAATAAATATTTAATGGATGGGGGGACAGATGCTTGGCTAAACTTAGTTACTAACAGTATTTTCCCAGAGACCTGGATGGGGTCTGACTGATAGCATTCTGACTGATAATATTAGTTGGACTACAGACAGAGTTACTATATCTACTGTATTTGCCAGCATATAAGATGCACTTCCTCCTCCCTCAAAATGCCCCTAAAAAATAGAGGCTGCCTTGTGCACCGGCTGCATTTGGTTTCAAAACAACAGTGGCTGAAGAAAGGGGTGATTTCTGTCTCCCTCTCCTTTCAGCTACAGTTGGTTCTGCCGTGTGCAAAACAGTGGCTGAAAGAAGAAGGAAAATATTTTATGGTTTTTCTCCCATTTTGTTATTTTAATGCTAGAACTTCAGGGTTGTTCAAAAAATGGAATGGGAGACATAAGACAGAATGCATTGTGGAGTTGTGATGTTTGCAACCCCAAGAAGAGCTGATGATTACTAATTTGCCGTGGCTCTTTACTAGTCAGATCGGAAGCCTGCGTAAGAATACTAGGAGAATATTATGCTCATCTCCTGTGCAGGAAAATGGGCTTAGCAGATGGTACCTTCCAATTCTTTGATTCTAGCCTATATTTTCTCTTGTTTCTATTCTTTACCTATACTAGTGTGGTGGCACTTGTACCTGTCTCCTCACAGGGAATGGCAAACATGAATAGTCATAGGTACAAAATGAGACTTCAGCATCTAGACCTGTTCAGCCTTGAAAGATGGTGTTTAAGAAGGGATCTGATTGAAGCATATAAAATCATGCACGGTATAGAAAAGGTGGATAGAGAAAATAATTTTTCTCTATCACACAATACTAGAACCAGGAGGTGCTCTATGAAGCTGATAGGTAGGAGAATCAGATCAGACAAGGGGAAGTATTTCTTCACCCAGAGGGTCATCAGTCTATAGAATTTGCTTCCAGAAGAGGTGGTAAAAACAACCAGCCTAGATAGCTTTAGGAAAGGATTAGACAAATTCATAGAGGACAGGTGTATCAGTGGCTACTGAAATGGATACCTAGATACATCCTCCAGGCTGTGGAGACAAATAGGATGCCTCTAAAGGCCATTTATTGGGATTAGAGAAGAGAGGAAGGTTTTGCCCTTGTCTTCTGTTGGGAATGTCCCTAAGCAATTGGTAGGCCACTGTGGGATGGGATGCTGGACTAGATGGGCTGCAGCCTGGTCCAGCAGGGCTCTTCTTAAGATAAAAATCGATGACGGCTTGGTAGAAAAAAGGAGGAGGTGGATTCTTCCCCCCCACCCAACACCACTAAAAAGGGGGGGGTGCATCTTATATGCTAGGAAATAAGGTAATCAAAATATAAAGATTAGAGATCATGCATCTCAATTCTCTTGTCTGTTCATTTGTTTAAATATTTACTTTTATCTTCATAGTTAATTATGTTTGATTTATAGAGTGTGAACATAAGCGTAATTCCTCCACTTCAAAGGAATGATAGGATGAGTTTGCCTTGCCCTTTGGTTGCAGCTAGTAAGAAAGTGAAATGTATGACTAGTACTGACGCAGAATTGTTTTTTTAATTTCTTTATTTCATAATAGCCAACAAATAATAAAATCAATCATTAACCACATTGCCTGAAGACATTTGAAAAGTCTGGGAACAAAGATAATAGTTTATATTTTATAGCTGAAAGAGAAAAGGAGAAGGAGGGGTGTGAAGCAGGATTGACCTGGGCCTGAACAATAAAGGGTGTCCATTTTTTAAATAAATTGAGCTTGCTGTTCCAAAGCCTGCATTTTTTATTGCTGGGCCATGATTAGCTCATTAACAATGAGGGACCATACACGGGTGATCCATTTCTCCTTCGTCAGAAGGTCAGAGTTCTTCCAATGGAGTGCTGTTTCAGCCTTAGTGGCTGTTATCATAGACCTAATCCGGTGATGGCCAACCTATGACACGCGTGTCACAGGTGACACGCCAAGCCCTTTTGGGTGACACACCTGGTCACCCTGATCACCTGGGCGTGTAGTGCTTGCTTGTTCTTGAAGTGTACGGAATACCAACTTTCAATTGAAGATTTAGCAAATGTAAAGAATTATTTGTTTTTGCTTTTAATAAAATACATATATCAAAAATATAACTTTTTTACTAGAGCTACAAATATCACAAAATTATGGATATTTCTAGATGTGACACAGCACCTGAGTTAAGCTAGGGTTTCTTGTGAATTTTGACACACCGAGCTCAAAAGGTTCGCCATCACTGGTCAAATCCCTGCTACATTTAGGTGCTGGATCATCCTTAAAACATAATTTAAAAACTACAGCTGGGGAGAGCACAGCCACCACATGTGTAGATAAGTACCCTTGTTTCCACAATTATTCCAACACATAATTGTTGTAAGATTATGAAATTAATTTTTTTTGTAGAAAGGGAAAAGCATGTGTTAATGTACAGGAGACGTATCAGAAAATTACAGCCTGCCCAATGCTACTCTTCAGACAAGCTAAGCATAAGGAATTCTCAGCACTAGGCATATCCTACTTTTTGAGGACTTGCCATTTGAACGCAAGATGTGCATAAACAGGAATGGCAAAAATTTGTTTCAATGGGTAAAAGAACTGTGGACCATTGTCGCATCTGACCTTTGTGCAACTCCTAGATGTCATTTCTGCCAAGATATTTTCCCATACTTTTCCATTGCCTTAAACAATAAAGGTATGTACTTCCACATATGGTGGTTGAATAACAAAGTGTCAGCATTCTGACTTCCAAGTTCAAAATAAAATCCGTCGTATACTAAAAGAACAGATATACTTCTCACCGGATCTCTGCCTTTTACATCTATATGAAGGACCAAATTTGGCTGTTAAAGCTAAAACACTACTGAACTTTCTGCTTTTGGAAGCCAAGATGCAATGGCCTGGAATTGGAAGAAACAGACAGCCTTGATACCAAAAGGGCTGGAAGGCATCTCAGCCCAACTGAAACTGACAATAAGGCATCAGCTGGGAAGAGCAATACTTTATTACATGTTGACCACTAATAAATAGAATTTCTGAATGAGTGGGCATTGCTATACCAGCTTATCACCCTCTTTACAAATGGCTCACATTATGGTTGGACTCTCACTTTTTGCCAGCTGTGCTGCCCAAAGCTTAGTTGCATTGTTAAGGGCAAGGCAAACACATGATTGATATAAGTCATACCATCAGCTTTTTGGGGGGAAATGGGATCCAGGTATGAAAGCTTATTACACTTTGCATGTATTTGTTTATTTATATGAGTAATATTACTGGTAAGTTTGTTGGCTACAGTGACTGGACAATCAGCATTGATTGTGGATCTTTTTACCCAGGAATTAGCAATGGAATAATTGTTTGCTGTTTATTTTCAAATAAAAACATTTCTCAAAAAGAAAAAAAGATGCACTGTCTGCTTGTGCTTCTTCACTTGAGCACTGACAGCCTGCCTACCTCTTAAAACAACATCATTCATAGGCAGTAGGTTTGGAAGAGTGTGAGCTGACTGTTCCAGGCATTGTAAAATTTTGAGTTACATGGAGCTTCATTCTCTTGCCAGATAAGAGACTAATAGGTGGAAGGTCTTTTAGTAGAAAATTTCCACTGGTGTTGGAGGCTAATAGTTCTCTTGTTTCATTGCTCTTGTCCAACTTGCTTGTGCATGGGATTAAACCTCAAGTCCACAGCTATTTGCACATGGCAACAAGTTGCATGTATACAACGGAACGTGCAGTCTGTTGCTGAATTGATCACTGGTGCTATATTTGGAATATTGGTAGGTAAAAGAAACAGGGTAATTTAGGAAATGTTTCAGAGGCTGCTGATAATTTACAGTAAACTTGCTGTTTTCCAGGCTTTAAGTAGATTTTAATGTAAATGCTAGCTGCATCCCCCCCCCAAAGTTGTTGAAATGCCAGACACGAGCCATGACATGTTGAGAATGATTCACTTAGAAAATTATTGAAGGATAGGTCTTCACTTAATGGTTAATCCTATGGTTGATGTGAATTGTCTATGGTTGATGTGAAGGTAGGTGTACTACTTCATGGGCTATTAAGTGGCATGCTCATCTGGTTGAACTGCATGCTGACATGACTAGGAAAGTGTTGAACTAAAAGAGTGTAAACTACCTGTAACATGCTGTGTAGTGCTGCAATCAAAACTATCATCTTGCTAGATTGGACACTGCAGTAACTTGCATTATTCCCAGATCCTTCTTCTTTCAGACTTGTAAAATGAAAGTTAATTTCTAAAGTGTGTGTTGAGAATTTTATTTATTTATTGAATTTCTGTAGCTGACTGATAACCGTAAGTTCTCTGGGCAGCTTACAACCGGAAATACACAGAGTTTAAAACTAAGCCGGGCAGATCTCTAAAATGCCTGAGTGAAAGGTCAGCTTAGGTAAGACCTTTATACTACATATATTGTGTTTTTTAAGATACTCAAAAATGGCTTAAGATAGAACCAAATTTACTTTATGGAAGTTGTAGTAAATATTGTGGCTGCATGAAACTTTGAGTAAATGGATGCGGTGTTAAAAGATTGAACACATCAGTACCAGTAGGTGCCTTCTGGTGTTAGAGTTATGTGTGTTTGAATTATAGTTTGAAGGAGGTTCAGATCAATTTGACCTACTGCTGATTTCCTGAACTAATGTGTAGATCAGAAAATACTTTTCAATTAGACTATGCAGTTGTCTGAACTGAACAATGCCATTTTAATTCAAAAAATCGCTTATGCCAAAATTTGTATCTATGGGGGGGGGGTTATGTATCCAAAAATTCACACACTTTAGAGGAAATATGTAAGTTTGGTACACTTGAAAAAATGTTAGAATTGAATTCATGTGAAACTGTCATAGAAGTACATCAACTTACTGGTCCTTAGCTGGAAACTGCATGAAACAGTTAGCTTGCTTAAATTATGCATGCCTGGGACTAGCTAGTACCTGAAAGGGGAACATCTGAAAATCCCAAGTATATTTCATTTACATGATAGTAGGAACTGGGTGGGTTGGAGGAGATACAGAAAGTATTTTTTCTACTTAATTGATATAACTGTAAGGGAGCTGGGCTTCTCTAGCGTAAGCACATGACTTATACCGTGACTTGGTTCTTAGAGTAATTTTGACTTGGCTGAAGCTTCAATCTTCCTGAAGATGCTGTTTGCAACACATACTTGATGTCTGTGGAGGCATTACTTAAGGATGCCTCTGCTGGAGACTCTTGAGTCGGGAGGTTAGCAGGACTTCTTGAGAATGAGATGAAAACATTAGTGTTTAGGTTTAGGTTTTGTTGAGTTGGCAATTTTTGCAGTAGCACTTTTTACTAGGGAACAACTTCTGGAGACAGTTCCTAGGGGAGCCGTGTCAGACTTTTGTATCACTAACTCTGAAACCAGGAGAGGAGACTCTGAAAGTGGAGGGTGGTAGGAAGACGTAGTTTTGCTGCTCCACTAGACTAACAACAACAAGCCCATTCCAGCTGCCAGAGCCTGATGGCGAATCTCCTTATAGGAAAGGAATCAAAACCAAAGGGAGCAACCACAGACCTTGTCCTTTCTCTATTTCTTCCCAGTGAGGAATCCCTCCCATTTACTTGCCCACACAGAAATTGCCTGACCTCCTGCCCGTCTGCTTCTCCCTTCAGTTTATTGGGAACAACGATTTTAGTAAAAAGTCAGGAGAGGCTAGCTTTAATTATCTGCTGCACTTATATGTTTCTTCACAAGAGCTCAGAGAGCAATGTGACACTTGTATCTTCCATTTATCATTGTAACAACATCATGATGTAGGTTAGGCTGTTGATTCTTCTGGTGACTGATAATAAGGGGAGTTGTATTCTTGGTCAGCCATATAAGGCTCTGGAACTGGAACAAGGGGAGAAGCTTCCCTCCTTTATTTTTGCACTGGATCAGAAGCTTTACCTAATTCATATCTGGCTGCCAGTCCTTGCACTCACAGAGCTGAAATTGTACTCTTGGTGCATTGATCCTCAGAAGCAATGTAGACAGGGAGTGTGTATCTCTTAGTGATGTAACATCTGTTTTGCACACAGGTTCAGTTTCACTTTTTACTTGGAAGAGAACAGTGGCTAATCACTTTTCTGTTATTGTCAAGGCAAGTGTGTTGATGTGTTTGTGTAAATAACCAAAGCCGAGCTCAACTTGAGAGTGTATTTGTGTCATGGCCTTTTGTAGAAAGAGGTGGTATGCCTCTGAAGACCACCTGCTAGGAAATTGTGAGCAGGGCAGCCTCTGAGTTTGTGTCCTGCTACTGAGCTTCCTGGTGAACGTGGTTGGTTACTGTGACAACGGACTGTTTGGCTAAGTGGATCATTTCGTACATTCAGATGTTCACATAATCCACAGTGATGTGCTTTTGCTTTCTGTTGATGTTGATTTGTGTTTTCCCTTCACACTTATTGAAAGACACTTGGATAATGACAGTTTTTGTGGAATTTCAGTGGAAATGAGTCGCTTAAAATCTGTTGTGGTGTGCAATTTCGCCAAAAGGCTGCTGGGCCAAAAACCTCTACTACAGTTACAAGAAAAGATTTGTGAACCCTTTGGAATTGCCTGGATTCCTGTATGAATGACTCCTAAAATGTAATAGTTAATAGTGGAAATGCAATCAGTGTTATTTAACAACGCACCCAAGATTACATAGTGCCTTTTAGGAGCCATTCATGTACAAATCCAGACTTCCTTACATGGAGAAGAGTTGTGTAAATATTTAATGTATATGCATGGCTTTTTTATGGTGATGGAGGTATAGATTTATATAACATACATAGACAACAATTTTTTTCTTATACTATGAATGAATTAACAGCAGGGAATGATAATAATTTGAAAGGGGGTAAATTGTCTTGATTTAGGAACAATTTTTCTGCTGCTTCAAAGCAATAAAAGCTGTAAAAGATGCTGAAACAGCCTTTGTAAACGTTGAACAAGTGTAGACATGCATTCTCCTTTCAAACAATTATATTTTTTTTATGTTCTTAAGGTTGAGGATGTAATTCCAAGACCACACAACCAGCTTGTGTTAGCTTTTGTTTTGAAGGATGCCAAATTCTTGAATTGCAGTGCAGCATTTCCATAGGCAGAGTTTCTTTTGTACTTGCAGACGATGGAGCCTCGAATTCCAGAAGCATTACATGGGTAGTTTTAATGAATTAGTGTCTGGTTCTCCTGCAGCTGATGTGACAAGCAGCTTTATAAGCTGCTTCCCATCGATCCCTGCTTTCCAGCTCTTTTGTGTCTTTGGCTTGGAGAAAAACGATGAAGAGCTTGGTTTCTACAGTAACTGCTGCCTGCAGGCAGATTTTTTTTCACTTTTCCTTTTAGTCTGTGCTATGATGCTCTGTTTGGTTTCTTTAGAGTTCTTTTCTGTGTGTGTTTAGAGGTTTAAATTTTACAAGGTTTGACGATGTAAGCAAGGTTGGTTTGTGCTTGTAAAAAA
Organism: Aspidoscelis marmoratus; assembly: GCA_014337955.1. Lineage (NCBI taxonomy): Eukaryota > Metazoa > Chordata > Lepidosauria > Squamata > Teiidae > Aspidoscelis > Aspidoscelis marmoratus. Next base: position 51,078,682 of record MTQE01002208.1, on the reverse strand, counting down.
ATCCTGTTTCCTAGAATGGACTAATTCTTCTGTTGGCCAGAATTTTTAAATATTACTGGCAGGAAAAAATGATGCAAATGAAACTTGCAGTGTAATGTTTATAAAAGTAACCATTGTGCCAAAGTAGTGTAGGACATGAAACTGATCTTGAGTATAGGGTAGCTGGAATCTTGACTTCTTTACAACCCAGTAGTGTGTACATCCTATCAAAATTATATCTAGTTTAATATTCTGTTTCAAGCAGTGGTTTGTTAGATCTATGGAAGTTCATAAACAGTGGATGAAATGAACTACTCTCCCTTGTTTTGTGTCTCTAGAATGTGAGTAGTGCCTGTGAACCTGCAGCCATGGCTAATGTCTTTTGATAAACCTATCTATTCAAGTTAGTTTATCCTTTACACAGAGACTGCTATTATATCATGTAACAATAAGTTGAGGACAATATAGACTGTTTGAAGAAACATTTCTTATCCAGAATCTGCCCATTGGAGAACCCAGAGTACTTCATGTTTTGGGAGGAAGTAAACATTTCCTGTATATACTTGAGCATGATTTGCTCTTGTCTCTGTCTTTGTTTAACTATTTTCCTCACAATTTAAAGCCCAGATACATTAGGTCTTTCTCAGTGCTTGTGTATTCCAACCTATGGATTGTTTTTGGTCACTTAGTATTATACTTGTTTTTAATTGTACATTTCATTTGGAAAAGTACTTCGTAATGGTTCGATTAAGTGAACTATCTCTGACTGTACATATTATTGAATTGAATACATGGACTTTATTAACTCGTAAGAAGTCTGCCTTTGGAAAAACTTAAGTTTTGGGATTTTATTTCGAATAAAGTAGGACATCTTTCTCTTGAGTATTTCAACATTTTTACTGTAGACATACTCAAGTTTTAAAACAGGAAATTAAAGCAATGTCTTTCTTGAAGTTTAAATTTTGAATTCCAGAAATTTCTCACAATTCGTTGGTATACCGTTTTATGTTTATAGATAGGACCTAATGCTGTGAACTGATTTATATACTACTCTGTGCATATTTACTGCAGTCATTCTTCGTATGTTTGTTGACTAATAGAGTTATCTGAAAAATAACTTCATGAAAACTATTATTAAACTATACAAATAAAACATGTAGTGTTCTAGTTATTAAGTACACTTTGTTTGTTCTTTTCAGATGTACATTCAGGTTTCCCAGCACAAACATCAAGATAACATTTACAGCTTTATCCAATGAAAAGAGAGAAAAACAGGAGTCCCCACAGTCTCCAGTGAAACCTGTGCAACCCCAGATCTCTCCACTAACAATAAACATTCCAGACAACATGGCTCATCTGATCAGTCCTCTCCCTTCTCCCACAGGAACCATCAGGTACAGTATTTAGACTTAATTGCTCATGAATTTAATAAGATACCCAGAATATTTAATTTAGATTCCTACATATTTTGTTCTGTTGGAAGGATTTGGAAAACATCTTAGTCTGGGAATAAACTATAGCTTAAATGTGTTCTTTGTGGCTGTTTAATCTGGAAGAGCTTAATTTAAGCATATAATAGTGGCAATCATTTATGGCCAGACTAGAGGTGAAGGTTACTAACCTATCCTTCAGTGTAGCTTTGGCTCACTTACATATAGAATATTTGATGAAAGCTACAAATCTGGAGAAAAAACCTTATGGAGCAAGTTCCAAGAAGATAAGCTTCCCCAGACTGAAAGTCTTTAACGCTTTATCCCCAAGAAGATGAGATCCCCACTATGAAACCTCGATCCTTTCCTTAAAAACAAAAGGTGCAAGTATCTGGATCACAGTCACATCTATCCTGTCCCTGGTTTCTTCCAGGCTTCTCCTAATTTATTTATTTATTATCTGTATTTCTGTCTCTCCCTATACCCAAAGGTCTCAGGATGAGCAACAACATTTAAAATCAAACATATATTAAAATAATGACAGTAACAGTATCTGGAAAATGGGACAAGAAAGTATATTCACATTTAACCAAAGGCCAGGGCAAAGATTGATATGGAAGATGTTCCTTTAGATATTTTGGGCCCAAGACATTTAGGGCCTTATAAGTAAAAGTTAACACCCTGAATTGGGCTCGGTAGGGAATCGGCGACTAGTGTAACTCTTTTTAAGACCAGCGTGATGTGCATCAGGCCAGCTGTCCCAGTCAGCAATCTTGCAGCTGCATTCTGCACCAGCTGCAGCTTCCAAACCATCTTCAAGGGCACCCCATGTAAAGCATAGTACGGTAGCCCAATCTGGAGGTTACCAGAGCATGGAAAACTGTAGCCAAGTCATCTGTCTAAAAATGGTTTCAGCTGATGTCATAGTTGGGAATAGGCACTAAGAACATAAGAATGTTAGAGAAATCTGCTGGATCAGACCACAGCCCATCTAGTCCAGCATCCTGACTCACACAGTAACGCACAGTTTGCTTCTAGGCATTCTCAAACAGAAGACAGGGACAAACTCCTCATTTTCTCCTTATTCCCTGCAAATATCATTTAAAAGCATCCAGCCTCTCTCTCAAACTCAAAGGCAGTACTAGGTGTTCATTCTAGTAGAAATTGATACACTTGTCCTCCATGAGTTTGTGTTAAAACCATCCTGGCTGGTGGCTGTCAACACCTCGCTAGTAAAAAATTTCAAAGACCAGGGCTGTATTTCAGGCTGAATAGACCTAGGTATTGCAGTCTGTTCTCATGAGGGAGGTGTTCTAGCCTCCTGATCATCTTGGCCGCCCTTTTCTGCCCTTTTTCTAATTCTACAATATTCTTTCTGAACACAGTATTCTGAGTGTGAACTCACCATAGATTTGTATAAAGGCACAGTGATACTTTCAAATTTATTTTTCCCCTTACTAACCATCCCTAGCATTGGATTTGACTTTATCTCTGCTGATGCACAATGGGTCAACACCATTTTTAAACCAGACACCAGAACCTTAAGGGTCCTTTTCCTGGTCCATCACAGGAAGCTGTCATTCCATCAGTTTGTAGGTGGAATGAGGCTATTCATTAACATTGAAACTAATTTGCTAGTTGGTTTCATGATTCCCCAGTATAAAGAGGTTCCTCTGATGTTCTTCAAAATTTCTTTAATTTTCACTGCTCTGAAAAATTTGGTGTTGTCAGCAAAACCTTGTTGTCTTACTGCTTGCTCCACCTTCTAGATTCTTTATGAAATAATTAAGAGGCACTGGTCCTAATATTGAACTCTGGAACACTCCACTTTTGATTCCCACCCATTTTGAGCATTGCTTATCTATTACAATTCTGTTTCATGCCCTTCAACCAGTTACTAGCCCAGAACCTGCCCTCTTATTATATGACTGATGAGTTTATTCAAGAGCCTTTGATGAAGGACTTTGTCAAAAGCCTTCTGAAAGTCAAGATTGACAATGTGAACTGTTATTGCCTTTACCCACATGGTTACTGACACTCAAAAAAATTTAACAGTAAGGCATGATTTAACTTTGAGAAAGCCTGATTTTCATTCACCAATGCATACTTCTTTATGTGCACACTGATTTGATCTTTAATGATGGTTTCTGTCACTTTATCGGTAACTGAAGCTGACTGGCCTGTAATTTCCTGGATCACCCCAGATCCCTTTTTGAAGATTGGTGTTGTATTTGCTACCTTTTAGTTTTCATTGTGATCTTAGAGGAAGATTACTGTATTTTCTGGCGTATAAGACTACTTTTTAACCCAGGAAAATCTTTTCAAAAGTCAGGGGTCGTCTTATACTCCGGGTGTCGTCTTCTTATATGGTGAGTATATCCCAAACTCTATATTTTAACTGGAGAGTTGGAGGTTGTCTTATATGCCCAGTCGTCTTATACGCCGGAAAATACGGTATATCTTTTTGCTAGAGGATGAGCAATTTCACATTTGTGTTTTTAAAGAACTCTTGGATGTATGCCATATGCTCCCAGAGATTTGTTAAGATTTATTATATCAAGACATATGAGGACCTCTTCCTTGGTTACCTCAAACTAATTTTATTTTATTTTACAAGACCACCACTGGCTCAGGCAGGACACGACCGGTTTCGCAGTAGTTGATGCTCATCAGGTGCCCGCAGCGTGTAATCGGAGTTCCACTTTCCCTTATGGGGATTCAAACTCGTGGGCTTGTGCACACATTAGATGTTATTATATAGTGCACCAGCCTGTTGAGTCACTAGGTGGCTACAAGGAGAACTTGTCTTTTAGACCAAGTATAGGCAACTTTTCCAGGTATTCTCTCCTTTCAATTATCCCTCTATTGCAGAGAGAGG
>MTQE01002208.1:51024478-51074334 GCA_014337955.1 Aspidoscelis marmoratus | reverse complement strand
TCTATTGCAGAGAGAGGCATAGCTAGTTCCTCAGCCATGGAGGCCACAATAGCTGTAGAGTTTTTTACAACCTGGGGTGTGTGGGCTATATATTACAATTTAATTTTTCTGATTCCTTCCCTGAAAAGATAAGCTCAACTACAAACATATGACTTGTCTTCCTCAGTGAAAACCGAGGCAAAGAATTCATTTAGTCTCTGCAATCTTCATGTCATCTTCAGTTTCCCCCTTCTGCTTGTTATCTGGCTGAATTCCTACTTCTGATGTACTTAAAGAAGTTCTTATTGTTTCATTTGATGTTTTTAGCAAGATACTCCTCAAAATCCTTCTTAACGTTTCTGATTCCTGCCTTACATTTGTTCTGCCAGCATTTGTGTTTCTTCCTGTTCCGCTCTTTTGGGCAAACCTTTCATTTTTTGAAAGAGTTTTTCTCATTTTTAATGACTTCCTGTACTGTACTTCTAAGCCATGCTGGTGCTGTCTTGGACTTGGCAGTGCTCTTCTTTAGGTAAACATTGTAACTGAGCCTCCACTATTGTGATAGTAAATAATCTCCATGCATTATGGAGTGGTTGGATTCTGATACGGAAAGCAGGGAGAGAGTTGGCACAGGACTCCTAGTTTAAGCAGTCCTGTATATTCTCTATTCAGTTTTCCCCTCTTCACATTGAGTCCCTTGATATGTCTGCTGATGGAGCTCAGCTGAGGAAACAGTGAGAGTGGAAGGCATGGTCAGAGTTCAGAATTACCACACTTTCCTTTTACAAATTGATACCTTTGATAAATTCTTGGAGAAAACCTGCCTTAAAGAGCTGTATCTGCTCTTGTATCTCATCTGATATCCAGAATGTGGACTTAGACTGGTTTATATGGTAGGACATGTTCTATGAACCATATATTTCAACTGCAGTTATGTGACAATATTAAAATGTGTTTAAGAACTAGTATTTCTGATAACACTGCAGCTCATTTTATGTGATTTGAGAAGACTGTTGCAATTAATGGTTAACTAATGTTCAGCATGTCCTGTTAAAAGTCAATTAATAAAAAGCAGGAAACCTTTTTTAACGGCCTAAATTTTACTTTCAAATAATATTTTTTTAGGATAGCTTCTACTGATGTCGTGCTGATAGAAGCTTTGTGTTTAGATATGATTAGTACAAATTCTCAAGAATAAGATTTACAAATATGCTTTATGACAGAGACATAGCCCCAAATTATGAATACTAAAATCAAATGAGCAAAAGCTATTTGGGTAAAAGAGGTAGACTGGCTCAACTGTTCTGTGTTAATGAAAATATACCCCCACCCCTACTGAAGAATATGCCAGAACATAACCATATTGTTCCACCCTTGGTGAGAGTGCCCACCTGTACAACATCTGTGGAAACGAAGAGAAACAAAAATATTCAAGAGTTTTAAAGTACCCTGTCAATTTCTCCCCATAACAATGCTTATTAGATTTGTTTGAAGCCACGGATAAATCACTAAGGGGTAAAACTTTAATACATTTTATGCTAATAGTGGTTAAGCTATGTAGATCCTAACAGAGGAAAACAGGTGTAAACTTGGCAAGCTTTATTTGACAGCCTATAGGACCTTGTGGACAATGAATATTTAACAACTTTAATTAGGGATGTGCACGAATATTCATAACATTCATTATTTGGATGAATTTGGACATTTGTACACGAATTGAATGTTATGACATTCGTACATTAATGTTCGTACGAATACTGATGTTTCAGAACATTCATACAATGGTTCGGACATTCGTTAAACTTGGTAGACTTATCGGATACTTACGCCTTAGTATAGGATAAGTATCCAATACGTATGCATTGGTATAGGATACATATTCGATATGTATGCATTCGTTTAGGATACATATGTAGGATATGTATGTGTTCATATTGTATCGAATGGAATCCTACCACATTTGAAGGGGATCTATTTGAACGAAGACAAATTTTCTAACATTCCATTTGTTACAAATTGAATGCCAAAAAGCCCATTCGTGGACATCTCTAGCTTTAACACAAAAAAGTCAGAATTTGAAGTTCATTTTAAATTTATAGCAGAATGGAAACTCTCTTTATCGATATTGTCGTCTCTTGCATTTCCTTCAAAGTTGATTCATATATTATGGATTTAATGTCTTTTTCAGAATATTGATCTGAGTATATAAATGAACTATCGCATAATGTAAAAAAAAGAAGAAGCACTCCCTTGAACTTGGGCTGGTAGCAAAATGATAGCCAGTGCAAGTCTCTGAACAAAATGTCTAACGTGTCCAAAGTGGTTGACTAGTCATTGCATTCTAGTCATTATGGGGTGTTTTTCCACTTAGCACTAGAGGACCCATTAAGGACCCTTAATGGGTCCTTTAGTACTAAGTGGAAAAACACCCTATACCTTCTTCAGGTTTATTTCAGCTGCTTAGAAATACATTTTGCAACTATTTTTGCCTCTAGCAATGATGATCCTTCCAGAACAACTTGCTCCAGAGGCAGCATTTTAGTCCCCAGGCTTAGCTACCATTTACCCATGAGGCTTTCTGTCTTGTCAGAGTTTAGGTTATTGACTGTTCCTATTGCTGTGACCAGGATTTTGGTGGACTCACTATACTGATGGAACCATGACACTGAGCTGCACAGAGTTCAGTTGCCAGCACTGTGAACTGAACCAGTGTTCAGAATAGCCGACTGTTAACAAGCACCTTCAGTTAAATTTGCTGCTCTGTTTCCAACAAGAAATTTGTTAACTGCAAGATGTTTAATATAGCTTTGGAGCTAAGTTACCAAAGAAACATCAGCATCTCTAGGTTCTTTTTTCTTTTTCTTTTTTTGCATTCTTCATTTAAAGTGTGTTAAGTGAGATGCAGACATTCTAGTCCTCTTGTCCCATGAGAAAAATAATATGGTGACAGTTGCTTCTCTAGGGGTGTGTTGTTTACGTTTTGTTCAGATAGGAAAAGTTTTGTGGGTTTTTTTTAGGTGCCGCAGTATCTGTCTACCTCAGAAACAATTAGGCATGTTGACTTTCAGAAACTGCTATTTAGAGAGTACGATGAATTTTGAGAGGAAATAACATAATAAACAGACACAACTGCATGTGTAGAATAGCATGTTTTGATGCTTTGGATCCGATCTCAGAGTGGGCAGAACACCACTTTGAATGTTTTGTAAAACTTTCAAACAGCATTGCCTCTCTATATGGGCCTGGAGTTTGCTAGGTAGAATACCTAGCTCGCTTCCGTAGGAACTATCGGGCTTACCTGCTCCTGCTTTGCCCCTCCTAGCCTTCTTGGAGTCTGGGCTGGAGCAAACTGTTCTTAGGTAGTAAGGTGTGTTAAAAACGTATCATTTTGTTAACCTTTAGAGGGCTGGGGAAAGCCACAACAGCCCTCCTGAAATGTGTCATTGTGCACTGATGTAACTGGACATTACAGCATGTTGCCTGGCCCCTCAGGCTCCACAAAGATCAAAGCATCTAAGGTGGGAGCAGCAGCAAGTAAGCTAAGGCCATTAGCCAGTTCCCAGGAGACTTTGCTTGTTGTTCTTTAAAATGTAGATACACTCATCCCTTATATAGCATTGTTATGTGTAAACTGTGACGTTCCTTGTTTAATGCAGTCTTGGAAACGTTTAGTACAGTAATATGACTTGACCAGTGCTGTGCCACTAACATACAGTAATAAACTGAACCACTCTTCAATGTCATGACTGACATAGTAACTAGGTCTTCTGTCTGCAGTGCCACTGACTTTGTGAAAGCCTGGACCTCTCCTCTATAGCATCACAAATTGGAACTCTGTTTCCCCTAACCCTTGGCTTTTCTTTTTTAATTGTTTACATCAGTTCCAGCAATATATGGATAAGTAATAAAGCAAATGATTACTCTCTTTACTTTTCTCTGGGTAATTATAACCTACCATGTTACAAAGTTGCCTCTTGCATCCATCTTGAATTCATCAGAGATGTTTTCTATCATAACTCTCAGGTTTCCACCTTTTACAATATACATACAAAGAAATCTGCATTGAAAGAGCATTTAAAAATAATTCTTCTAGCTAAGGCAGGCACAGAAAATACTGAGTAACAGCAGTATCCATTTATTGCCAACCTCCATTTTCTGAAGATGAAGATGAGAGACATGGATGGTTAACCCTTCCTGCTCTGTAACAGGATGATAGGGGGTACCATGTGCCTTAAATAGCAAGTGTGGGAACCCACTCCCTCTTTTTTTTTCTGTGACTCTGTGGCAGTTGTCCTCTTACATTTCTCCAGCTGAAAATTCCTTTACCTTTGGAATTTTTTCTTGATTTAATCGGTTGATCTCTCCCTTGTTTTTAGTACTCCTAGGTACTAATTGTCTCCTTTGTTCTTCATTCTTCCAGCAAACAAAAGAAAAAGATCCTGTCTTGCTCTCTTTTACCTCTCATCTATCCCACCTTGCTTTTTGATTCTGGCCAGTGGTGGAAGGTTCTAGGCAGACACAGTCTCAGCCTCATCCCATCCCTACTGGTCTGCTGGCTGCTTTTTGGCAGCACTTTTTGTAATCGCCCTTCTCTGAAGAGCCACATGGTTTTGGAGCTCTAGCAGCTCCTTTTCATGCTCCCTAGCTCATTTGCCTCAAAAGATGGCCTTCCTGGTAGCCATAATGTCTTCCTGCTGCATGTCAGGTTTGTCGGTTCTTTTAGTCTCATTGGACTGCTTCCAGATCATCCTTGGTTCTATTATTCTCACAGCCCTAGCTGACTACATCTTCAAAATAAACACCTCCTTTCACAGGTCTGAACCCATCGATCTCCAGTTGGGCTGCCATAAGCCCAGACACTATTTAAAGCCTGTGACATGCTCTGGACATGCACAGAGCAGCAAAGGTTTATGTTGCTAGAACTGAGTCACTATATACATCTTCTACTCAGTTAACAAGTGGAGGTATTTCAACATTCTGAAGATTTCTGGCATTTAGGAGGTCGTTTGGCACAATATATTCTTGAGGGTACCAAAAGTTCTCATGGGCTAGCTATGGCTGTATTATGTTTACTTGTCACCGGAAGACTTTTTTACAAAGTCCTGTTACTCGTATGCAAATTTAATCCCCAAATTTACCACATTTTTCTCTCCATAAGACGCACTGGCATATAAGATGCACCCCCATTTTTAGGGGTGTTTGAGGGGGTGAAAATCACCATTGCTGCCTCCTTCCTTCAGCTGCCATGGATTTTTATTTTCTTCCTTCAGCCACAGTTGTTTTGCACATGGCGAAACCAGATGCGGCTGAGAAAAGGGGGAGATAGAAATCACACCCTTCCTTCAGTTGCAGTTGGTTGCATACAGCAAAATCAATTAGCTGAAACAATGGGGAAATAGAAATTACCCCCCAGTTTCAGCCGCAGTTGGTTAAACCAACTTTTCCCCAAAGAACGGAGAGATAGGAATCCATGGCATTTTCTATCTTTTCCCTTCCTTCAGCCGCTGTTGTTTTTAAACCAGCTGAGGCTGAAGGGGAAGAGTCCGGCGCATAAGACATAGGGGTATTGTGAGGGGGGGAGTGTACCTTACGGATCGAAAAATATGGTAAATTTAAAATTTAAGATAATTTCTAGTTGGATAAGAGACCTGTTGAGCGTTCATGGGTGAGAATCCAAATTCATGTACTTGCCTACAGCAGTTACACATAGGGAGGTTGAGGATCTCACCTACGTTCCATTTTAAGTGACAACCTTCACCTTTAGACTGGTCCAGCTATTCTTGAGGGACTAATGTGAGAAAGAAATCAAATCGGGGCATTTCCACTATAAAAATGGTTAGCTTGGTACTTTGCTGGAAATTAAAGACAAGATGGAGTACTTGCTGTTTTCTCTGCCAATATATCTTTCATGTGGCTTATTTGTACAGTTACTTCTAAACAGGATTGTTCTACAAATGTTATGCAACTGCTAAGAAAGCTGGTTTTAAAATTCTGACCTTTTATAAAACTATTTTTAAAAATCAGTTCTATCCTGCCCTATACCCGAAGGTTTCAGGGCAGGTAACAACATTTAAAATCAGACATATATTAAAACAACAACAGTATATAATAAAACAGTAACAGTCTCTGTGAAATGCGAAGAGACAGTGCATTCCCACGAAACCAAAGGCCAGGACAATGAAGTGCATCTTCGCTCCCTTCGTAAGCATATACAAGTGAAGGAGCCCCACCCACATCAAGGGGGAGACTATTCCATAGCCCGGGGACCATCATTGAGAAGGCCCTCTCCTGGGTGCCCACCCTTTTTACTACTGAGTATGTTTTGACTGTTTTAAAACAGTACATTTAATCCAGGATTTCTTACAAATGTATAATTATATCCAGTTTGAACTACTGAAATAGCTGCATGGGCAAGTTCTGTTCTGGCCAAATAACAAAATAGCTGTCTTAGGATATGTATTATGGTAAATGTAGTTGGTTTTCTAAGGCTGTCATTCTTTCCTTCTGTGGTCACTGGAGTTGAACACTGGATACATTCTGAATGTCAGTGAGAAATGTGCCTAGATGTATATCTCTCTCTTTCAAGCTAGTTTAGGAAAGTAGGATTTAATCCTGCTTGAAGTGCCAGATGAAAGCATTCATTAAAAAGAGTGGATAATTGCAACATTCACAGTATCTTTCTAGTACAGATTCATTTGGGATGTTGTCATTGTGGAACTTGTTACCTATCAAACAGTTCAAGTGAAAGGTTGGCAAACAAAATACTATTTCTTGGGCATATGGAACCTGCTGTTGAAATGTTCTAGCTTTCTTGGTGATGACTTACTCCTGTTCAATATAAACTTTCAGTTTAATTGGCGAACACAGTAGTACCCCTTAACTGTTGAATAAAATGCAACCCTGTATTTTCTTGTTTAGTATATGTTACAGTTGTGGAAATTTATGTTGTTGTTCTGTATCATAATAATAAGTTATTAAAAAAAAGATTGGATTACTATTGTTATATTCTTTCAACTATTTGAGTTTTTAAAATCTCATTTATCTTTGTTCTGATTATGTCTCCAGCCTAAGCTGTATGTATATGTAATCCCATAATAACTTCTTATGTAACTGATTAAGTGGATCTGTAATAAAGTTGTCCTGTACATAATGGGATGGTACACTTCTGGGAAATGTTACATAATTCATGTTAGGTGAAGCAGTTGCTCTGATCAGTTTCCCTAACTGCTGGTTGCACATTATCCACAATTATTTGTGTAATATAGGTTTGTAGGATGGTTTGTGCTGAACAAGGGAGGTTACATTTTAGCAACCTTGGGTGTATTTTATGAGATCTCATTATGCAGAAGTTGATTATAGCATTAGGTTTCAGATAGGCAATTTATTAGTCCTTCAAGAGCCATAGGGCTCTCTAATATAGTTTAAGTAACAGTGTAGTTTTGTATTCTAGGTAGATAATTTTGTTGATTTAGCTTCCACAACCCTCACAGTATCTTTGTTAGTGAGTTGGCCAAAGCTGAAAGTCATTTGGTATTTATGCAAATGTAAAATTTTCTACTTCAGAGGATCTTTTGAACAAGTAAACAAATTACTGAACTTGGCCCTTACATATCTATGCTTTTGTATATCAATGTTGTATCTTCTTAAAAGCTATCTAGAATCTTCTCATCTATATCAATTGTATAAGTCTGTTTAAGTTCAAATCATTGAACTTTAAAAGTTGTTTGCTGAAAAATGTAAATGTAATGTAAATTTAAATGTAATGTTCCTTTCAGGGAAATGTAACTCAGAAAATAGCTCCTAATCTTGTCTATAAGTAGAGAGATCCCGAACAATTTTTCTTGCTAACAGTTGAAAAAGTATGAATTGAGATTTAATTTAGAAAAAATAGGGGCTTAATTACATAGTTTATTGTATATTAAAGGTTATCTGATATATACTCTTGATGATATACTCTGTAATGAAATAGTCAGTTCCTCTTTCTTTCCTTTTTTCAGTGCTGCAAATTCCTGTCCATCTAGCCCTCGTGGTGCAGGTTCTTCAGGGTACAAAATAGGTCGTGTAATATCATCTGATCTAGTGGCTGACAATTCACAGTCAGAAAATGACAAAGAAGCTTCTGGTGGAGATAGCCCAAAGGTAATTTTTTCTTAGAATCCAAACCTATAAAATGTGATTGTGTAATCCTGTAGAAATACATTGGTCTGAAAAATTAACTGCATGTAGTTTATCAGCTCAGAGAAGGAATTAGTTTGGACTCTTTCAGACATTTATACATTATAATGTGTTTCTACTGGATGGTACAAAATGGTGTCTTAACTAATGAGACATCCTACTTATTTAGTTCTCAAAAATTTAATTGGTATAATTATTACAAAGTTCTAAGTTTTTCAAGCAACCTGTTATCAGTGTGTGTTGAAAATAAGCAGGGCCCTGTGCCACCAGACATTTAAGAAGTTTACTGCATCAGGTATCTTAATGGCAGGTTGAGCAGTGAGTTATCTTTCAGGTTTAATAGAAGGTGATACACAGGGCTTTTTCACACTTAACTTCCCTGGGGCAGTGTCTCAGAGAAGTTCAGTTCAAGGACAGTAGCTGGCATTTGCACAGTGAGTGCCGGCCTGTCCTGAACTTTGCCCAAACTTGCCTGCACACTCCCAAAGTGTGGACAGTCCTGCCTGGGACCATCTACCTTGGGTGTGTGCACTGTTGCTATGACAATTATTTAATATTTGTTCTTTTAGAAATCCAGTTTTTTCTTATTCATTGCTATATTTTTTGCCATATAAAACCCAGATTTTTTCCATAAATCCACTTTTTTATCTTCCCTAAATATTTTGTGGCAAATTTCAGATGCCTCTTATATGCCAATTTTTAATACTCTTTTAAAATTATACTGTTATTCAAAGCGCAGAAGCTTGCTAAAATTAGTTTATGTAAGGAAAGATACAAATGTTGCAGCGCTATAAGCCATATATGGACTTCTAATTCCTTGAAGTAAGTGAAACTTGAAGGAAAACTTATTTTGACTAAGTTCCTTATCTTGAAAGGCTACCGTTTTGTTTGGAAGAGGTTTAAGTTGGAATTGGATACACACGTATCTGTGCATAAAATACAGCACTTTCAGGGTTGCCAACTTCTGCTAAAATTAGCCAAATAATCAGACATGTTTGGCTTTTTTTTTCTCTTTTGTTTTTTGTATGTCAAAGGATAATTAGTCTGGCTAATTATATGCAGTCCTGGTTCCAAATGAAATCTGATGAGATTCAGGATGAAAGAGCTGTTGCTTTCCTGGCTTGCAAACTGGTCATGTTGCCTTAAAATTATATTGGCCTTATTTGCACATACTTCTGACTAAATTAATATGAAAAAATGTAATGTGTAGTATAGTATCTGCGTATTTAAAACTGTTTCAGTGTTATTACTATGGATATTATGTTTCTTGATCAACAATTACAGAAAGTTCATTATATTGATTTTTTTTAATAGGATGACTCAAAGCCACCTTACTCCTATGCACAACTAATTGTACAAGCAATTACAATGGCACCTGATAAGCAACTTACACTAAATGGAATTTATACTCACATAACTAAAAACTATCCTTACTACAGGACAGCAGACAAGGGCTGGCAGGTAAAAGTAACTTAAATTAAGTAAAATGAGCAACATAATATCTGTATTGCGTACTGTATTCACAATTAATGCAATTTCACTTCTTTATGCCCAGTCGTACGGTTAGCTTTCTAAAGCAGATTAGTGCTTTTTAAAAATAGTTGTTTTAGTAGTGTTCCGATCTCTCTTTCTTCATAAAGTTCATCTTTATCCTAGAGTTGCCTTTTTAAGCCAAGCTGCAGTTCTATGGTTTTTTTCTGCGGCAAATGTTATTTACAGTTACTGTGCGTAAACATAATTGCAAATTAGTGAAGGGTCAGAAAGGTAAAGAATGATGCAAATGAGAAGTATCTCATGAGGCAAATGTTACATTCGTATTGAGATAGCTTGGACATAAGTTGAAGGGAACAGTTCTTGTTTTGTCAACAGAAGAATCCTGACCTATTTCTCCAAATGGAACTATTAAAAACCCTAAACTAAATAATGGAACATTGTGTACTTATGTGAATGTTCGTCCTAGAAGGGATCTTAAGGTGGGAAATACTGGTTTTTTTCTTGCTGTTCCACTCAACAACCGATAGATGGTATAAGCCTTAAACTGCTTGAAAAGCTTCTAATAGCCCAGTATTGTGAGGGAGTGACAAACCTACATAGAAGAACGCTGGTTAGCCTATAGGAATTGAGAACTAAACACCATTAAAACTTCTGGGAGGGTCCAAATTAAGATCTCTTCTACAATGGACATTCATATAAGTAGACAATGTTCCCTTCTCAGAAGGGTTCTTTAAGTTGGGAAAAATGTGATGTACCAAAGCTCCTTTCCCTCAAGTGGGATCCTTATACCTATCAAAAAATTCCTCCCCCAAAGAAAGCAGCCCCCTGCAGAGCACTCTTGTACTGTGCTAGGAACTACACTTTGAAGAGCTGTGCAACTGAAACTGATTAGAGATCTAGATTGTGAGCATTGAAGATGCTTTCCAGAGGGCTGCGTAGCAAATCTTAACAGAAGCATCCTTGTCAGAAGCAATAGAAGTGGCTGTTACTCTTGTAGAATGTGGCAGAATCTTATCTGTCCTGACCTGGTAGACCAGGAGCCAGTGACTCTCACAACGGCCCTTCCTCACATGTTACTAGGGGTGTAAGCCACACAGAAAGTAGAGGTCTTTCTAAAATCCCGTGTTCTATCAGGATTGATTTTTCAGTGCCTTTCTCATACTTAAGCTATGTTGCTTCTACTCTTAATGATGTTTTGGTTTAAACAAAGAGAATGGAAATGAATTTCCTGATTTTTATGGAAGACTGAATCTACCTTGTAGCAAAAAGAAGGGTCTAGCCTTAAGACTATCAGGTCCATGTTCAAATAACAGAGAAACACCTCAATTGAAAGATCTGTCAACTCCAATACTCTGTGGACCAAAATAATTGCAACCAAAGAGGACACTTTAGAAGACAGTAGCCTGAGAGAGGTTCAGATGTTACAGCAGTCAGAGCTGTCAGAACTAAATGAAAGTCCCAGGAGGAAACCTGTGATTGATAAGAGATGAAACTGTCTTAAGTCCTGAAATAAAATCCACAAATTGTCCTCTGCAATCTTGGGCACAGAACTAAGCTCCAAAACAATAGAAAGTGCAAACACTTAAAGCATTGAAGCTGAGGCCTTTAGCTAAACCATTTTGCAGAAATTTAATCTCATTTGTTGTAGTTTTTGGGCTGTTATGCTGTGTTCCAGGTTTCTTCATAGAACCTAGGTTCTTAGAAGAAATCTGGAACACATTATAGCAGCCCAGATGAGATTGAATCTAATCATGAAAACCTACATAAAACCAGACATTTAATAATATGAAAAAGTAAGGGCCGAATAGGGCAGATACCCAACAGTCTGCATTATCAGAGAAAGGTCCTCCAGTTGTATAACCTATTGGTAGAAGGCTGCACGGTAGCCAAAATGGTCAGTATCACAGACTGATCAAGTCCTGTAGTCCGAAAGAAGTCCCGTTGAGTCTCCATGCTGTCTTACCAAGAGGGATCCAGATGATTAATTCCCTTTTGAGATAGAAGATCCATTCTTGGGGAGATAGAGTTTGTTCTTTCAAGATGGAGAGTAAATTGGAGAAATAGCTCTTATTGGCCAAAATGGGGGCCACCAAGATCACTGTCACCTGCTCCAGATGCACCTTCCTGCATATTAGAGAAAGAGAGGAGAAAGCATAAAGTAAATCTTCTGGGCAAGGCATTAAGAAAATTTCTGCTACTAAGGCTTCAGGCTCCCTCTGCTGGAATATGATAATTTTCTGCTGTGGCGAAAAGATCTAGCACCTGCAGACCTGACTGGTCTGGTAGGGATAGAAATACCTCCAAATTGAGTTTCCATTCCAAGTAAGGGAGGCTGACACTGCACAGTGTATCAGTGCAGATGTTGCACTTTCCCTGTTTGTGGACAGGAGATAAAGGATGAGATTGCCCACAATAGACAAGACTTGCAATAGTATCATGACAGTACTAGACCTTGTGCCACCCTGACAATGTGTATTTTAGCTGCTATGTGATCGGCACATGAATTCCTTTTAGTAGGAGCTAAAATGTCTTAAACACTAGAAAAGCGGCCTTAGCTCAAGCCAGTTGGTCTGTCTCTTGGCATCTGCTGATCCTCAGCTTCCTTGGGCAGTGGTGGGCAGGCAGGGAACACCCCAGTGGACCAGGCTGGAATCATTAGTAACTAGAACTCTAGAATATTCCCCAGTGTAAATTCTGACAAACTACCCATCAATTTAGGATTTGTGGACCTTGATGGCAGAGTCACCAACAGACCACATAATCTGACGATACAGTCTCTGTTGTTGAGGAGAAACCTCTGTGATACATGGGAATGCAGTCTGGCCCTTGGAAAGATGTCAGTGACATATTGTCTTGGCCAATGAGATGGCAAAGGTCAAGACATCCTCTCTGGCTGCCTGACCTTTTGCAACAGGGCCCTATCAGGATTAGGCTAGATGCAGTCTCTTTGCATATCAAAGAATGCACCCAGATGCTTTCAACTGGAATCTGAGTACTAAAGTGTTCTTTTCCATGTTCACCAACCCTCCCACCAAATTCTTGAAGAACTTGCAGGGTAATATGTATTACTTCATTTGCTAATTGAAGGGAGTACCCCCTAATTAGAATATAATTGAAGTCAGTTTTATCTAGTGGTTAGGGAGCCAGACTCTTATCTGGGAATACAGGGTTTGATTTTGCACTCCTCCAGAAAGCCAGCTGGATGACCTTGGGCTAGCCACAACTCTCTTCTTACCTCTCACAGCCCCATCTACCTCACAGGGTGTTCTGTTTTGGGGAGAAGAACACCCTGTGAGTCCCCTTAAATGGTTGAGAAAAGTGGGGTAGAAAAGCCAACTCTTCTAATCCCATCCCCTTAAGGCTAAGTGGTTTTAAACATCACTCTTTGTCTCTGCTCAGGTTCACTGCAGAGCAAAGAGGTATCCACCCCTATTGAGGGCTTGGAATGTAAATCAGTTCTGTATCCCTCAAAGATCACCTGGAATACTCATAGATCTGAGACAACTGCCTGCTACACAAGACTAAAGTGTTGAATGTGCCCCCCAGGTGGGGTGTGTGTGAAGTACTAGATCCCTCCCCCGGAAAGCTTGATACTATGAAAAGTACCCTCCTACTGATGCTTCCCTCCTTAGGAAGGTCTAAACCAGGGGACTTCACTTTTCTCCGTTGGCATGAAGAAGGGCCTTCGGTCCTGACATATGGCTTTTGTGGGCCCAAGGAACACTTGTCCTTAGTGCTGGAATTACCAGAAGTTGAAAGAGTAGACAGCCCAAATTTTTCTTGCTTTTGGACTTAGCGTTATTGTATTTGAGAACTTCCTTATCAGATGGGTTCTTTTGAAAGGTGACAATGCCACTTGTAGCTTAGATCTATAATTTAACATTCCAGTGATAAATCCCTAGACAATACCACCATCAAAGCTGCCATGATACAAGCTGCTAGCTGAAGAACTTCTAAAGATGTTTCCATGCACAGTGCATATCCTTAATCTGCTGCTTAGTACTTCTGGGCACTGCAAGATTGGCCAACACTTCATCTACCCACTTGAGACTTGCCCTGACAAATAGGCAGGAATTGACTGATACCCTTGCTGTCAAGCTGTAAAAAGGACTTCTTAAACAAGGAGTCTATTTTTCCATCCAGTATGTCTTAGAAATTCATCTCAACTTCTTGTGGCATCACATGATTAAATACTAAAACTATTATGGGCTTGTTTGCAGTGGCCACAGATCCCATGGAGAGGGGCATCTCTGCACTGAACAATTTCCTGAGTTCCCAGGGCAATTTCTTTGAAGAACATGGATTATTCCATTCCACAAGAAATATGTTCTGAAATGTATTAGGAATAGGTAGAATTTTCTCTCTTGAGGAAGTGTGTTATCACGATCTGTGCTTCCTCCTCCAGTTCCTGAGGACCAAGTGGTGGAACTTTAATATCAAACCTAGACATGAGGACATTCAGAACAACTGGAAACTTGTCCCCAGCAAAGATAAGAGGATTTTGCTGCATCGTATTGTCTTCTGTCTCATTCTCCTTACCATTTTAGACAAGAGGCCCATTATTCCAAAACTTTTCTCCCTTGATTCAGCTCCCCCAGCTTCAGTATGCAAAGGCATAGTCCCTGACCCTTTTGTCATGGATGGGTGAGTGCTTGTCCTGAGACACTACAGGAGACACCCAAGAGAAGCAGAGCTTCTAGCGGATTTGCTTCTGCTCCTGGACCTAGCTCTGTGCCCCTTCAGCTTAATGAGTTCTTCTTTTTCCTTTTGAGCTGCAAGGAGGAGGTCAAAGAAAAGGAGGAGGGAGAGCTTTTGCACTTTTTCTTTTTAGTCTTGGTACACTTTCTTGCCAAAATAGCCTCATGATGTCAGTTATGTCAGCATGATGTCAATGATGACAACTGTCCCCCCACCCTATTGTCAGCTTCTCTAGCCAGCGTCCCTTCTGGCACTGCCAGAACATTTCCAATCGCCTTTTCCTCCATCCCAGTGACAAAAAGACCTCTTTGGAATTCACCACTTGATAATTGCAAAATGAAGGCTGTATGAGGTGGCTCAGAATTTGTGGCCCTGCACCTGGTCAGGTGATCTGGGCAGTGCCCGGTATCTTTCTTGTGAGGTCCTCCGGTACACAAGGATGCAAAGTCTCCAAATAAGAGAGAACCTCTGTGGCTGCTGGAGACCCCAGGAGGCATATTGCACTGTCAGAATGCGAAGAAGACTGCACCACCTTGCAGCCAAGGGGAGATTGCTAAGCTGCAATCCAGTCTCCTAAGTTTGTGGGAATGACTTCTAGCCCCATCAAAAAATCCTGGGTTGGCTGGGCCTAGACTCCATGTGATGGTAGTGAGGCACTGCCAAACAGTTTCCTGCCCAGGAAGACAAATGCCAGTTCCTTCAGAGAGCAGTGGTTCAGTGGAACAAATGGAGAACTACTGGGCTTTTAGGAGCTCTTCAGGCAGTTTAAGACTAACAGCATCTACCAGTCGTTGAGTGGAACAGCAAGTAATACTGTTTTTTCAAATATGTAAAAGCCCCCTTCTGAAAATTTATGCTTCCCTCTTATAAAATCAATTTGAACATTTAAATCTTTGTACAGTAATGTAATCAGGTGGTGTTTATTTAGACGTAGAAACTAAAGACTTGTAGCATAGATGGGAATAATACAGTGACTAGAAAATAAGAGGCAAAAGAGGGTCTTTATTTGTCTACTCGAACAAAGCATATGTTACTTATGTTTTTTCAAATTTCTTAAAAGAAGCTGGAAGACTTTGATGAGGAGCTAAAGTACAACTTTGGTTAAAAGAAAAGATGATTATTTCAATGTACTGAGAAACTAAAAAATTAGTCTATTTGTGAGAATGTAAAGTGACAATTAATACTCCTTCCTCCAGAATACTTTGAAAAGTTGATTCTAAAGCTGAGTCAGTTATGGGGTGACTGCAGACTGATTCTATATGGGGAGCTTTTGTGTTAGAACACACTTCAGCTTTATACTGAAGAGTTGGATGATTACTGTTTACCTTTTATATTCCCTAGAATTCAATACGTCATAATCTGTCCCTGAACCGATACTTCATCAAAGTACCACGTTCCCAGGAAGAACCAGGCAAAGGCTCCTTCTGGAGGATAGACCCTGCTTCTGAAAGCAAATTGATAGAGCAGGCTTTTAGAAAAAGGCGGCCAAGGGGAGTACCTTGCTTTAGAACGCCACTGGGACCCCTGTCTTCTAGGTAAGGAATTGAAGTTGGGAGCTTTACCTTATGTGTAACTCAAGTTTTTCTGAGCAGTAGAATAACTAAGGACTTTCTCTGAACAGTAGTATAGCTAAAGTTGTTCCCTGCATAGCACTATTACTAAAGTTTAAGGTTTGTTGCACTAATAATGATTTTTGAGGTTTCTCTGTTCTCAGCCACGTGCTTCAAAAAGAAAAGCTGTTAGGCAGAGCAAATTAGATTTAAAAGTTAACAATCAACATAAGTCTTCCAGAGCACGTATTACCAATTATTTAGAGAAGTATTGCAGGTAGGAGGTAGAATTTTAGAGCAGTTATTAAGAATTCTACATGGAAGGATGTTAGGTACATTATAGATTTTGTGTCACAGCATTGGTGCCTTGATTGTCAGAGGAACTAAAGACTGTCATCTAGAATATTCAAATATAATTGTGATTGTTGAACATGTTTAGGCAGGATTATGAGATGAGGATCATAAATATGCTCTCAAAATATATGTAAACGTGTAAGTGCCCTGGGCTTTTGTTTCTGTCGTATTGGGAACTAACATGAGATAGAAGGCTGAGAATTACAGGTCCAAAAGGCACAAATTTTGATACACCAAGAAGTTAAAAATGTCAGCCAAAAGGTATATATTATTACGTGCTTGCGTGCTAGCTGTTGGCAAATGGTAAATAGGTTAGGATAAAACCAAGTGCCTAAACCTATTGCACATCAGCCACAAACAGCAGTTGTGTGTAGGGGGTTGGAGAGTAGTTGACAGCTCTGCAGATGCTATACTGATGATGTAGACTAGCAAAATCGAATGTATGAACCTTGACAGTTGGGAAAGTGCCACAGCTGGGTTGTGTGAAATAAGCCCTCCAACTCCTTAACTGCTACTTAACATGAGTGGAAAGCATGCTTCACTTTTGAAAGAGCTCCAGATGGAAAATAGGTTTATTATTCTGTAATCTAGCAGTGGAGGGAAAGCCACATACAAGTTCTGGGCATACTGTACTGTATTTGAGAGAAGGTTTCTTTTATAGCATCTTCTGGAAAATGTTGGGTCAGGAATTAGTAATGATCAGGCACTGACTTGGATATAAGAAATAACAGACAAATAAGAAATACTGTGTTGTAAGCTTGCTATTCATATTTTAAAAAACAGACATTTTTAAAGTAAAACATTTAGGGAATGCTAACATGGTGAGGTGTATATTTC
The DNA here is from genome assembly GCA_014337955.1 of Aspidoscelis marmoratus. Taxonomy (NCBI): domain Eukaryota; kingdom Metazoa; phylum Chordata; class Lepidosauria; order Squamata; family Teiidae; genus Aspidoscelis; species Aspidoscelis marmoratus. The sequence goes on along the minus strand of MTQE01002208.1, from coordinate 51,057,247 downwards.
TTTATTTGCATTTTTAACCCACCTTATACCCCAAGGTTTCGGGGAGTGTATGTGTACAATATTAAATCAGTGTGGAAATAGTGAAACAGCTTGTCAGTCCAGTATATTCTCCTGTCATTGTTATTACCATCCAAAATATGATACTTTATGATGCATAAAATATAAAAATACAACACAATATAAACTGGGCATTTTAGTAGTACTCAAAACAAAATGCTCCTCCTTGTGGTATGTTTATGTATTAAATGGCTGCTGAGGTAAATCTAGAAGTATCCATACTTTGTTATCTGTCTGGTGCTTAAATCCAGCCTTCCTTACAAATTGCTCTGGGCAGCAAAATTATTCTCTTCCCTTCCATTTTACCCTGACAGGAAACCTGTGAGACAGAATAGGCCAAGAGATTATCACTGGCCTATAGTTAACCATTGAGCTCTCATCCTGAAGTGCAATGTAAATCTTCTAGAATCTAGGTCCTAGCCCACTACTGTGATCAAGTCAGCCTTTGATTTTTTGTTGTTTCTACTATTTATCTTGTAAACTGCATAAGTAATATGAAATCTCCAGTATGTAAAGCAAATGGGTAGACAGTTGAATGGATGTACACCAGGTCTTCACAGCATGGTAGCAGCCATAACTACTATGAAAGTAATTGCTTTTGTTTCTGATTTACAGAAGTGCCCCAGCATCCCCTAATCATTCTGGGGTGTTATCCGCTCACTCAAGTGGTGTGCAGACTCCAGAGAGCTTGTCCAGGGAAGGGTCTCCTGTCCCATTGGAACCTGAGCCAGGTACCATCCAGCCAAAATTAGCAGTAATACAAGAAGCACGATTTGCACAGAGTGCCCCAGGTGAGAGAACTCTAAACTCTTCCATGTTTTTGTGCTTAATATGTATTTGTGTGTGAGTGAGAAGGAATATATATTAGAACTACCAAAGTGATGAAGAATATACAGTACGCATCACTGTAGCTGGTTTGTAGAGGGAATTTTATAAAGGGCTAATATGTCTCTTAGTTTTTGATACTTCAGTTAATGTTTGGCTCTGTAAACTGAGATTGAAGTGGATATCTTGTTTTCAGCCCATATACCTAGGTGCCCTTGTGAAGGCCCGTGTGTAGTTGGAAACTTTATGGCAAGTTTTCTTCATGCATTGTAGAGGTTATGTCAGACATTCTGCACCCTCAGGATGGAGTTTATGGTTACTTCCTTTCGTACTGTTATAAGCTTCATTTATATGAGGTCATATGAATTAAGCTCAGCTGTTTCTGGAAATGGCTTGAACATTCAGTTAATAAGAGATATAACAAAAGTTTACTGTGTTAAAACCCTGGTGTACAAAACAAATCACCTTGCCAAGTTGTACTTTAAGTGGCTGATTCCTAGAGATGTTGTAGCAGTACATTACTTCTCTTAGTAGAAAGTAAGACCAGATTACAGTCTCGGATCCATTTCAGTTTTGGTGCTCTCCCAAGTCTAGCCAAGCATAAAAATAGTTCAGGAAGGCAGAGTCAATTGCAATAAACTGCTGTGCACCAAATGCAGTATGAGGGTGACCAGTAACAGTGTATTTAATAATCACATGTGAAAGGAAGCAGTTTCAATCATTGTTACTGCAGGGGAAAGGGTGTTGGAGATCTGCAGCTGAGTCTGTCTTCATTGTTAGCTTACGCAACAAGGTGCATTTTGACAACCAGTGTTGCTGTTGAATTTCAGCTTTTGATAATTTACTCATACAAAGTCATAGTTCTTTGGAAATAAGTAACCTATTGCTATCTCTGTTGGGTTTTTTTAGGATCACCCCTATCTAGCCAGCCTGTTTTAATTACTGTACAGAGGCAGCTACCACAAACTATGAAACCTGTCACGTACACTGTTGCAACTCCTGTAACAACATCGACATCCCAGCAGCCTGTAGTACAGACCGTTCATGTTGTTCATCAGATCCCAGCTGTGTCTGTCACAAATGTGACTGGATTAGCACCAGCAACTACTTACACTGTAGCTGGACAAGCAGTGGTCACACAGGCCGCAATGGTGACCCAGGCAAAGACAGAACCTCAAGAGAACGGAGACCACGGTGAAATGAAAGGTGAGGACTTGGCATTGTGAACCACTGAAGTCATGCAGTAATTGGTGGCTGGTCCTTCACTCATGTCTTCCCTTGAGAAGGGCTACTTCTCACATCCTCCTGAGTTTTAATACTGAATATTGATTTCTTAAATTTTGAACATGTTTTAAACTTTTTGGAAAAATCATATATAAACTGCCTTGAGTTTTTTTAAAACATGAAAAGCCCTAAAGAAATGCTTTAAATAATGTAAATAAATGCTAGAGTGTAGAATTTTTAAATTATTTCATGCTAATTGGTCATATGTTTGGCAGGTGTGTGGCATGCAGTCTGAAACTTACCTTGCATTCTGTTCTTTTCTCAGTTAAAGTGGAGCCTATTCCTGCAGTTAGCCATACAACTATAGGTGCTGCTAGTCGAATAATTCAGACATCTCAGACCGCGCCTTTACAGACAGTTACTCTAGTGCAACAGACACCTCTAGGTCAACACCAGCTACCAATAAAAACTGTAACTCAGAATGGGACACACATAGTCCCCATCACCACAGCAATTCAAGGTCAGGCAAATACTGGTAAGCATTTAGAGTTGTGTCTTGAGCCCCAGAAATTTTCATTTGCAACTGTGATTCCTGTCGTAAGTGGCTTGTTGTCTACAAATTGGTATACATTAATTAAGAGCGTAGCCTATGTATGGGTAACGGAAACATGGGCATATTCTCAGTCTGTGGACAAAAACAAAACTCTTGCATGATTTCTGCTTGTCCTGCAGGACCTGAAGTTTAGTTCTTTCCTAGAATAACAATCATTTGAAATAAAGGATGTTTCAGCATGTGGTTGTACAGTCCTTTAATCAGCTCATTTCCTGTAATTATTTTTTTAAAAAATCCTTAAATGCTCTTTCTTACTTAAAGTAATCTGATATTCTACTGTATGTGCCTTCTTTTTTACCTGTTTCTTCCTTAGATGTATACTATTGTGGGAGAACTGTTTAAAGTCCATTCTCCAATTTCCATGTAGAAATTTGTCTAATCTTTGTGATATGATTTTAAAAAAACTATAAGACAGACTGTTTTATCATTCCCAGGATGATCATCCTCTTCACCAAAGTATCCACTCATTTTATATTAAATTTAACACTTTTATCTCATCATGTTCCCATTTATTTCCTTTACTGCACCTTAAGTTTCTGTCCTTGCTCATTTGCAGGCTTTCCTATCAATCCAATGTATAAAAACATAAAAGAAGCCCTGCAGGATCAAACCACAGCCCATCTAGTCTAGCATTCTGTCTCATGCTGTGGCACACTAATTGCTTCTGGGCAAAAGCAGAAGACAACATTTTAAGAAACATCTTCCCCATCTCTCAACTTGGAGATGGCATCTAGACATTTGAACATAAGAATATGAGAGGAGCCCTGCTGGATAGGGCCACAGCCCATCTTGTCCAGCATCCTGTCTCACATTCTTGTAATCATCAGTACATTGTAACCAGCTATCCAGACTAATTGCTGTGGCCACCTCTTCTGGTAGCAAATTCCACAGACCAGTGATCCCTCTGGGTAAAAAATTGCTTCCCCTTATTGGTCCTAGTTCTGCTGTCCAGTAGCTTCATAGAGTGTCCCCTGCTTCTAGTGCTGTGCAATAGAGAAAATAGTTTTGCTTGATATAACTTAACCTGCACTATGCATGTTTTTATAAACATCAATCCACCAGAACTCCAAGGTCCTTTCCCTAGTCCCTCACAGAAACCTCAGCCTTCACTAGTTTATAGCTGTAATGAATGTTCTTTGCCACAGCGTGCACCACTCTGAACATACTAAAAGTGCATTTGCCACTTTGTTGGCCATTCACCCAAAATCAAGAGGATTCACTAGAGTTCTTTGCAGTCTGTTTCAGTTTTACTACCTTGAATAATTTTAGATCATCTCACTGTTTACCCCTACTTCTAGATCGTTTATGAATAATTTAAAATCACAGCTTTCAACATTGATGGGATGTATAGTAGCATCTTTGCTCTTTATTCTTTCTCTTCCTTGTTAGTAGCTTTTTTCTTGTTTCCTTAGACTGTGGCCTTTTGATCTTTTTACCGGCCTTCTTTGGAATTCCCTGTTAGTTGATCTGAAGTAACAACCTTCCTTTTCTTTGCTGTGGTGCTGAGCAACAAAGGCAGAGAGCGCTCCCTTGTCTGCTCTATATCCCACTGTCACATTTCCCAAACCCCCAGGTCAGTGCAGACGGCTGTATGAGAGAAGCTCTCAATCTCACAAAAAATAACAACAACTAAACACTGCTTTTGGCCAAAAGGATCAGCACCTCTCTTTTAAGTAGGTGTGGTAGTTTACTGATAGCGTAGCACCTTTTATACAGTCTTTAGCTCTTTGTTCAGTCAAAAAGAAAATTCCAAACATTCAGAAAAAAATAAGGTATACGTCCTTGTCTTGATTAATTATCTATAATTCATAATTGACCCCAGACACTAAGGGCCTGTTTGCACTTCGCTTTATTCTGGAATAGGGGCCTGTAGTTCACACGCTCGTGCAGGCTATAGCAGGCCCCAAGTGAGGCCTATCAGAATCTGCATAAGCATGCAGACAACAGAGCCCAGAATATGGCCAAGTGTGAACAGGCCCTGAGTCTCCATTTGTTACAAGATTTACATGACATACTAAAAACAAAAAGGGAAAAAAGTGCAAGTGTTCGCATTCTTCAATTCTGGATAAAGTCTTGCAGGTTGGGTGTTGTACCAGATCCAGGGTACTCATTGTAAAAATCTGTGAAGCCTTACGATTAAATAGTTTTTCCCTTGCAGCCTCCTAATCCTCCCTGGAGGATCCAAGTACTCAAATTGTAGAGAGTATGTTAATTTTATTTAACAAAGATAGAGAAACTATCATTCCTCTCCTCCTCACTGCCCTCCATTCAGACTTGCAGTGAATGTTCAGCATCAGCCTTTGTTTTGTAACTGTTGATGCTGCGGTTTCCGTCAGTTACTTCAATGAGATTTTGGTGAATGGCCTTTTTCGAAACCGAAGTAGTAAACGCCTGCACAGAATACTACCTTAGAAGGACAGCTGTAGTGGGCGTTTAGAGTGCAGTCTTAATCCCTTTCCAGGAAATACATTCAGTTGATCTGAGGAGGACTTACTTCCTAATAGATGTCTACAGGGCTGGGTTCTTATTGCTTATTTTGTCTTCAGCCAATTCTTCTAGTCAGATATCACGGATATGCTCAGCAAATCTAGAAGTATGGGGGGAGTACTCGAAGTTAAATGCATATCATCATAACGCTTAGCTGGCTTGTTCTCCCGTAGCCTGTATTTAATGTGTTTTCCTCCAAATTTTTCACAGCTGCTGCAAGCCCTCTACACATGTTAGCAACCCATGCATCTGCATCAGCTTCTCTTCCAACAAAACGTCAGAATGGAGACCAGTCTGAACAGCAAGAATTGAAACGTATCAAAACAGAGGATGGGGAAAGCATAGTTATAGCTGTGAACGTTGAAACTCCACCTATGGCTGTGAGTGAACAAGGCAGCCAGAACTAGGAATTTAAGAGGAATATTTCTTTTTAAAATGATGCTCCGTGGTGCCAAAAGGAGACATTTAAACACCTAAAATGTTGAACAAGTTCTCACTGATGGGGAAAGGGGCCCTGTGACTTCAACTTTAGCACTGAGAAAAACACAGGTGGCCTTAGAACTTCTTAATTTAAAAAAAATAATGAAACTGTAAAACATCTTGTTCCAGAGGCTGTGACCCCTTTTCCCCAACTCCTCCTTGCCATTCTGAAGTGACTTTTTATACAAAGCTGGGAAAGTCTGCAACTTCAGAAACCTCTCTTTGGATTACTTTAAGGATTGAGTATCTCGGTATATCACAGCATGAAAAGTGCTTCATGTGACTGGATTCCAAGCGATTGTATATTCCTCAAAGGGAACAGAGGCAAGGAGCCACTTCCGACATCTTGGCAGCTAGCCTTTCATAATGACCTACCCAATGCAGTTGTTGGTAGATATGCAGTATTTTGTTGTTCACATGTGGAATTAGAAATTTTTGATGTGTACTTTCATTTTCTTTTCAAAATAATGGGGTCTTTGACATTTCAAATCACTCCATTTCTACTCCAGAAACTTTGGAATCACAACACTTTTCATGTGAAATTTTGTTTTGGTAAAACTGAATGTAGGGTTTTTTAACCAATGGAATGATTTAATTTTGTCCTGTTAAAAGTTCAGATAAAGCTACTTTGTTACATCTGCAAATTTTCATATTTTAGCAGTTGCCTGATAAATTTAATCAAATTTTATTACCTTGTGTAGTGATCAAATGCTTCTTTGGGCTTGCATGTATCTGATTAGAAATACAGTGTAAATGAGCCGTTAACTGATGTTAAAGAACTGCTACAATGAATTTGACCAGAGCTGCACTTACCTGTTTCTCTTTCTTGCTACCTTTTGCTGTTTGTTACTTTGTGTTGACTTTGACTGTCCCTGCTTATTTTTCCAGTCTAAAGTAAAACCAGAGTCTCGCTTAAAATTGTGTATGCTTAAAATGACAGACTGTTCATTTAGAAAGAAAACTTTATCACAGTCCTTTTAAAAAGATAAAAAAAATCTTGTCAGAGGTATATTCAATATTTTTAAGCGTAAGCACCCACCAGTAGAAATTAATCTGATGAGTCTATCCTTAACTTTCAATGTCCTATGCAGACTTTCCAGGGTCTGCATTAAGAGTAGCTATTGTGGTTTTCTAACAGTGGCTACCATATTATAATACTTTTTTTAAAAAGTGTGTATTCTGCAGTTGAACATTTTAAAGGTTATTTCTGGGATTTGTTATGACAGAATTCACTTTACATTTCAGAACAGAACTAAAATAAAAGCTGAGGCTTTTGTTGTGGGTGGGCATGAATTGTCCTCTATTCACATGCTGTTTTGTCCCATTACATATTAAGGTGAATTAAAGGTAACAACTGGGCTTTGACCTTTGATTTGCCCATTTTGGCAATACCATTATTTATATACATATATCTAAATATATTTTCCATTTCAAGAAAAATCTGTATTTTCATGATAGACTGAAACAACTTGGAATGGCTTATATTTACTTTTTTTAAAAATTGTTTTATCTGAAGACCAAATCTGTACCAAGTATCATGTTAACCCACACAGTAGAGCTGTCACAGTGTCAATGCAGATACTACATATTAAAAGATTATGAAAAATTGCTGTACACTAGCTGAATTTATAACAACCGTTATAAGCTGGGTAAAGCAAAGCAGTTCTGTAGCTGCAGCGTTCTACTTTCAGACTGTGGTCACCTAATTTAGAAATAAAAGTGGATTATTGGCAGAATTTTTGGTTATAAACCTGCTTTTCATGAGTATTAGGTAAAGTGCTTCAAGTTTTTGAATAAAAAAAAATCTGGTGAAATCCCTAAGTCAAGTCAAAATTTATTCACATTTTAAGTTTTCATACATATCTGGTGTTATCAGCGTAGCTTTGTAAATGAGAGATGATGGATTCTTGGAACAGGACAATTCACTGCACAATCTTTGATGCCTCTTCAAAGTGTATTCCAAGCTAACTCCTTAAGGAATTATTTCTGATACCCAAAGGATCTTAAATTTCATCTGTCAGTCTTTTGCTGTGGAAGCAGAGGTTGGCAAACAGCGCAATCAGGATCTGGCCTTTCCAGATTAGATTTGTAGATGGAAACTGGACCACATGAGATTGTAGTTGCTGACTGGACTGGACTGGACTCACAGTAGAGATGGGAGTGCTATGGAGATGGGAAATTGCCTAAGATCTGTGTTGCACCTTTTCCGAATCTTGTTTCAGCCAGGGCTGGACAGTGGTGCTGCCAAAAACCTTACATGTGCTAAATAGTAGCTCAAGTTGGAAGGGCATAAACATTTGTGGCAAGCACTATCCAAGTACCAACCAGTTCTTTAGCACTACTGCAACATCACATTTTCTTAAGACTATGGATAGTTTAAAAAAATACTTTGGCATAATTAGAAACCTAGCAGTGGTCTCCTACCTTCTGTAGATTGCTGACAGAAAACCGCTTTATTTCAATTTCATTCATCTGATAAAGAGCTGAAATCCTCCAATTATATGTGGGCCACAGTTGCTGGAACTCCTGGGATCTAAACGACAGCTGGACTGGCAGAGGTTTTTAACTCTTCTGTAACTATAAATGGTTTGCCATTCCATTTTTGCAAATCAGTTTTTAGATTAAATCCCTTCAAAGATTTTAGAAATGATTTAACTGCATAAATGTTGCTTCCAGATATTTAAATTTCAAGTGTTGGTGAAGGCAAACAGTCTAATAGATTATTTAAAATCAACCAGTGTGATTTTTGTGGCTTTTCTGACTGAAATCTCCAGGCTTAACTGAGAGTTGGTTCTGTACATATACAAGAGTATATTGAGAGATTTCAACTTTGCCCTAATACATGCAGCTGTTAAAGCTTTTACTCTAATGTAGAAGGTTTTTTCAATTTTGTAAGCAAAAGAATTCTGATTTTGGGTTTTTTTGGTGACTAATACAAAGCACTGCTATTAACATTACTAATTTAGAAAAATCTCTTTTTAGAAGTTTAGCTTCTTTGGATACAGGGAGAAAAGGGGATTAAAGCTGCAACTGAAAGGATTAAATATTATGATCTTCCACAGTGTTCTCAAGCAGCAAATTGATTCACATCAACAAATGTCTGCAATGAAACAGCAGTTATTTTTTTTTAAATATCCTTTATCCTGCTGTGTTCCATAGTCTACACTGAATAAAGTAATGTCTGAATAACCCCCCGCCCTCATGAGATACACATTGCATTACGGCAAAAAGATTACAATGCTTGTGCCTTTGTGTTTACCATCAGTGAGAGGGGCTAATCTAAGGACAGTTAAAAGTCAGAAGAGGCTTGAGGCATCCACCATCAGTCTGTTCTTGTTTTTCAAATTGCCTCCCTTTCTGAGGGTTTTGCTGCTGTTTGGTGTATCTGGCTTCCCCCCGCGTGTGCGGACGCAGGGAAGCCGCCTTGGATCCATCCCTATTTGGGATGGATCCTCTGGAGGACTGCTCGCCAAAAAACGGTTCTTACATCCGTTTTTCAGCAGCAAATGCAGAAGCACCCTTGTTTTCTATGATGAATTTGTGTAATGCTACTTTAAAACTACTCAAGTTACAAGTATAGGAGCTGCACACTAATTTTTATTCTCAGAAGAGCTCAGCAAGTTAGAAGCTTTAGGATTAAACTCTGCTGCTCTGACTTGCCACCAAGAGGTGGCAATGACCACTACAAAAAAAGATTAAGGCCTTCTAAGCTTTAATATCACTTGCGTACTCTATTTTTGTGGTTGTCTTTGCCTGTACCAGAGAAAGTTTCCTAATTTCTTTTGTAGTTGTCTCAAGCAGTGCAAGGATTTGAGACACTGAAGGTTGAGGGCACCTACCAGAAGTTAGCATATTTGGTTTAAATGGCCTGCTGCATGACCTCACTTTAGCACACTGACTGCAGCCACCCAACACTTTTTCCTCAGTTGAGGGATAGTCCAGTGACGGTGCATGCCTTCACTGGGCCCTGTTGAGACCGCTAATAGCATTCCTTGAGATTTGCAAGATGATGTATGGGGGCTGCTTCACTTTCCTTACTTATGCAGAGCACAAGAGGAAAGGGGTGATGAGCTGCTAGTCAGTCGGAAGCTGTGGGCCCTGGAGTTGGCATCCAGTATTGCCATGCGTACACCCTGCCGCTACTGGGGTCAACGCCATGCCCTCTGAGGCTCCTTCAGCCCCTGGCTCCTCCTCCAAGGAAGGAGCTGTGCTGGACCTCATCAAGTCTTTAATATTGAAAGAGAAAGCGGTCTCTCTCATTCTACACCCTTCCTCCTCTTCCTCTTGAACGGGAGAGAAGGCACTTCAAGAAAAAGAAATGCAGGAGAGGCCAGAGGAACAGGATGAAGGAGCAGTCACTAGGAGATCCTTCAGCTGTGTGACAGCTGGGGGCACATCTCCCATTGCAAAGGGTGCTCACAGCATACTGAGCAGCCCCCTTTAGGCAGGTTGGAGGAACTGCAGGACACATAGCCCAATTTCCTGATTGAGGCTTAGTGCAGATAGGCCCTTTCTCCTTGGCAGACATGGGGGACAATTTGAACACTAGATTTAAACCAGGCAATTGAACCGTATGTCTCCAGGAGGCTTTTTCCTTTCCTTTCCTTTATGTTTCAACACTTTGAAATATCAAGTAGCTGCCTTTGCTTCTTTCTTGGAAGCATTGGGACATCCTGTGCTGCAGGATGTCAACTAGGGATGTACAAGAATATTTGAAATATTTGTTAAATCAATTGAATTCAGCCAAATTCAAATTCAGACATTCAAATTTGAATCGAATGCCCAGACATTCACTTTTAATATTCAAATAAATACAAATATTTTAAATAATTTGTACAAATAATTTGGACATTCGTATGTGGACAGATATGTATGCATTTATTCATATCCGTACACATCTGTACGGATACCTATGGGATGCATACGGGATAAAAATGGGATGCGTACAGATACATAGGAATGTTGAGATTCGGATCATCAAATACAAATCAAATATTCAAACAAACAGATTTGAATCAGTTTGAATTTTAATAAATTCATTTTTTCTCTATTCATATGAATTCGGACATTTGAATATTCAATTCAAATTGAATTGACTGTCAAAAATTGCATTTGTCCACACCTCTAATGTCAGCATATTTAGTCCTTCTCCATTTAACTCAGGAAGACTCAGAGGTCATCTGGAGTGGTCTTACTGTGGGTTTCATGTAATGCAGAATGCAATATTGTGATAGCTCGTAGCTGGACCTTCTAAGTGGTGGCACCCTCCCTTTGGAATGCCCTCCCCTCTGTTATTTGTGAAGCACTTACATTTACAATGTATACACACTTATTAAAGACTTATATTTTTACACATGCATACTCTTGCTTTTAATGCTCTGTAAACCACTTTGAATTTTTTAAATGGAAAGTAGTATAAAACTTTTTTTTAAAAAAATACTGTATTGCGTCCATTGCTAGAAGTGTAATACAATGCTCAGGGTGGTTATTCAACCACCTTCTGAGCCCCCTTAAAGAGGTTTGATTACATTTGTTGTCCCTCAGTATTTTATTTCTAGTAGCCATGCTGGCCAGATGTTTTAGTTAGTTGCTTTGCCACTTTGGTATGAAATCAGTGACCTTCCATATTGACTTAAGAACAGTTCGTTTTGCTGTAACCAGGAAATCTGTCTTCCATTCTTCTGTCCCAAAACATCCCATGACCTTCTGACATGCCTTGGATGTCCAGCAGGCCTTGGAATTAATACTCTCAATATCTGAGGGATGGCTGTTTTTTGTCTGTTATCGTCCAAGTAAAGTCAGGACCAGAGACAATCAGCAACCCATGGCATCCTGGCACATTACATTTGGGTGGCATATACTTCTGTGGTCTTTTCGGCTAATGCACTGCTACAGGAGATATACTATGTTGCCACTCAGAAATTGCTGTTGATCTTTTGAAGGCACTACAAGCCTCTATATCGGTTGCAGTCCCTGGAATGTGAGTCCTACAATAAAGCATAGATTCATCCCTATAGCTTTCTTTTCTTTCCAGCCCTTTTTCTTAGCTGTGGGAGCATGTAGGGTCAGTACATCCTTTGATGGCTTCCACTGCCGTAGAGGTCTCCATTCCCACCATGCTTGTTTCCTATCTAAGGCAGGTGTGGGCAGGAACTCATCCTTTAGATAGAGCAGCACAAAATTACCAGCCAGAATGAGAAGAAACACAGCAGGGGTCAGACATTCTGCTTCAGCAGCCAGAGCAAAGAGCAACACAGCAAGGATTAACACAATTTGGAATCAAAGCTCAGAGCCAGAGTTCAGAAGCCAGAAAATATGACAGCAGCTTCAGGGAGCATCCAAAAGCCAAGGTAAGAAATGAGTCCATGCGTCAGGAGTCAGGAGATAAGGAACACGAGCAGAAGGTTGCAGACATCTGGGTAGAACAATTATCAAACAGTTTACCTGGAGAGTTGCACCTGCTTTTAGGCTTCTGAATCGGAGCTCAGCTGGCCAGTGGGGCAAGGCTTAAGTACTTAGCATCTTCTTTGCAATCTCTCTGATCTACAAAGAACTGATTTCTCCTTCTGTTGCTCTGCCAGGAAAAATCGTTGCCAGCATCATCTGCTGTCTCAAACTGTTATGTTTGGGAAGCTGGTCTCTGTGATGTACCTGCATTGTCTTGAGTTTCAGGCTGACCAGCCTCTGTGTGCAGGATGATCAACTCAGATGTCATCTCCAAATAGATCCATAATCTGAGACAGCAACCTTGTCCACAGAATGACAACTTGTTACTCCCTTCTTCCCAATTCTTCCTTCATACAATATTCACCATTAGCAGACAAGAAACAGTAGAATACCTTAATGTATTCTATTGATTATGAACATTTAAGAGTCTGCCTAGTTAGAACTAGTGCATGTCATAGGAGCTATGCAAGGCCTTGATTAATCTCCTGTGCAGTTAGCCCTGCAGTTGACTGAAAAATACCCTTGAAAGTAAATATTTAACTGGACCTTCCACCTGGGGCCATTGCTAAGTACATATCTGGAATATGATTAACACAAAAGGGAATGGAGATGGTTAGAGGTTTGGTCTCAAGCATCTGTCCTGCTACTGATGTCCAGCCACCTGAACAAGAAGAGTTGTTATGTTCCACTATCTTAAGATATGCTTACCACAGCTGTTTTGCTGCAAAAAAAAAAACCCTCCCCTTACAGGAGAATAGAGCTATTTCTCCACTTCCCATTCTTAATCTGGATGTTAGAAGATCTGGATCTTTGAAATGGGGTCCTCAGTGAATCCGGTCCTTGAAGGTCTGGATCTCTGCAAGGACCCAGTGCTTCTCCACTGGCAGTCTAGCACACAATGCCAATGGGTGCTAGACAGGGTGAACACCAGAGAACCTATCAGGTAAATCTGCTCTTCCTAACCTAACCCTAACCCTTACATTTCTGGCATTTGAGTATTTTTATCCCTAACTGCTCAGTGCCTGATGGATTATCTTGGTTAAATTGCTTGGCAAAATTAAAAGACAACTAGTGGTTTGTACATCTAAGTGTGATCTGGCTAGTTAAGTCATTCACAGAATACACACCATTTTTACTATCAAATGAATACAGCAAATTAGTCACCTTTAATTAAAGAAAATTACAAAACATGTGCAAAACAAGTTCCATGATTAAATATACATTTAAAAGCAACATGCAAATTGACATCTGAATATAGGTTTAAATGATGAATTCCAATACTCTTATTCAAACTAAGACGTCAATTATTTTGAAGTATGTACGAAATAAAGGGAACTAGTAACTAAAATTGTGCTTTAATGAGATGACAGAATTACCACAATGTGTTCACATACCTCAGTTCCCAAGACACCTGAAATGTAGCTGGGTGCTCAGTTTATCACTTACATTTCTAACAAAGAGCAGCTGAGTTCATCCCGGAGACACAGTGAACTTACTGCTTGGTAGTGAAGGACATGCCAAAGATTGTAGAAAAGAAACGAACAACCCTCCGGATGCTATTGGACTCTCAACCACTGGCCAGATGGAGGCACATGGCTGCTGGAACCCATCAGCAACTTGAAGGCTACCTGTTATAATCTTTGCTATACGTACAGAACATTCTGACACCTGTGAGCCATCACAGATTACATTACCGTAGACCCTTCCCCGACAATATGTGTATGAATACTAATGGAAAAGAAGTCAACTCTCTGGAATGGTAATTTCCAATATTTAAACGTTGCCTGCTGTTAGCCTCACAACCCTCCGTGTCGCCTTATGCCAATTTACTGCTGCTGCTGCAAAATGGTTTAGGCCAACAGTAATGAATGCTGTTTTCTAGAGAATATTTCGTTTTGGCACCTCTGAATAATGACACTGACATGTTAATACCTATTCTTAACAGCATGAAGACAAGGACTTTTAACGTTCTATGTATCCCAGAGCAAGTGCAACTTAAGAGCCAGCCTGCGAGTATTTCTTTCTGTATGTTAGATTATAAGGAGAAAAGAGGCCTTTGTAAAGGCAGAAGCTGCTGGTATAAACATTACCACTGGTCTGATACAACTCTCTTGCCCTCCACTAGCCATGCTACTAATCTGTTTTTAAAAAAATATAGATTTTGAGTAGTCTCATTAGCTGTTAAATATCCTAATAACCTCCCTCACCTTCAATCTTACCATGTGGTGGGCACCACGCTTCACAGTTTAAAGTACAGAAAGAAACCCAACAGGCACTAAAGCTACTGGAACTGTTTTTTTCAAAGAAAACTGAATGAACAACATCAGCCAAAACTAATATTTAAACCTAGCTGTTGACAGTGAACATTTTAAATCTTCTGCCTTGCTCTGATCATACTGGCTTGGGGCTTCTTAAGGTCACCTGTCCCATCTTCAGCAGCGCTCTTAACTGCTTGGTAGTCAGAGGTCATGGTGTCAGGAGAAGAGAACACTCAGGAGGGGGGTCCGCAAATTCTTCTCCCCAACAAATTTCTATCAGTTCAAAGTTTATCGTCGGTCATTTCTAGGAACTGAGCATAGACGTCCCTGGAGCATTCTCCTTTTTGATTGAATAAAAATTTGTAGTAGCTGCCGTCAGCACAGATTGCTGCAAGAGAAAGTTGCAGGTTGGTTCTCATAGGGTAAACCCACAACTTTGTGTTCCATTGAGCAGATATACAATTTTGAGAACAGGAACAAAAAAAAAAAAAACCCTTATTGAAGGCATTAGATTCGAACACTGTTTGCACCAGTTAGCCATCAGTATAAGGCAGTAGCATGAAAGCTAAACGCTCTGAATTATTAAAATTTTAGCTCAGTTTTATGACCCCATCCCAAAAGCCTTTGATACAGTGCTGATTTATTTGATTTATACCCTGTCCCATCACCAGAAGGCCTTACGGCCACTTACATATCTCAGTTAGATAAAATCCAACATGTATCACAGCAAAAGCCTGGGGCAAGAAAAGGCCTTTCAGAAAGGGTCTGATTGCCCTTAAGATCACAAACACCCTTTGAAGCATTCAACACTTAACACTTGAACTCATTGTCTACTTTTAGGCTGCAATAGTATACTATTCACCTGGAGCCCAAATCCTGGTCTATTCCATGGAAAAGAGTGCTGGTTTCTACAGGCACAGTTCTCTAAATGCCCAAGAGCAAAGGACTAGGTATGCACGCACGCGCAAATCTAAAACGACAATCTTACCTAGGACAGAATTTGGCTCTGTTCCAAAGGCACAGATGCAAGGAGAGCCTGAGGGAACTTGGAATTTGGAAAAACTCCATTTTGAACTGAAGTACTTGGGCAAGAAGCTGGCTGATGCCAAGCTGAAATAAAGAATGAAAGCTCCTTCAGCACCATCCAAAAACACACCATTACTATATTAAGAGAAGCCTATTTTATTAGTAGTCATTTAGGCTCACCATTATTGCAATGTTTGGTTATTACTAATCAGACATCCATTATCATTGGGACAAGACAGAACGGGAAATTATTTATTACAGAGGGAAAAAGTAGTAAATCAAACTTTTCCCCCCCAAAGAACTTTAAACACAAATTAAGGGTCCTCTAAATATCTCTCCTGTCACATTCACAAAATGCACTCAAACAAAAAGTGCAATGTAGTAATGCATGCTAAACACCACTGGATGCTGAAGCCTGATTCTGTGAGACGGTGTCAAATGCTTCAAAGACACTTTGGAGCATGTGAGGCAGAAGTAGTATGGGCGGTAGCACTGAGAGAGGAGCTCACAAGAAGAAGCCCCTTCTCTCCATCACACAGGTCTGCTGGCTGCCCCACTAGGAATGTCAAAATAATAACTGAAACAAGGAGGCTGGGCTTTCACCTGGTACATGTCTTGTGGACCACCCACTGCGCAGGTTATTAGATAGCAGTGGATGTAGCAGTAAGATTTGATGTTGCTTGTCGTCATATTTCACAATCAGCCACAACAATGCTAACACGCAGAGATACTTGTTCTCAACTAGGCCTGCAAATATTACACCCCTGTGCTAACAACTCATCCCAGATGGTAGCTGATAAACAGTGCTGACCAACCAGCTTCATGCACCTTCACTATAGGGTCCTGGCTGAAAAATATCTGAGAGTTACGCCAAATGATTTTACCAACTAACCTCATAACTTGTTGATACGTGCACCTTATATACCAGTCTCAAGAGCAGAAATACCTTCTGTATTTTTAAAACTTACAAGATACCACTTTAAATTGTCTCATTAGACACATTTGTACATCCGTGGCTGCACTACAGGCTCATTAAATCCACTCCTTACGGCAGCTGATTTTTTTTGTCTACAAGTGTTTAGGTTCTGCAAGGTTCTACACAATGCTCTATATCATTTTCAGTAGTTATATTCTTTCTTACTCAAATGTCACTCTAATGGCTTTTGAGTCTGAGTACCATCTAAGAAATAAAGTAATGGTGTCATAAGGCCTTTTTCCACTGCGTACTAATTCTCCCCCAACCCATCTGGACACTTGCTGCAAGTGTGGAAGGTGCCACCATTTTCATTTGCATGTGCCTGTGCCAGTTCCTGTGCGCAGTGACATCACTGGGGCAACCATGTGGCTCACTCTGGCCACTCCTCCAACACCTGGAACAGGTGCAGAAGATGCACCCAGAACCTTACCGGCTCCTGCATTAGTGCAAGGAAGTGCGCTTAAACCTGCCCCATGTATAGTTCACACGGGGAGTGCTCCTGCACGGAAGGAGCCATTTCTGCTAAAGAAACACGTCCTTCAAGTGCAGATGCTCCATCTGGGAGCGTTCCCCGTGTGAACTACTGGGCCTAGTGCAATGTGGGCCATACATAAATATGAACTTCTTAGACTTATTAACATCTGCTAGACAGGAAGAGCCATAGTTCACCTGCAGAACACATATTCCGCATGCATACCTTGAGCTCAAACCCTTGGCATATGTAATTCCAAACAGGTTTGATAACATGTAAGAGTTTTCTCCCCAAGGACACTTAGAAGTCAAAAAATATAAGCCCAGACTAGACAGACTAATAACCTGCTAACACCATTGTAACACATATCCCTAAGTGCAACTGATATCCATAGAACCACTCATTCTTTTGCCTAGCAGTCAGCGTTCTAGCTTTCTTGTCTTTCATATCTGCCTTGGTTCTCTACCTTGATTGCTTGTTCCGTTTAGGATCCTCTGCAGCAAAGATATGTACCGTAGCATGGTCACTGGACACACAGATGAGAGATGCATCTTGATTGAAGTTAATGCTAAGTGAGAAGGGAGGGCAAAAGTTTGCATCATAACTATTCAAGGGGCTTTATTGTTCACTAACTGCCTCCTACTTTAACAATGCATGAAAGGAAGCACTTGAAATGTGAGAAAACAGCAAAAGAATCCTTTTCTTTTTCTGCTGCATGAAATGTTCTTCAGGAGGATACACCAAAAGTATCTTCTTACTATAATTTTTGGATTTGTTATCTGAACAAATGCCGAGGTGAAAATTAGCATATTCATGGAAATGGAAACTGACTACATCGTTATATTAACAGAAGTTGGTACAAATTGAAACATCACCATTTCAAAGGGAGGAAAATGAAAAGCGTAGAGCCCATTAGTACACAAGGACAGAATAATTACGTTTAGGATTTTGTAAAAGGTAACGCCTTCTTATGTTCCTCTTAGCTTTACGAAAGGGTTAGATAAGTTCACAGAAGACAGGTGTCTCAACGGCTACCAGAACAGATGCCTAGCTACTGCCTCCAAGCGAGGCAGGCAGGCAAGAAGGCCTCTAAAGGCAATTTGCAGGAAGTCCAGGGCAGTGAAGGTTTTGCCTTTTGTCTTTCTGTTGAAAATGCGCAGAAGCAGTTGGTGGGCCAGGAGGCTGGACTAAAATGGGCTGTGGTCCTCTTATATTGCTTATAGCTGAAGGCTTTAGAATAAAATAATTTCTTATTACTGCCACCATCAGCTCTAATCAAATTGTAAGAACAAAATACTATATTTAAATGAACACTTTATGCTAACGAGTAAGGAATACTGTTTAAAGGTACCTTTCTTTAATCCTGAGCTTACAAAACAGTGCAACTGAGTCCTACAGATTTAGAATAAAGACAGCCAGGCTCTATTAGATTAAACAACAGCTGCAATGTCGGTGTTGCTGTTTTTTAAATTACATTATTATCTCTAAGAGTTATAAAAAGAAAATTCATAATCTGCTCTACATTGGTATGACATAACAAGATCTGATGAGGATCGAAGAGAAGACTTTCTCCACAAAACCCAGGAAGGAAGTTTAAAGCACGAATCTCTCTGACAATTCAATATAAACTACGGCATCAGAGGCCTCCTGCTTAGTAACCCCACAACCAATCTTACCAGTAGATATTGGCAGCCTGAGACCCTCTACGCAGCTCCTGGATTAGATGCCCAGATGATGTATCAAATATCCTTATAAGGGTCCCCTTGAAAGGCAATAGCACATATTAAAGATGTGGAGAAGAATGCTGGTAATAATTCATTTACCCCATTCCACACACTATTAAGATTTGCATATGTTTTTTTCTTCCTATCTCTACCTGCAGCAGATTTTCCTCCTGCCAAGCAACAGGAAGTCAACAAAGTGAGTGACGGGTGGCGAAAAAGTAGGGACCCTCCTAACGGTTATGCAGAATATTCCTTATCAACATTTATAAAAACTGCATTGATGTTTCCCTATCCAATCCCAGCAACAGTGAGAAATCTGGTGCACACATTTAAAACTTTCCATGAAATTAAACAGTCCCTTGTCTGACTAAAACTAGTAGAGAGCCGGTTGGAGGGCCACTTCCACCAACTTCATCCTGCATTTATTTATTGAAGAGTCTTCTTCAGTTTCCTAGGCAACTTGCAGAAAGTTGAAAAGACTTACTTTTTCTGATGCTGTGGCAATTCTTGTTCCTTGCAGGTTAAGAGCTATACAACTCAAGACACCTTCATGAGCAGGTATATCTACTGGAGGTTTCTCTGTGTTCGCCAGGTCTACTATCTGCACGTGGCCAGTATGTGTTCCAGGGAATGCAAGGAGGGAATTATTACTGTTTGGGCACAGGACACAGAGACCTAAAACAACATTTAAAGAACTCAGGAATTATCATGTGGACAACTCTTTTCCTCCCACATTTTCCAGTCAGAGCTCTTGGAACAAATAGGAAAAAAAAAAGGAAATTTAAGATTAAGGGCAGCAGACACAACTTTATCACACAGCATGAATTGCCAATGCTTATGTAAAAGTAGAGTTTAACGCTGGCACTGAATGATGTATCACCACTACACATGCCGACAACATGGTATTTCAGAGCAAGAAAACTTGAAAAAGTTGGAAGACAAATGACTTCATAAGCTTTTCTTTTCCACCTAACATAAATGGCATGGTGTTCTAGCCTAGCAATATAGAACACATGAAACATTTTTTCAATAATTCTGATTTTTAAAAACTCTTTTTTCCCCAAACATGTGAAACAGACATCAGCTGATCTCTCCCCTTAAACCCCTTAACTGCCTTTTTTACACATTGCGAGCAATTACTTGGAGGATGAGGGAAGACAAAAATTAGCAATTACCCAAAAGAAGAAGAAGAGAGTTGGCTTTTCTACCCCGCTTCTCTCACCCATTTAAGGAGACTCAAAGCAGCTGACAAAGCTTTCTACTCTTCTCCCCACCCTGTGAGGTGGGTGGAGCTGTGAAAGCTCAGAAGAGAGCTGTGACTGGCCCAACGTCACCCAGCTGGCTTTGTGAAGAAGAGTGGAATCAAACCCAGTATTACCAGATAAGTGTCCAGCTCCCTAGCCACTCGACTAAACTGGCTCAAAAGTTCTATACAGGGACCATTTATGAGGGAAAACTGTAGCATGGAGAACAAGACCAGTTCAAGACGCTCCTTTCTCCCTCTGTGAAGAAGAAAGAACTGACCTTTAGGGTTGTAGCAGGTTTCAAAGACGTGCAATTGGTGAGGATTGTGAGTGAACGTGAAAACTTTAATCATTGAGTCCAAAACTACCACAATTCTGAAAAAGAAAAAGCAATGGCACATACACTACTAGGATGAACAATGTCCAGATAAATGTGATACAGCACTAGAGAGGCACTTTCCCACCTTTCTTCCAGATTTCTGAAACCCAATTTTCTAAAGTACAGCCAATTTGAAGTGTCAATACCTGAGTTTCAGTACCCATGCAGAATTTAACTAATACATTTGTCCCAGCAGAAAAAAAGCCATGCCACTTCCAAACATGGAACCTGTATGTACCTCGCTTAAGAACACATGCCCAATTGGATATGTGGGAATAAAAACATATTAAACGCAGCTTTGTAAATGCTTAGTTTGCTCCATAACTTTAGGGGGAAAATGAAGTTGTGGAATGAACTGTATACAAGGAGAAGCTCCCAAGCTCACCTGTCTCTCCTAAGCTTAACTGCTTTAACTTCTGTGGAAAATTCTATTTCAATAACAGTCTTCTTCTTGAGATCATCCCAGATCATCACTGCAATAGCGGAAATACCCAATATTAGTCTTAAAACAACTCTCAACATTGGAAAGCACTTCTTCTGATGCATACCTGAAACCTATACCATGAAGAACTGGTGATCTTCAGAATACCTGCATTAGTATGGAACTACAATAGGCTGCTAAGGTTAAGGTGTGGAAAATACCATCTACATTTTACGGGCTGGCAAAGTCTCAAAGCAGGCTACTGGCACTTAAAGTGCAGATGGGAAGGCCAGGCCACATTGCCATAGCAATGGCCACCGCAACATCTGGCATGTGCCCAGACATTACCATGGCAATCAGGATGCAACACAAGGCACTGCAGCCCTATCTGCAGCACTGCACCTTTAAAAAGGTGTGAACTCCACTGCCCAGGGGTCACCTAGCCATTCCTGATCAAGCTGTGGACTGCATTTTAGCTGTCCACAGCTACTTAGGACCAGGGAGATGAGTTCTGGGATGGCGGTAGTGTGTGGATGGGTTTACCTAGTAAGTGAATCAATGCTCACTAGAGAGTAAGTGCAAACAGGGCTTTAGAAAAATAAGGAAAATTTGGATCCTCTATAATTAAATATTTTACAACCTGCTATTTATTACTATGAAGTTACCTTACCCTGATTTAAATGCAAGAGGTTTAAATCCAAATAAATATGGTATGACCCTATTTGAAGTCTTATTCTTTTTTCATTTCCATCCACAATCTGGTCCCCAACCAATGACTCCTGTTGGCATTTTATTTGGACTAGAGAAGTAAAAAATCATTTCTACTTAATCTAACCCTCTATTTATCCTTTGGCCATCTGGAAATACACAAATGCATTGCAGAATCCTGGACAGAGTCTAGACCAAAAACTGAAATCAAGATAATGGTTCCTCACTCCATCCCTAGAAGGTCAACTTTGAGAATAAATACACCTGAACACCAGTTGTACCAGAGCAATTCAGAAATGCTTCCTTCTGAAGCCCTGCTTACTACTCAGTACCATACCTTTATTTGGTGGATACTTGGGCTTTTTTCCTCCTCCAACCAAAGCTAAATAGTTGCAGCGGAATAACATTTCGACATGGCCAACACCTCCTTCAAGGAATTCTGATGGGGAGGAAAATGGGCACTTTAAATCAAGTACTCCATGTACAACAGAGCAAGTATATTGCAGTGGTTAAGAGCACCAGGTTAGAATCCAGAAAGCTGTGGGTTCAAATGCCTGCACTGGGTGACCTTGGGCAAGTCTTTCCCATCTTACGGATCTCTACAAAGGCCCTTCTCTGACCATATGTGCAATGCCATGCTAAACAGCATCACCCAGGGCTTTGTGGGGGGGGGAGGACTTACTCAAATTCAGGTTATCAGATTACTTATTTTAAAGCTGCAGGTCCTTTCACAATTACTTGCCAAGATCCACTGAACTCAACAGAATTAACTCCCAAATTATCCTGCACTGGATGGCACAGCATATAGTTTACTCAGCATGAAAAATAATCACAGCAGAGTAATCAAGGATGCCAACTTACCTTGCTTCTCCTTTTCTTTGAGTGGGTCTGCATTAAACACTCTAAATCCATTTTCCATCCCACATGCAAAGCAACCTACAAGAGAAATGAACAACAGATGCTTATTTAGCCAGATATGCACTGTATTGATAGAGACTCCAGGGCTTTGCATTTAGAAGATTGCAGGTTATTAAAGAAGCTGGGTAGGATGTGATAGGACAAGACTTCATCAGCCGAGACCATGTACAGACACCTCTATTGTCAGAACTAGGGCAGAAAATGTAAGGTGCGGTGACCAGAACTGTACACAATGTTCCAAACATGGTCTCACCGCAGATTTATAAAGAGATAAAATGACACTTGCCAACTTATTTTCTATTCTCTTCCTAATTATCCCTAGTATTAAACTTGTTTTTTTCATTGCTGCTGCACACTGGGTCAAGGCCTTCATTGTGCTATCCACCAAACTCCAACATCCCTTTCCTGGTTAGTCCTACTACACATTCAAATGAACTTCTGCATGTGAGGGACCAAGATTCTTCCTTTAAATGAAAATGAGAATTCCACTGATTTTAATCAAACCCTACCAATTTCAAAACAATATTTTAGGGGGAACTACACACACCTCATTTGTTTTGGGGTGTTTTTTTTTTGGAGGGGAGGTCCCTGGTGTGCAACACAGACTATTCTATCTGAACCATAAAAATTGAGAGACCATTTTACAATCCCACATTTTCAAATTCTATTAAATAACAAAATTAGCGGCAACGGCCAGTGCTTTTTTTCTAGATGAATTCCAGGCCAGTTGTTCCCTATTCCATATCATGGCATATAAGAATCCATTTATTTCTCTTTCTGTACATCATTTCTATTCTATCCATAATTTCCTCAACTTCCAACTTCTTAAACGATAATCCTCTGGGTTTGCTATTCAAGTTCTGAATTCCTAGGACAAATTCAAACTTCCTGTCCCGTCTGAAACACAGAAAAGGTGAACTTGCCCCCCACATGTACTAGCAATCGCACTAGCAAACGCTGGTACACACATTCCCTCCCCTTACGGGTCTGCAGACATACTTTTTAGGTGTGGCTGTGTGTCAGGGTACTGCCAACCTCAGTCCGGATACCAGCACCAGCGCACGTGCACTGGCGCCCTCACCAGGCAATGGCAATGTGCTGTGCATGCGTGCTCATGTTCCAGGACACCTGACGTGCCAGGGCAGCACTTGACGTAACCCTACAGCACCCAGAAGAGCTGCAAATGCAGCATCAAGAGCCTTACCAGCTCTTGCACTGGAGAAGGAGTCGCCTTCCAGTACACTCCTGGGTGGAAGGAGTCATTTCTGGGTTCGAAACGGCTCCTTCAAATGCAGATGCTCCGTATGGGTGTGCACTGGAAGGAGACTATGGGGCCAAGTGCAGAAAGGTCCCTGATTTGAAAGGAAAACAGAATTCTTCGCCTCAAAACAAGACAAAAATGGGAGGAATGACGCTTCCCTCTTACTTTTGCGGTGCACAGAGGACTCAGTTCTGCACAACTCAGTACACGTGAGCAGAGAAGTAACAAGAACAAAAGCACTGGATACTGCGACTGTGACTGACTGAATTTTACTGTGATCACTGACCATATTAAAAGTAACTTAAAAACACATACAGAAAAAGTGCAACAAAGGCATACAGAATACAGTGGTACCTCGACATACAAGTGCCCTGACATACAAGTGTTTTGAGATACAAGCCGCCGAGCGAGTGATATTTTGCTTTGAGATGAGAGCAAGATTTGAGATACGAGTATGTAAATACAGTACAGTACATCACAAAAGCAACTGAGGTGGTGTTTTGGGAGCTGGAATGGATTAATGGGAAAATTGCTTTGAGATACGAGAGATTTGACATAAGAGCAAGGTTACGGAACGAATTAAACTCGTATGTCAAGGTACCACTGTATTATCAAGGAGATAATCTTTGCCTAATTCTGGACATAATATAAAAAAAAAATTTAATGGCAAATGAGTTTCACCAAAATCAACTGGATATTCTGGAGTATCTGGGCTGAAAATGGATCCCAAAAATGTCACAAACATCCTAGGGTAAGCTGTGCCACTTCCTAAAAAAACTGCACAGAGCCTTTTGGGATCTGCAAATTTCAAGCATAAGTTTAGTTCTAACTGTTTTGACCTGACTACCACACTCACTGCTTTAGTGAAAAGGAGACAGAAAAAGAAAAAAGAAAGAAAAAGGGGACAGTAGAAGCAGCACAGAGAAATTGCCCAAAGTTGTTTGGATCGGACAACACCATCAGGCCTTTGAACTGTTAAAAGAAGTGTTTGCTTCTGAATTCATTCTAAAATCTCCAGATTCCAACATTGCTTTTATGGCCCTGTGTGGTGCTAGCAATGGTGCAAATGGAGTATGTTAATAAAAACTGATCCTGATATGAGCACCTATAACTGTCTCATCTGTATTACAGCTAAGTCTCCAATGGGCATACCACAAGCACTATCCACACCTGGAAAAACATGGCAGGTGGTTTCCATGGGCTTTACCACTGACCTCCTGCCTTCCTCTCATCATACTGTCATCTGGGTAACAATTTAGTCACAATGCTATTTAACATCTAAATGAAGCCACTGGGGTGGTCATCAGGATTTTGGAAACTCGGTGTCTTCAATATGTTTATGACACTCATATCTACAGTCATGAAAAAAACAAAGTACACTCTCTGAACTCTAAGGTTTTACATTTCAGGACATAATGAAAAACAGCTGGTCCTTTGAGTGTTGTAAAACTAGGTAAATATAACCTCAGATGAACAACAACATATAGCATTATTTAACCAGTTTATGAGCCAGTTTGATCTAGTGGTTAGGGAGCCAAACTCTTATCTGGGAAGACTAGGTTTGATTCCTCAGTCCTCCATCAGCTGGGTGACCTCGGGCTAGTCACAGCTCTCTTCTGAGCTCTCACAGCCCCCCCCCCCCCAACTACCTCACAGGGTGTTCTTTTATGGGGAGAACAAATGCTTTGTCAGCCGCTTTGAGTTCCCTTAAATGGGTGAGAAAAGAAGGGTGGAAAAGCCAACTCTTTTTTTCTTCTTCACAAAAATTAGGCCAAATACAGAATCACTGTGTGAAAAGTAAGTACACTTTTACTGCTTCCATAGGAATTAAGAGGGTAAGTAGCAGCTAGGTGCTGCTAATCAAATGCCCTTGATTAAATGATCATCAGCAAATGTCACCACCTCTATAAAAATAGGTTCTGGCAGTTTGCTGGTCTGGAGCATTTTGGTGTATGTTAACAGAACGCCAAGAAGGAAAGACATCAGCATGATCTTAGAGAAGCAACTGTTGCTACCCATCAATATGGGAAGGGTTAAATGCCATTTCTAACTCATTTGAAGTCCACCATTCAACAGGGAGAAAGATTATTTATAAGTGGAAAACATTCAAGACAGCTGACAATCATTCCAGGAAAATCAACCCAATGTCAGACCATGCAATGCTCAGAGACATTGCAAAAAACAAGAGCTACAGCTAAGACTATACGCCTCTGTTAGCATGTTAAATGTTCAAGTTCATGACAGTATAATTAGAAAAAGCTGAACAAGTAGGGCTTGTTTGGAACGATTTCCAGGAAAAAACCTCTCCATTCTAAAAAAGAACATGGCAGCACAGCTTACTTTTTCAAAGCTGTACCTGAATAAACCACAATACTTCTGGAAAAATGCCCTTTGGACAGACGAGACCAAAGTGGGGATATCTGGCCATAATGCACAGTGTCATATTTGGCAAAAACCAAACACCGTATATCAGCGCAAACACTGCATACCAACTGTCAAACGTGGTGGAAAGGTGATGATTTGGGCTTGTTTTGCAGCCACAGGACCTGGGTACCTTGCAGTCACTGAGTCAACCATGAATTCCTCTGAATACCAAAATATTCCAGAGTCAAATGTGAGGCCATCTATCCTACAACTAAAGCTTGGCCAAAAGTGGGTCCTGCAATAAGACAAGGATCCCAAGCACACCAGAAAATTGACAAGAGAATGACTGAAAAAGAATAAAGGTGTTGCAATGGCCCAGTCAAAGTTCAGAACTCAATCCAATTGAAATGCTATGCTGGGACCTTAAGAGAACTGTGCATAAGTGAATGCCCACCAACTTCAATTAACTGAAACAACGTTGTAAATAGGAGTGGACTAAATTCTTACAGAATGAGAGAAACTGATAAGGTCCTACAGAAAACTATTATTTCATGTTATTGCTGCTAAAGGTGGTTCTACAAGTTATTGGGCCTATTCGCATTTGGTTTTATTCTGGAATATATCCCAGAATAGAGGCCTGCTGTCCACATGCTAGTGCAGGCTACAGCAGGCCCAAGTAATGCCTGCCAGAGTCTGCATTAGCATTCTGACAACATACCCCTATCCTGAGATATGTTCCAGAATATGGCCAAGTGCCAACAGGCCCAATGATTCATGGGATACACTGTTTTTCACACTTGGCTTTTCCATTTTGGGTTCGTTTTTGTTGAATAAATAATGAAACTGTGGAATCTGTTGTGTGTTGTTCATCTGAGGTTGTATCTACCTAATTTTAAGACCTTCTATGGATCAGCTTTTAAATTTTTTATCTTGATACAAAAAAACATTAAGCCCAACAGAGAAAACTATACGGCACCAGAAGATGACCTCCCCAGGTTGGAAGGCGTCCAATATGTTAGTGGGGACCAGTGGAGGGCAACCACAAGTAGCTCCAGAAAGAGCTGTGGATGCGTCTGGTGGTGAAAGGGAAATAAACGGCCATAGGATTCAGATTCAAAGTTCCTAAAGCAATACCTCTTTCATTATAAGTATCAATGGGCTCTGAAATCCTCTGGAGAGGTTTTACTGCAGGTCCCACAAAAAAACAAAATGCCATCCTACAACGGCCTGAAGTAGGGCTTTCTGTGTGGAAGCACCTTCTCCATGGAACACCTTCTCTTCTGTTGTTCAAGAGGCACCTACCCTTCCAGCTTTTAGGTACCTATTAAGGATTTATCCCTTGTGTGAATGTTTGTTCCTGATCCACTTAGTTTTCAATGTTGGAGGTTGCTTAATTTCTCCTGTAAATTGCTTGGAGATTTTTTTGAAAATGAGAAGTAGTATGTTATTTTAAATAAATATCCCCCCCCAAAAAACGACACATTTATTCCCTCTAAAGAAATCCTTCCTGCCTAGCAACTGGCTAAATTGTTTATTAAACAAGGTATGCAATCAGACACTGTTAAAAGAGTCACCTTCTGTGTGACTTCCAGTATGAAGTGACAGGCATCAATTGTCAGTCTGTGGCTTCTTCTGTCTCAGAATGGTTGGATCATTGGTAGCTGGGATTTCTTATTTATATATTCAAGTTCCTTATTTCCAGATACTGTCAGATAAGACTTTTTCAAGTCTCTGGGCAGGACTGTCAAAGCTCTATGCTACTGCTTTCAACAGTTTTTTTTTTAATTGACACCTCCTCTTGATTTCTTTTCATCACCTCTGAGCATGTTATGCTTCCAAAGGGGCCAAACCAATGGTGCATTAGAGAATTTCTGGCACCAACTTCCACAGCCAAACAAGGTTCCTGGGTTTTTGGTCCTGTGCTGAGGACCAAGGTCAGTTGATTGAGGTCTGCTGCTACTTTTCCACCCTTGGCACTGCCCTGTAGAAGCAGAGCTCATATGCCAGCAACATCATTGTCAATTTACTAGTCTTGGTTACAGTTCTCGCATCTGCTTATAAGGTCAATTGTTGGTTTATCAACGAGCTATAGCCAAAATGCCCATAAATATAAAGGGAAGCCAGCAAAAATATCTGAACAATAAAACCTCACCGATTAGGTGATTCAAGAGAAAACCTGGGAGGATGGAGAGGAGGCAGAATTACACAAGAAGAAAATGGTGGTAGAGCAAGTGATGTTCTATTAAATAAAGATTTGCATCCAAATGTAAAAGAAAAACCAAGACAGAACAGAATGCTAGCAGTAAAAGCTTGCACAAAGAGCCATCTTATAAGGCTCCTTTCTTTGCCAGAAGTATCTGGCCTTTCCTATTTCAAATTATACATTACAAGTCCCCCAGGGCAAGGCCATTCCTTCGGTACATTTTATTAATAAAAACAACATTCAGTTTGATAGTTCTACACATAAACGACACAGAATAACAGACTAGGGAGAAAGGCCTGGAAAAAAATACTGGCCTGTACAACAGCAAAGGCAGTCTGCAGTCAAACACAAAGTCTAAGGCTGTGGGCACACTTAAGGTTTAATCCAGCTTCAGTCCACTTTCGGAGTGGGAGGAAACATCAACAAAGCGGCAAGCTGTTTTCTTTCAGGGTTAAGTAACTCAGAAAATTCCCCTTTGGGATAGATAATACGGAAAGAAAATTACTGGTCACTTTACTGACGTGTTCTCTCGCTCTGGAAGTGGACTGAAGCCGGATTAAACCTGAGGTGTGACCACAGCCTAAGAGACTGATGCACCGGTGCTGCTGCGGACCTGCGAATAAAAGGGGAAAGTTTCTCCTCCCTCCCTCCGCGCCAAGAGGAGCCAGAGGAGGGGAAGGGGACGGGGAGGCCAACAGGGATGCTGCGCCCCCTAATCTACTTCCAATCCCCCCAAACAACCCGGGGGGGGGGAAGAGACCTCCGCCCGTCGGAAGGGACGAGGAAGGGCAGCGGCCGCTGCCTGCAGCGAGGTGGGTGAGCAGCCAAGCAACGGGAGGTGACCAACACCCTAGCATCGCCCCCCCCCCGTCGCCCACGGAAGGAAGGAAGGAAGGCGAGGCAACGTCCACAGAGGCGCCGCCGCCCCGCTGCTGCCCCCGTTAGTTATTCACCCACCGTGGTCCTGGTTGAAGCCGGCGAACAGCAACCCATTCCCGTGCGGGTTGGCCGGCAGCAAGTTCATGGCGCCGCCGCCGCCGCCACACTCCGGACCGGAGGAGGAGGAAGGAGAAGGAGGGAGAAGGCCACGGCCGGCGGGCGGGCGGGAGGGGCCCCTCACTCACTCACTCACAGCAGCATCGGGGAGGGTCAGTGGCCTGAGGGGGCGGCGGCGGCGGCGGCGGCGGCGGCGGCAGCGCCACGATTCCTTCCGGACTAGGAGACAGGCAGCAGCACTCGAGCGCAGAGTGCATCGAGTAGAGGGCCCGTCTAAGTAGGCCCGCTCGAGGAACGCGGAGCTATCGAACGCCCCCCCCCCCGCTTCACGCAGGCGGCGCTCTTCCCTTTCCTCTCGGCTAGCCGTATTTCAAGCCCCCGAGCAGTCGGCTTGCTTGCGCGTCGCGTCGTTCAAGGGAGGCCGTTCGAGCGTCGAGGAAGGGGAGGTGATGCCGCGTCCCCTCAGCATCACCGTCAGCGGCTGGGTGGTTGCAATGAGGGGAGGAGCGCAGCTGTCGCGGCAGTTCAATGGGTCCACCAGATAGGAGCCTCCCTTGATCCGGATCTCCCTGTCTCGTGTGGACAGAGCTGAACCAGCTGCGGGCAGGGCTTCCTAGACCCACATTCACTTGTGGACATGGAGGCCTAAGTGTGCACTAGCAGCACGGCCTCTTAATACAGGTTAAGGGTCCGTGCAGAAGGGGCCACGCACTTACAAAAGCTTTCCTTTTCCATGGCAGCGGCATTAAATCTGATCCAAGCATCCAAAGGGGGGAGGGAGAGAAGCGTTGACAGTGATTGAAGTGGAAGTGGACTGAAAACTCCGCTGGCTTTTTCTGCTATTAAAATGCATAACGATGGCACATGCTTTAATGGGCTACAGAACTCACAGGCTGATAGCGGAAATCCCCAGTTCTGTTTCATGATGCTGGACATTTAATCTCTGCAGTTCTTCAGAGGGAGGGAGGGCATAATTCTTAAGGTTGGGTGATTTGGAGGGCTTCTCCTTTCATTTAACTGTGGCTGCCTCCAAATATGCAGTAAAACCTGCGATCCTCGTGTGGCTGTATTGAGAATGCCAAGGTAATGTCCAGCATTCCTATATAGCTCCAATTTAAGCAGCTGAAAATCCCATTTTTCTTTATTATGGAAAATCCAGTAGTGGCACCAGATTTCCCATAATAGCGATGCTTACCTTGGGTGTCTGCGGAAGGCAGGAGGCAAATGTGGGATCTAAGGAAGACCCCATGATTGCTACTCACAACCCCTGCAAGATGTGGGAGTCAGTCCCAGGTTCTTACCTCTGCCTCTGGCTGCTTTTGTGATTGTTCCATTTGCAAATGCCTAGAAGCTAAGTGAGTGCCCACCCGCTTCCCTGTTTTGATGACTTGGCTGACTTCCAAGTATTTGCTCTGATGGCTGCTCCATCCAGGAAGGAAAGTCAGTTGCTAAAACGTGCTATTGTTTGAAAACCTGCTACCAGTGCTGGGCTTTCCAGCAATAGTTTTTAATACTTTTTAGGGACAAAAAAGCAGGACTATGGTGGGGTTGCCTGTCATACATGAGGTGACCCCACAATAGCAGTTCCATACTGGCACGGTTTTTGTCCCCTCTGAATGCACATTTGGTCCCCATCTGACCCATTATTGATCCCATGTGCCTGTCAAGCACTTCAACTATCTCTTTATTGTATGGAAAGATAGTATCTACATATTGTTGACACCTCACTCCAAATCTTATAATGGCTTCTATCAGCAACTTTATATAGATATTCAAGAGCAAGAAAAATAGGATTGAACCCTAAGGAATCCTGCAGGTGAGTTCCCAGAATATCAAGCATGTGTATCATCCACAACAACTTCGTTGTAGAGAGTAGTTGTACTTTTCAAACATAGCGCCTGACAAGGCAGAGCTCAATAATATGTTACAGCCATGGTGAGTGTACGATATGCAGGCAGCAGGAGAAACAGAATAGAGCATATTGTTCCTGGGAGCATGTGACTCCTGATCCTCCTATAAGACACTGGAAATGGAAAGATGAAAAGGTAATGGAGAATGTCTTTCACCAGCAAGGGATAATAGAAAATATAAATCACATTAAAAACAGTTTACAAAATGTAGCATAGCAGTGGAAGAAAATATTCTCAGACTGCAATCATACTTATTGAAAATGAAGGCCAAAAGTGGCTTAGAGGTGGTAACATTTGGATGCTAGTGTTCCCATCCTAGCTGTAATCCATACTAAAGTTAAGAAAATTCACTTTTTGAAACATGTGGCTGCTAATCCTGTAAGCTGCTTTTCAACCACTTTTTTTGTACTGCGTATGGATACAGTCCTAGGTTAGATAAAATCACACAACTTTATAATCAGCCATAAGGAATTAATAATGAAAACTATCTATTTAGGCAAATACCTGGAGGCTCAAGAAAACATTAAAAAGCACAAGAAACATTTAACGGAAGGGGAAAAACAGTAGAGCTTTTTTTATAAAACTTTTATTTTAAATAATAGTGTTTTTTCCTGATAAAGCAGCTTTTCAAATCACATTCTTCATATTCTTGTGGCAAATACATCTGATGTCTTTGGCTTTTTCTCACTATAACTGATCACTAGAATATCCAATACAAAAATGTAGATTCAGCAGAAAAATAAGCATATAAACCACAGATTAATCCCTAAACAACATAGCAAAAACCTTTATCAAATATTTTATACACAGATGGGACAAAATGTTGTGCATATACATACTATTAGCTTAAAGTAGCGCTTCAAAATCACAGAAGAAACTGTACAAAAACAGAATTAGATGCTCTACCGCAACATCACTAGAATTTTTCACTATTTCTTACAATGTATACAATACATTGTGGTTAAAAACTCTGCATGAACTTAAAGACTTAGTTTTTGCTAATTAATTAAAAAAATATTGTGATTGAACAATATTTAATCAATTAAAAATGAGAAACTTCAGAGATTTAGTGTCACTGAAAGCTAGTACTGTGATCAAATATTCCCTTTATAAAACACAAAGTCTTCATGCACATCAAAAACTGATATACTTAAAAAAAACCAACAGCAAAGTTTCACATCCCTTTTGTTTGCACAGAGTTCATTATACATCTGGAAGCAGTCTTATAACTCTAAAATATTTTCCTTTGTTCTGTTTTGATACAGTAAACGTACATATTTTGCAATGAGTCCTCATGTTAAAGGCTCTGGGAAGATTGTCCAGTGAAAACTTAGGAGATCTTACAGCTATTTCTAGTGTAGTGTTTTGGAGGACTCTGTAGTGGACGAATGATTTTGGCTTTCTTCAAGCTGTTCCTTTTGTTATTGTTGCTAGCAGTCAAGGAGTAGGAACGACCATGCATCATCCTAGCATTAAGACCGTTGGCCATTGAAAATGATTTGAGATGGCTTCTTAAGGCAACAGGAAGTGGAAGTTTGTCTACAAGGTGCACAGGTGTACATGAAACTATGGCACGGCAACAAAGATCTTGCAAACTAAGGACTTAAAGAGAGAGAAAAGAATTAACATAACAGGATTTTAAACAGCCACAGGGTGGCAGTGCACACAACTATGACTTCACAGTATATTGTTATCAGCTCATACCCATTGCATCTAAAGTTTATTTATATTTATTTATTATTTACATTTATATCCCGCCCCATACCTGAAGGTCTC
>MTQE01002208.1:50993448-51012261 GCA_014337955.1 Aspidoscelis marmoratus | reverse complement strand
TTTGGTTTCAACAACATGGATAGGCGACAGAACTTTTGTCAGGCACTGTACAGTGAGACAGAAATACAAACAATATATTTAGTTAGTTTCCATGGGTTCTCTTCATGGATATTCTGGTTGCTTCCATGAGTTCATGATTTCAATGTTCTTGCATACCAAAGATATTTTTTTTAAAAAAAAAAAGGCTAAATCTTCTTTTTGGGCATTATAGGAAACTTTCAGGGACATGTCTTACCTCATCAATCTCTTTTATCCATCGATCAATGCCATCAAATGACCAGCGATTTGTTATATCATAAACCAATATCACGCCCTGCATGAATAAAGAGAAA
Source organism: Aspidoscelis marmoratus (assembly GCA_014337955.1). Lineage (NCBI taxonomy): Eukaryota > Metazoa > Chordata > Lepidosauria > Squamata > Teiidae > Aspidoscelis > Aspidoscelis marmoratus. Next base: position 51,011,929 of record MTQE01002208.1, on the reverse strand, counting down.
GTAAAGTAGCCTAGGAAATAGGTACAGTTTTTAACAGACTTATGAAATTGCCTCTCTTTTATTTATCCAGGAAAAAAGGAGTTTAAAAATGGAAGAAAAGCAAACATTTCTAAAAATGATTTGTTACTGCTTACAAGATACTCTTGGTAGCATGGCATTTTGTATTTCCCCCTCTCAGTTTAACAAGCAGTGTAATAAATTTCTGTAGCTCCTTCTCTATTATTCTTTCACAATGGCACACTTTAGCAAGAGTAGCAATATATTTACCTGGGCTCCTCTGGAATAAGAACGAAATATAGTGCAGAATCTGCCTTGACCAGATGTGTCCCTAAATGAAATACATGAGAGGCTATTAAAATGTACAGTTCTATATCATAAAGAGATACAGCAATAAACATTGTATAAATGTTGATGCAGATTATTCAATATGTGTCCAAGCAATTCCCTCATTTGGGGCAATACTCCCACATCAAATAATTATTGTGATCCTCGCAATTATGTACTTTGCTGACTTCTTTTGATCTATGCCTTAGAAAAATAGTTACCTAAAATCATACTTCCCTGTATATACTATACTAAAGGTACAGGTAAAGCTTCTTTATATCAAGTCAGGCAATTGGCCTTGGAGACAAGGAGCACCTATGCTGTGAAAGGCTCTTTCATCAACTGCAATAGACTTCGGACCTGGATAGTCTTATCTTCTGTAATCTATGACCACGTCCCTTTGTGGCAGAAGCTGCCTGGAGCAGCACCCCCACAAAAGCAGCTCTGTCATAGCCCAGGTAGGGTCAGCTATGGTGCCTCCCTGGCTCCATCATGGCTAGGTGGGTCTCCTGAGAAAGAAAACCTGTGCCTGCATGCAGCCCCTGAGTGTAGGTGCAGCAGCCATTTGACCATTGGCTGTGACCATTTCACCATACAATGGAGCCCTGCTGGTGTACAAAATAGCAGTTTGGGTTCCTTTTCTTACACACTGAGCTTTAGGTGCCTTTGACGAGTCTCTAGGGTGCAACTAACTCCCCCCACAAACACTAGTAGGTGAAGTGGAACCTGGTCATCAAAGGGGCCCGTCAAAGGCATCCTGGCTGTGAAACGGAGATGCAGCCTAAATTGTTAAAAGTTACAACCAGACTACTACAATACATGTTATGTGAAGATACCTATGACCTTCCTCTTGTGCTGAAGCTGGCCTGAACATACTCTGATTTTGGAAGTGACCACAATTGGCAGATCCATGCATACAGCCACTCCAGAATCACCAGAGTGCCCAGATGTTAGAGCTCCCTAAAGAACTCATCAGGCCATCTTAAGGTTCCAGTGCATCTGGAGGATAGCAAGGGCATGCAAACACCACTACCAATTTTCCCAGCTATCTTCACAGAGAGCTGACAAGCTATACACTGCAAAAGAATACAACAAGGAGGCATCCAGGTGTTCCATGGAGGGCTGACTGTTGAAGATGTATATCCAGCCAATGTTTAAAGGGGCAATGAAATGGGCTTCTGTGTTCATCCTTAAAGTACTTAGACTGTCTACAAACTACCAAGCTCAATTCAAGGTGTTGGCACTGATGCACATTTTGAGAGCAAGAATCTGGAAAGGTTCCTGCCCTAATACAAACCAACCCATTATTTATAATCCAGGGTGAAGGGATGTTAGAGCACAAAATATCACACAGGCTACTGCTGTGCAAATGGACATTTCAAAGTGGCTGAAAAAGCTCTATATTGCCTAGTGCCTACCTATGTTCACCTGAGTTTTAGAGGCTATGTAGATGAGCAAAGATAAGCAATCCTCCCCAGTAGAAACAAGCTAACTCATCTGAAGCATGGGCTCCTAAAGGTGCAAAGCTGTATCAAACATTTTGAGTAAGAGTTTTTCTAACATTCTGAAACCTGATATTAATATTAAAAAGCCAAAAAAACTTAGCTGGGGTGAAAAAAGACATGTTAATGCATCATAAATCACTGCAAAATTCGGTGTAAGATGTTTATATTTTATTAAAAACTTTTCTGTCTATGGGGATTGGGCCCCAGTAAAAGGAATAGGCAGTTTCTGCATGAACGTGGTGCAGACCAGTAGGATGAGATCAGCTGGAGTGGCCCACCATCTGGAGTGGCCCAACTACCGCACAACAAGGTTATCCAAATTTGGACAGCTGTTCTGCAGCAGCTCCAAAGCTCACAAAAGGTTGGAGCCAGCTCTGAGGGCTCTGATGGCTAGGAATAAAGATTCCTGACCTCAGGGCCCCATTTCAGCAGCATGTTCTAATGCGCTGCTGAAAGGCGTCCCTTACTAAATCAGAATACGGAAATATATGCTGCACTGGAACGTCTCCTTGATCTGATTTAGGGGCCACTAGTCAACCGGTAGACCCCTGGGCTACCTAGTCCAGTCTGTGGTCTATTCAGTGTAGTCTATTCAATGGCCTCCCTTTTACCACCCTGACTTGCAGAAGGGATGCCCCTGAACACCTCTGTGAAGCAGTACACTAGTACAATGTTTTACTATTTGATACGTTTTAATCTTATTGTAACCCAGCCTGGAACAATTCGGTGAAGGGCAGGATATAAATTTTCTAAATAATAATAATAATAATAAATAAGTGCAGAACAGCTCATAAACAGAAAACATGCTGCAGTACCATGGCTAACTGCCTTACTGCTGTTTTTAATCTACCTAAAAATGTAGAAAAGAACATTTTTTTCACAGCCTCATAAACATGAGCCATATATAGAAAATAACAGCCTGCCAGGGAGTATGATGCACATGATGGTGTTCATCATGTGAATCATAAAACACAATGACAGCTCACTGTCACGCATTAATTTAACAAGCATAAAATAGCTCCTCCAGCCAAGTAGCAGAGTCTCAACACTTTCCTCTCCCTTACAAAAGGTAAGTGAGGGAACTCCTGCCAAGCAGCCTTTTGAGAAGGAGAGAAGTGGAAACAACTGTGCCATGTTGCTAGGAGCTTAGGCCATGCTATTGTCCCCTGGAGCTTGATAGACCGAAGCATGGGTAACACACTCTGCTGTTATATACATGCTACTCCTAAGGTTTCTCATTTGAAATAGGTGCCCTCGGTCCAGCTCAAACCCACTCTTTGGGGAGGCATTCTGTTATGTTGCTTGGGAAACTGTTGCTTCTCAGGAAGCTGTCGACTAATTAGGTGAACTAAGCTGAGACTGCAGCTGCTTCCTGAGAAGATCCAAGTCAAGCCACATTATATTCAACAAGGAATAATCTCCCCCTTAAGGTGTTTCAGGCTCCCTTGCTGTACATGTTCAGGAAGGCAGTGAAGATGCACCTCTTTGCCCTGGCCTTCGGGTAAAAGGGAACACCTTTCCATTCCCATGTATAGCCACTGGTAGTTATTTGTAGATATTATTGTTTTAATATAGATTGTTTACTGTTTTAATGCATTGAATTTTAAATGTTGTTACCCACCCTGAGACCTTCGGGTATAGGGCAGAATATGAATATAAATAAATGAATAAAGGGAGCTCTTACATGAGCAAGCAGTCTACAGGATTAAGTACATACAAAGTCCTGAATGTCAAAACCAGCAGATACAGGAACAAAAGACCAGCAAAGATCCATGCTGAATTAAGAACCTTGCTATTGATTCAGGTGCACCATGTTTTAACTCTTTAACTCTTTGAACTCCTTAACTCTTTGCTTCGACAAGGCAGGGTGGTAAATAGCAACAGGTCCCAATTCTGGTTCCAGGATCTGTGTCTCTGTTCAGGGTGCTATATGTAGCAATAATATACGCTCACTGCTACGTACAAAGTCCTGAATGTCAAAACCAGCAGATACAGGAACAAAAGACCAGCAAAGATCCATGCTGAATTAAGAACCTTGCTGCTAGTGTCAGGGCAAGCAGTGTTGTCAGGCTTAAGAGCAGCCAGCTCAGGTCCCTTCTCTGGGCCTTTTTGTACCTCTGCTTCCCAGAGAAAACCTCCCTTGAATTGAATAGGGGGGAGAGTTCCATTCTCTGCATTTTGGACTCTGTCACTCTCCTAACCTCGTCAGTGCCCCACTAAGCACTGGTGAGGTGCAAACTGCCACCATTACAGCAGCGATCACAGCAGCATGGCAAGCAGCAAGCCCAGTCCTGGCTTTCTGTGCCACTAAGGGAGGGGGCGATGCAGCATTTGCAGCTGGTGCACTGGAATGGGCTGACCTGAATCCGGCTTCCAATGAGGAGAGAGGTGACAGAGAGGAGATGGCGCTGCTCCCCCGTGCCACAGTTTGCCATGGTTTGCATGGGAACAGCTGCATCCGCACCCAACCTGCACCCAGCCCGCATCACTGGGAATGGCATGGGGACAGGCTGGGATCGATCTCAGACCTGCTCCCGGTTCCATGCATGCCCATTCCGCGCCAAATGGCATGCATGAGGATGCAGCCTTATTGTTCCAAGCAGCTTCATGCATGCAGCAGCACTCCCAGAGTGTGTAGATGTAGAGCAGTCCACACTACCAGGTGCAGAGGGAGAAGTTCAGAGGGAGCCAGGGGAGGGGGCGGTACAAACACGGTTAGTGCTATGTTGCCCCATCACTATGGCAATGGCACCATACAGGTACATTTTTGTTTATTTTCCATATAGTTGCCAACTTATTTATATTATTTGTTACTAATTGTTTTTTCTTTTTTTTCCCATACCATCATTGTGCCCTTTAATGGTTCTTTCATCCATCTTTCCTCCCTCCTATTCCAATCTTAAAAAATAATTTCTTTGTCCCTCATTCCACGGGGCCTCACATGATTTGGAAGGGATATCTATGGACTACTTGGTCCTGGCAGTGGTAGCTCTAGTGCTGGTCTTCCACTCTTCTTCTCATCCCTAGACCTGTCCATGTCTATGGGCGCGTCTCCATGGTCTTTTTTTGCTTCCCTCTTGTATCGGATTTTAAAAATGTGGGTTGCAATTCAAAATAAAGCATCCCTGTGTGGTTTGGGGCAACACCAATTTAAAACATACTTTCCTGTCTCCATGTAAACTGCTTTTTGTGAGCCCGCATCTTTTTCTCCCCGCCCCTGCCTGCTGCAGCAATGACAGGCAAAAACCTCAATTGAACCTCCAGAACACAACGGAGATCATCCCTTTACTTGGCTGCCAAGAGTTAAAAAGCAGTTACAAGCATTAACTGAAAGGAGCTCACTCTCTCCATAACTAATGCTTGCAACATAGTTACAAGCATAACTGAAAGCAGGCTCCCTTCAGATGTCAAATTCAGCTGCCTGCATTCACTTAATGGCAGCTGATTAGCAGAACCAGACCCACGAAGTGAAACTTAGTTTCACTTCAGAGGCTGCATTATTAGGAGGGGGAGGGAGAGATTTTCTTGCTGAGAAACAATCTCCGTGGTAATGATAATGATAATTAGTATCACCTTTCCCTGTTAGCAAGCACAAAATCTCTCTCCCCCTCCGAAGTGAAACAATGTAACAGTTCAGAGCTCTGCTTCTGCGCTGAAAGAGCTGAATGCAGTTGGTTCTGACAGCCAACTCTTCTGCAGAGATCAAAAATGCCTAAAAATTCAGTGGAATATGGGACAATATGTGGAGAAAACGTCTCCATGCTCCCAGGAAAACCCACGGCTTCCAAAAAGTGCAGAGGTAGTCTTGTTTAAAGGGGTTTTTTTTCTGCCACAGATTTTCCTCCTTTGTGGCTCTGGAAGCCCAGACTAAAGCCCTGCATGGAGACACTCTGAGGCAAAAGATGCTTTTTGCCAGATTTTTCTTTGCATGCAGACGTAGCCTGTGTCAGGGTAAGGCATAATATCTTTCTCCACTTTAAATAAAAGATGGGATGTACCCACCTTCCTGTTAGTACGTTTGGGTGATCAATCAAGAAACCAGGCAAAATGAAGTTCATATACTCTTTTGTGTCTGTACCCTCTGTTTCCTCTGTAGCAATTTACATTTGTGATTTGAATTGTTGTTGTGTAAATAAATCTATGCCAAAGTTAAATATATTTTCATCATGTTAGGAATTCTCCATATAAACTGAGTCATTCCTACAGTTAAACTTCATTAATATCCTAGTAGCACTGCTTCCATCATGAACAATTTTTAGAAAACCTAAACAAAATGCATAATACAGATACTCACCAAAGTTGTAGTTTTATTCGGCGACCATCCAAAAGTATTGTTGTTGTCTTATAATCAATACCTGAGGACAAATGATGAAGGTGAATTTTAGAAACTGACTAAAAGAAAAGAAACTGATATTAGTGTGCTTTCCAAATATTATTTTTTCTCCACAGAGAGCTCAGTCCTTCAGTCTAAGGATTAAAAAATGAGATATTATCATTATTAGTTAAAAGAGGCCTAGTTCAATATTTTTGCAAATTCCTATTTCACAGGCTATAGCACAAAATCAATGTATAAATGCCCCTCATTCCTAAATTTTAATACTTCTGATTTTAAGAGCAATAAGAGTAGTTGAATGCTATTATCACTGGCCAGTATACACCTGTACTTTGCCTTTCTTTTTCCACAATGAGTTAGAGCAGTTTTGCAGAACCTTTCTGCAGATTTCATTGTAAGCTGAAAACTCACAATGCTTATCAGTCACCTTCCTTAAAGAATTGTCAAAGGTAACATGTGTTTACTGTTTAGTAACACTGGCATCTCTTGAGCCAAGAACCATCCTCTCCCTTTCAATCCCTGGAGTATTTTGTGAGGTTACACATGTAATTTTTCCCAAATGAAAAACAATATAAAGCTAGCATCATTATACAAACAATATAACCTGTTTTGAGAAATATTTTAAGACCATACATTCTTATGCCTTAAAAATCCATTAGGAGCAACCGGAATTTTTAAAACTGTTTTAAGCAGCAAAAGAAGATTCTCTACCCTCAACGTCTTAATTTTTTCTCTATCACGATATTGTTTGTTTATTTATTCATTCCTTCCAAACATTTCAAATGCAAGAGTATAATTTATTTTTTTTTAAAGTTAAAAACAGATTAAAAACTGGCTGGGTTAAGAAAAAAAGAAACATTCACCAGAGAATGCCTGGGTGAAAAGGCATGACTTTAATAGGTGCCTAAAAATTGAGATTGTAGGTCCCTTCCAGATAGTAGTGGGGAAGGGAATTCCATAAGGCTGGTGGTACCACAGAGGAGGAAGCCCATCTATGGTCTTGTCATGAGGGAAGCCACAGTGGGATCACTCTGGCTCCCCCCCCCCATGTTAATTTGTAAAAACCTACAGTAATTCAAGAGTACTCTCAAGAGTCATAGAAGGCCTGCCCTTGCTGTGTTCACGCCTAAGTTTCAGAGTGAGATAATGCACTGGCAAGAGAGAAGCTATTTGCTTTTGGTATTATCTAACTCAGGAAATCCACCTTTGGGTTAAATAAAGTAGAAAGATAATGCCTAGCCATTTTACTGATGTATTGGCTCATTTTCTGCAAATAAGTGCTGTGTCACTGGCATAAAGGAACAGCAGGGGAACTTTTTGCTGTTCTATTCTAGATCCCTGAAATTCTGGAGCTGTGCATATTGTCTGGTAGGTGGCTGAAATAAAAATTATGAGAATTCAGCAGGGTGAGAATACCAGAATGCAGCCTTGGTTTACTCCTTTCTTTATAGGAAAAGAAACTTTAATAGCCTTCTGGACGTCATCTAACGGGCTGTAAACTTATTGTAGAAAAATCTAATAAGGAGAAGATTTCTGTCTGTTGGAGGAAGGCTGCTAGTTTGTTCCAGGGGGCGGCTCTTGATATGCAGTCAAAAGCTGCCTTTAGGTCTACAGATGTAACATATAGAACCTTCCTGCACTTCCCTGAGGAACGGTCCAGTGTAGAGCCTAGTCTTCTTCAAGCTGCTCTCTTCCGCACACAGGAATGGAGGAGAGAGGCCCTCCCACTCCTTGCCAACCACACTGAGATGGAGTGTATCTTGGTTTGGGTAGCCAAGCTGACCATCTATAACAGTAGGCCTATTTTTTTAAGTGTAACAGGAAGGTGTATTTCTTTGGCACACCAAACTGTGTCACTAAAATGTGTCCCAGGGAGAATATGGCTAGGAATATGAGAACTTGGAAATGGCTCTGGAGATTGCACAATCTCCAGAGCCAGTATGTTGTAACGAGACAACTTTTTAAATGCAGAAGGGCTTGTCCTGATAGTTTAGCGCTATTCTTCCTACTGGAATGGCTCCAGGTGAGACCTGTTTTAAGGCTATTTCACAATGGCCAGTTTACTGAGTCAGCAAGCATGCTAGGAGCACACTAACATGAGAAAAGGGACAGAGCAGTAACTTACCTCCTGAATGATCCAAAGCTGTACCAACACAGGTTGTGCTAATTTGGTGACCTCTTTTTGCTCCACTACAGAGAAATGTTAGCATTTTTAGAAAGCCAATATTTTCTAGTGCTAGCTGGAGGCACCCTATGGGAGATGAATGATTCCTTTAAGGCAGGTTCTAATGGAAGCACTTTGTCTTAGCTTCAATTCTCAATTTGAAGACTGGTGAATAGAAGGGACTTTAGGAGATGCTTACAGTTGTCTATTTCAAACCTTGTCCATCTTTATTTATTAGAGCTAGCTGTACTAGGGATAACTGGCTACGTTTAGGGCGTGGTGAATGCATATTTATAGGATGGAGTGCTCCTACTATTCTTGAAAGAGTCAATGGTTCATCGACTCCTGAAAACCCTTCTTCGGAGGTATTTTCCAAAATTTACTTAACCAGAAACACCCGTTTTTTGGGCAAGGTGTTGGGAGACAATTGTGGCAGTCCATCTGTAGGCATTATGGGAAGAAACTAATTAACTTGACTCATTTCTGTTTTCAAGACTGGGTCTGGGATAGAATTGGCTTTGATTGTCCTCCCTATATCATCAAAAGAGGTTGTGACTGTCCTGAACCAGTGCTTGGATGCAGTAATTAGTATGATGAGTCTGAATTCTAACAAGGTGAGAAGTTTCTGGGTTTGGTTAATGGGGAAATGACCTGTTGTAGATGAGCTTACTCTCCCTCACATGGGACAGATAGCCCATTTGAGGTTGCTGCTAAAATAATCATTGTTCCCATCCTTCCAATCGTGTAATATATTAAGTTTAGATGCTATTACAATTGTGTTGAGCAGAGATAAACAATCTGAGGTCAATGAGTACTTATTGGGAAACAAACAGAATTCAGCATGGAGCACAATTCACTTATTCAGAATCCTTTCCACCTCCAACTCTTCTATTTTCCAGAATGTCTGTTTCTTGTGATAGTCCCACCATAGATGTAATACGTAACCTTGCCCTTGCATCCTGTCTAGCAATATGGGGACAGCCTAGAATTGATGTAAGGGAGCTTTATGAGGTGAGGTACCATCTAAGCCATGATTTTAGATGCATTTCTGTTGACTTTGTTATATTCATCCAGGTTTTTTGGTTGAGTACAAATCCTTTCCCGCTCTTTCACCATAAAACGTGTTTAGGTCAGTTTCTCAAACTGTTTTTAGGCTCATTAGTGGAGAATGAACATTATCCTGAATTATTGTGTATATGTTGGGAATCACTGGATTAGAGTATTTTCAAAACTAACCTTTCAGTGCAGAGCTTTAAGAGTGATATTCTCAATAATTCATAGAGAACCCAAAAGCAACCCTGAAATTGTACACTATTTGCTACTGTTATTAATGCAGTATAATGCCTCAAAGGGAGGATGCATCTACAATTGGAGGTGATTAGCATAGTCATCCCATCAATTGAATGTGAAGGTCTGATAATTACAACCTGCCTCTCCATTTGGCTGTACATGAGAAGCAGAACTCTTGGTTTGAGGGCATCATAAGATCTCCTAAAAGAGTTTTAATTTCCAAATTCTCTTGGCAGAATGATAGAGCACTCTAGTACCTCTGAAAAAGATGACTAGCATCCAGGCTAAATAGGTATCTTTTTAAAAGAGGTGGAATAGTATTTGTTTACATTTAACCCTACTCCATATAGGCTGCATTTAATTAAGATTCTCAGTAGGGATTAGTAGTGCCTATGCAAGGAGTTAATCCATATTAACCAATCAGCATTAAATGAGCATGTTACAAGATTTTGTGTCTTTTTAAATAACGGTGAATTTTGAGAGCTGTTTATGTAGGATGGACTTGCAAAGAAGTCTGAATTATTCCAGTATTACAGCAGTTTAACAACATTTTTCCAGTCACAGTGTGAGCATGAGAATAAGCAAGTCTACAGTGTAATCAATTATGATTCTTGGATGTGAAACATTTCAGATGCTGGGATACTGGTGTCTACACTGAGGTATAGACTCAGCCATGGTCTCACATGGTTCTCTGGTCATTTCTGGTCATTGTCTCAACTACCTTAAATTAGTTTATGCAAAATAACACACACACACACATTCTCTAAGTTGAATTTCAACAGATCATCTGAAAGTGCACGTGAAACAACTGTGGTACTTAACAAGAGCACTTTAGTCCTTTCTACACTACGTAGGCTGTTCTGGCCCACGTAACACGATCTGATGAATACAGGCCATGCTCAAGCAGCCTAGAAGTAGCCTGCTCCAAAGTTTATCTGCATTTGGATAGCCTGTCACAGCCCATCTCCATTTGGCAGCTTCAAAACTGTGCAGAGCAGCTGAGGGCCAGAAACTTTTGTTCTTTGCTGTTTCCAGGAGGGTCCATGTCAGAGGCAGCTGAGTTCCGGCACTTCCTGGAGCACTGCTAAACCAGATTTCCCAGAATATTTACAGTGTATTCAGAGCTACAGGGGGCATGTCTGTGCACCTATTGTAGTCCAGAATATGGTCTAATTGTGTGGCTCTTTAAAGAAATCCACAGGAGGACTGGAAAATGGCACCATATCCCAGACCACCTCTTTGTCCTGTGCAGAAGAAGTGATTGGAGGCTTTTACAATTTCCCAACAGTGAAGTTTCAAGTATCATGTTGTAACCCCCAGAAGGCACCATCTCCTTGGGACTACTCTAGTGTGTGGACACTATGTCCCATGGTTCCGAGGGACTGTCTGGAAGCAGCCTCAGTTGCTTCAGCAAGTAAGCCCAGCACCTAGGTACACATGGGGAGCAAGTGAGCATCATAGAAATTATGAACAGAAATTCCTGCTATCTTCCTGATCTCTCTGCCATTGCAATTTATAGGCAGGACTGCATCACGGTTACAAATAATGTCATCATGCAGGGATGTTCCCCATACTTGATTTTGAAAGGATTTTCACTTCCGCAAAGGTCAGTTCAACCTGCAGCTGCATTTCTTATACCACTGCAGGGTCTCAGCCACGTGGCCAAGGTTTAGTTGCCCTTGAGACAGGACACCATGTGGATAAGCCATACTGTCATTTGCTGTGGTTCTGACAAGAGGAAAAACAATGAACAGTATTTATTACAGTATATGTGGATTGACCATGACAATCATAGTTTTCAGAATTAGAATTTGTGTTACTGTAAAATGGTGGAGGAATTAGTCTTTTCAGCTATAGTTTCAAAAATATATACATTCACTCTTTCACTTTAAAAAATAAGATACTTCAAAAAAGTTACTGAGATAAACTAGTACTGAGGGCAAGGATTTCAATAACACAAATGCCATTTCCAAACTATATTTATTTAAACAGGAATAATCTTTGATGGAGTTTCCTTCTGAAACCGTGTAAAGATTTTTATGGCCTATATTCTGTTACTTTATTATGTTCCCTAGGCTCATCAGCTATTAGTCATTATCCCACTTGAAGCATGATTCATTGCACCTATTCCAAAAAACTGCTACATTTGGCAATTAAGGCTATCAGAAGGCAATTTGCATTAGATTGCAATCCAACACAGCATAACAAAACAAGGAGCAAGTAGGTGTTTGATTCATGCTGTAACTAGCAAAATAATTTTTCATTAAAACTGGCACATCCATACTTGTCTTTTCATTTTAATTAATATGATAAATCATCAGGCACCATACATTTTAAATATCAGTCAGTATAGTCAGTATAATTTAAGGCAGGGTTTCCCAAACTATGGGTCGCGACCCACTGGTGGGTCGCGAGTGAATATTGAGTGGGCCCTGCCTGTAGAACGACACACCAACCGACCAAGCCTTTATTCATATTGGTAACGGTTAAATTTCCTAGAGGTGGGTCCCGAGTTGGTAAACTTATATTAGATGGGTCGTAGCCCAAAGAACTTTGGGAACCACTGATTTAAGGAATTTACAATGGCCTTCTCCATAGGAAAATAATTATCCTTTGATCCAGTATTATTACATTTATATAACTGGATAATTTCTATCTCAGTGTATATCCAATTGTCATAAAGCAGTTTTTAAGAACTATAGTAAGCACCAGCCTCTGACACAGAATTTTCCCAGAATCATACATATGGTAATTGATTCCTTTTGTGACAGCATGTCCTGTTGTCTAGAACAATACATTGTTAACACTCAAGAAAAAGAAATTAGCAGTTAGTAATGTGCAAAGCAATTACATTTCATTAATAATTATTACCTACAGAATAAAAGTTATTTGTGCATATGTGTCATTCTGCCCTCAGACTCAAAAGGCAAGATTTTCAGAGACAAAGGTCATTTCTGCATATGATGTGCTAGGTTGGATCACATGATCCAACCAAGGAACAGCTAGGCAGCTGGCAACCAGCTGCCTATGCCAAGGGTTGTCTGAATTGCCAACTGCTTACATTTGGAGGCTGGGAATGAAAGTTTCCAACCTCTGGAATTGGCAGCCAGGACTGGTTTAGATGGATGCCCAGAAGTGGCCCACTTCTGCAGCTAGCTCTGGATACCTCCAGAAATGGTGCTGGCCTACTCACTTCCAGTAGACCAGACAGATAATAGTTAATCCAGTATACCATTCTGGAAAATGTGTATGGCACATAAAGGGTGGGAGGTTGTGATATCCCTACTTTTCTGTGCTGTAGCCCAGTCCAAAACCTTGTCCCAGGTGAATACGACCTTCTCCCTGTAGACAAGTCAATAAGGTGGATGAGGTGTTCCAACAGGGGTGCTGGGCCAGTCTACCAGCCCTCTGCAGGCACAGCCATGAAGAGGAAGAGTTGACTTTTCTACCCTGCTTTTCTCACCCATTTAAGGAGACTCAAAGCAGCTGGCAGAGCTTTTTGTTCTTCTCCCCACAACAGACACCCTGTGAAATAGGTCAGGGCTGTGAGATCTCAGAAGAGACTTGTGATTTGCCCAAGGCCACCCAACCGGCTTCCTAGAGGAGAGCAGAATCAAACCTGGTATTTCCAGATAAGAGACCAGCTCCCTAACCGCTAGAGCAAACTAGCACACTATCAATGTATAATGATCATTTCAGCCTTTGAAAGTTATTGCTGGATTAAATCACCCTATTTTGTAAGGACCAAGAGCCTGTCATCAGCAGTGATAGCAAGACAGAAATTAAATAACTACATTTTTTTATTAAATAAAAATTAAAAATGAAGTTCTATTGCCATAGCTGGAAAAAAGTTGCATTTACCTTATTGAGCACCAAAATGGATTCCATAGGAACTATGTATGAAAATTATTTGGAAGGCTTCTGCCAGTACAAAATGCAGTAGACAGGACTGAGACCACATCTGACCCTTTATGAAACTGGCCCACAGGATGCTTGGAAATGGCCACAACTGCCACATACACATCACTCTGGTGATCCACTGCTTCAGTGCCTACCTAGGAATGAGAGCTCTTCACAGAAATCTCACACCAGGCAGTCTCTTGAGTGTTTAAGTCAGAAGCAGCATGCAAATACCTTCATTGAGTTTTCTTGCCACGTTCATGGCACATGGACAAGTGGCACACGGTGACATGAAAGTGTCCAGTTGTCAAGCTTGACCAGGAGTGATTCTGCACAGCATGTGTAAGTGAGGCTTCAAGTATATTTGCCGGTCCAGTATACTGGCTGGTGTTGAATAGCCCTCGGTCTTCTTTTAGAATAATTTCTTTGAAAATAATTTGGAACTTGGATTACTGAAGGGTCCTTTTTCTCCTTTGAGCTTTTTCTGCAGCCACACTTGTTATCAGAGACCCAATTCTTTGATTGTTATCAGACATAACAAAAAAGCATATCTGAGGCTCCGCAGAGAAGACTTGAAGGTGGGGTGGTTCACATACCAGTCAGCCCCAGTCTTGTAAAGAGGTTTTTCAATTTTATGAGCCAGATTGTGACTCCCTGTCCTCGAAGGCTGGATTAGTGTGCAGAGATACTGTATTTTAATATGCTAACAATTCTTTTGGTTTGTTATCTTCATTCCCTATGAATGTAATTATAGCAATTGTTAGTTTTCTTTTTCTATAGATTACACCATGCTTTTACCAAGGCACAATCCATTAAATATCCAGAAGACAACGTGAAAACACTTTAATATACCCAAATTAATGAGATTTACTTCTGAAAAAATAATAGAATTGCACTGTCATCTTTCTAATTATAAAAGATCGCTGTGGAGTTTTTGAACATAAAAAGAAGGAAGATGTTTTCCGTGAAGAGTCAATTTCTTCTCCCATATATTACTCAGAAATTAAACCTGAAAAACCTGCTATTGCAGTCTAGCATGTGATGACAGTGCATTGTTACAGGTTCCAGTAATGACTAAGGTTCAAAATTAAACCATTCAAAAGAAAGAAATAATGGGGTTCAGGTGATAAGCTATGGCAAATGGAACATTGGAACTGACTTCCTTCTCCCAACAAACTATAGACCAAAGATCTGACATGTGCTTGAACTATACTTTTATCATTTACATGCTTATTTCATTACATATTCTTCAATGCATGTGGCGCTCCAAGTATGCAAACAGTAGATAATGTATGCACCAATGAAATAAGGGAGATTTAATTTTTTTGTCAGTAATGTGAGAACAAAAGATCATTAACACCCAATATCAGAAGTGAGTTTTCTTGAAAATAAAATTTTCCCTTTTAGGTTACCACAGTGAACGTCAATTAAGCAAAATAGCAATGAGAAACAGAAATTGGATATAAGGGAGGCAAATTCAGGTACCTGCAGATCCATTTCTCCATGCCTCATGGTGCGGTACAGAAGCAACATATCGTACCTTGAACATCTGGGTAAATGGACATATGGATAAAGCGTCCCATGTCCAGATCTCCATCAAATCCCATTATTGACCATTACAATTTTATTATGGTTGAAAGAGGTATGTCCATAAATTGGTAGTCTTGGTCTCCTGGGTAATTCCTGTGGCTGATGGATTTTCAGCCCAGGTGACTACTCATTCTCTTATATTTCAATGTACAATCATGCTACTTAGTGAGTTATAGTGGGGCATAGGGAGTGAGGTCACAGTAATCCAAGAACCCTCTGAAAACAAGAACATCTTGAGATGCTGGCAGAAAGAACAAGAAAAGGGGAAAACTTTCAGATCAGGTGGCTCAATGAGAGGATTAGTCACCCCTAATGTGGAGGCACTGACCACTGGGCATCCCACTTTGCTCATGTGAATGTCCTGGGGGGGGGGAAACTGAGACCAACAGAATACTGTCCAATTACAAAAGGATACTGGTAGCAATAATGGCCAGCAAAGATAATTTCTGCACTAATGTCTAGAACCAGGACCCCTGGTTCAGATCCTGAGCTTCCTGATTCGCATGTTAGTTTGGTTTGTTTGCATGAGACAGAGCCAAATCTGGATTAAGAGGTTCTTAATACAGATCTGTTGTACATAAGAACATAAGAGAAGCCCTGCTGGATCAGGCCCCAGCCCATCTAGTCCAGCATCCCGTCGCACACAGTAGCCCACAAAATGCTCATGGGCATCTCTAGCAGAGACAAGGACAAACCTATTCCTGCTCTTGAATCCCAGCAAATGGCCTTAGAAGCATCCTGCTTCCCCCCCGCCCCAGCCTGAAAGATGTACCTAGGCATTAATTCTAGTAGCCATTGATACATCTGTCATCCATAAATTTGTCTAACCCTACCTTAAAGCCATCTAGACTGGTAGCTGTTACCACCTCTTCCGGCAGCAAATTCCATAAACCGATGACCCTCTGGGTGAAGAAATACTTCCCCTTGTTGGATCCGACTCTCCTACCCATCAGCTTCTATGTAGTAGAAACAAGACTAAGGACTGTATTCTAGATCAAGGAGGCATGCAAATGACACAGGTCCATGATCTGGAATTACCAAAAGCTGTCATTCAGTGATGCGCCACTCTATCCTGCCAAAAATCACACCCCCAGGAACCAAGACTAGGAACTTTCACTCCTAGCTGGCTTTGCGGGGGGGGGGGGGCTGCAAAGATCGCATGAGCTTTGCAGCGTCAGGGAGGCTTGAAAAGGATCAGCAGTGCCACTGCAGACAGCACTGATCCAACCCTCATCTCCTGGTGATCCAGATCAGTAGATCAGGTGAATCTAGATCTACTGATCTGGATCTAAAGCTGCTACATGCAGAAAGGACCTGATGCTGGAATATGCAAGTGGAAGACAACAACAACGGGGCAGCAATGTGAAGTAAGAATGCAGTTTTATTGATTAACATTTCCTACTCCAAAGAAAAAGATGCCCACCTAGACATGTTGATCAGATGAGTCTGTTTTTCTAAAGTTGCTTACATTTGTATAAAACAACACCCATTTAGCACCCCCTCATCTCAAACAGCAAACTAAACAAGATGCTCCTCTTATGAAATTAAAAGTTCAACATCCGTGACACACAACAACAAAATGCTTGGAAGGATGACCACAAAGGCACAGCACCTTTCCAGTAAGTAAGGTACTGTCCACACGTCACCAATAAATCAATCTACTATGTATACCCTAGTTAGCATGCTTAGATTCAGCTACTACAACCCAATCAATTACAAACCGTCCATTTGTTTTTATGGTGCAATTATATTGTACTGCATGCTATTTTCAATACACCTGGGAAAAGGTAATTCTGAATAAATTTTATTTTGTCTGGACTAAGCTATAGATTGGAAAATGATCAGATTTTCAGCTGCTTCTGACACAGTCTGAGCAGCTCATTTATCAGGTTAAAGGAAGGAACAAACTAAAAATAAATGTCCTAGTGTTAATGCCAAAAATACTTGTCCTCCACATATCAGTTCTTCTGAAATAGTTGGTAGTGCTATTACAGTCTTAGGCTGCACTTATTCTTGTGTTTTCTTTTTTAAAACCATAATTCGGATTCCTACTAGCTGCTAAAGCTTTTATAAGTGTATACACAATTCTTGTGGTACTCCAAATGTTTGTGTCATCAGTATACAAGAAAAAGGAAAGAAAGCAAAGAACACACTGTGTTTTACCAAAGAGAAATGAACTAAAACTGTTCACCCTAATCATTATAGTAATAGAGCCTATGTTTAAGTACCTGGGAATGAAAGGGCAAAGATTTACACCGTTTTTTAATACTTATATTATGGATAGAGTTAACCCCCAGCCTGTGAACCAAAAGCAGCATGTAGTGGTTTCCCATGTGATTGCTGTTTTCCCCAGAAGGTTTCCTTCACCTCAGGTTTTGATGGCTACAGAAATGTATTGAGAAAAGAAACTTTCCTTGCTTCCTTTCCTTGAATCTTTTTAGTGTCCAATGTAGAAGTCAAGTAAGCTGCCAGTGGAAGAAGAGAGCTTTCTTTTCTTTCAACAGCAGTTTGTTGCATTTCTTTGATAGATTCTAAGAAAGTGCAATGTGGCCCACCTATGGATTTATGTAAACTGGGACTATATGAACATATGCAAAGAAAGTTAAATGAACAAATAAAAGTAGCCCATTGTTTTTAAAATGGACTGTTCCATTCCTGCTGTCAGATCGTATTATTGTAAAAATAACATAGAAACACAGCCAGATGCAAGAACTAGAAACTATTCATTTTTGCTGAAGAACAATCTCCACTGGATACTAATATTTTCTACAGCAACATTAAGCAAACTGAGAGAAGCACATTTATGTAACAATTTCCTATCTTCTTTTGAAGCACTCCTATTCAGGAGGCGTACAAGCTAATTAGTAAAATCCAGTACACAGAATGGTCCTATTCCCTTTTCTGAAGCATATATGCATAGATTATTGTGTCTCATCCACTTTGGGGGTTCAGGTTTGATGAAAATATGCACTTAAATGGCATGATTTCAGGAAAATATTTTGCTTGCACTGTGCTCCCTTTGCTACCAACAGCTAGGATAAAGACAGTGAGTTGTTTGCTCAGTGACATCAAACTAACCCCATGTGTCCATTATATCCATATGACATCATGCATTTCTTAATTTGTGAGAACATTTTATAGTCCTGTACTTCCTGGGAACAGGCTCTTTTCATAATGCCTGTTATTAAAACAAAAAACCAAGATGTGTGTGAAATCTGATTATATTTAAAACACGGGCAGGATGATCAGTAGGAAAGCATAAACAAATCAGATGATCACAAATGAGGCAAGAAATGGTGAGTCTTCCTGAGGGTATTTCATTCCTAAAGAAACATGACAGCTTTCAAGGCAGCCATAACGTCATTTTTTTTTTTT
>MTQE01002208.1:50981674-50993383 GCA_014337955.1 Aspidoscelis marmoratus | reverse complement strand
TTTTTTTTTTTTGCTGGAAAGCCCTGCTCAAGAGCCACCAGCATGTGGGAGAAAGCTATGACAATTCTATGATCAGACAAGGATGCCTTTCTCTATACTGTTTTCACCTGTAGGTTACGTAATCTGAAGGCAACACAAATCACCAGAAGCCATGTAGATCTAATTCTGGGCAGCATCTGGACTGGAAACTTCCCAGGAATCACATGTACACCCTCGGGCTCCATGGCAGAAAACACTTGGGATATAAAAGCGTGTGAATGGCTAAGTGAAGGATATTTTGTGTGAGGAGAATTGTAAAAGGTGAAAGAAGAAGAGTTGGCTTTTCTACCCTGCTTTTCTCACCCATTTAAGGGGACTCAAAGAGGCTGACAAAGCTTTCTATTCCCCACACACACAACAGACACCCTGTGAGGTGGGTGAGGCTGTGAGAGCACAGAAGAGAGCTGTGACTGGCCCAAGGTCATCCAGATAGCTTCCTGGAGGAGGGCGGAATCAAACCCGATATTCCCAGATAAGAGTCCGGCTCCCTAATCACTAGACCAAACTGTCCAATCGGCTATTCATCCAGGGAAGCTTGACACCCGTACAGCTCCTGTTGCACTTACCCATATTGTACCCATAAGGCGACTCTGTGGCTCCATCCTCCAGGCTGGCCAGTATCTCCCCTTTGCCCACGTCGCTGTCTCCCACCAGCAAGAACTTCAGCAAGAAGTCATAAGCTTTGACAGGGCTGCCCAGGGGATTCATTCTCTCTCTCTCTCTCGTTCTCTCTCTCCTGCCTTCCTCCTCGCAGAAGAATCAGCTCCCAGCGCCCATGACGGGCGCCGCACGACCAGATGTGGCTCCGAGGGCGGCGAAGGAGGGGGAAGCGCGGCGGGGGCCGAAGCAGCCCGGGCGCCAAGGCATACTCAGGCTCCCGTCGCCGGGGGCGGGATGGGATCGCGACGAGGCGGGCAGGCGCGGGCGGGCGGGTCGCCGGGAGCGGGACGGCGGCGAGGGTGGCGCGTTGACGAGGGGCCGCGGAGGCGCTTCCGAGGCAGGTCGCTCTACCGCACCAGCCGGCGAGCGGGAGGTGACTCCGCGAAGCCCGGCAGGAGGAGAGAAGCGAGGCGCGTTTTCGGGAGCGTCATCGCCGCGGCGAGCACCCCGAGAGGGCCCGGCGTGCACGGGCCAGAGGGGCAGAGTCCAGCCGCAGCCCAGAGACAAGCGGACGCCACCTGCGAGCCGCCCCGCCGAGCGCGCGGGCGGGCGGGCGGGCGCGTGCAGTGACGGTTGCGGCGAGGGTTCTGAGGAGGCAACGGACGCTCCTCGCTCCTGGCGCCACGCGTCGTCGTCGTCCCTACTACTGCCTCTGAGGGAGGGGCGGGGGGGTGAGAAAGGGGCTCCTGCTGTTGTCGCACCCGCCGTCGCCACCTCAGGGACCCAAGCGCGCTCGCCCTCCAACCCAGGAGGCGCGACACCCTCTTTGACAGCCTTGCCGTCAACACCCGCCGTCCGCCTCGGTTTCCATTGGGGCGCGGCCTCCGAGGCCCAACCCGTGCCCCGCGCGCCATTGGAGAGTCAGCGCCCCACCCCTAGCGTTCGGATTTTCCATTGGTCCAGAAAGCCGCCTAGGCTCCGCCTTCCACGAAGCTATTGGTGGCTCGTTTCCCTAGGGCTAACGACCCAGTTGCTGGGCTATTTCTTCCTTGGGATTGGATGACGCTCCTGCCCGTCACAGTGGCGCAGGGCTGTGGGCACGAAACGGGGGTGTGTTTACACACCGCAGGATGAGGCATGTGCTGCTAGGTGGATACGCGCGTGAGCAGATCCCAGTTTAGTGAGAGGTTCGATTCTGAGCCTATGTGTTCAAGCCCAGGCTAACCAGGCATCCCTTAGAGATACTGCCATTGTTTCACGAAAAAGGGGGTTGCATTAAATAACCTAGATAGTGTATCCTCTCTCTATGGCCACAGGCAGATTTATGTTTGATGCTAAAAAAGGTTGTGTCATTGCTCAGTGTTTGCGCAGGATGTAGGTATGCACGCAGCCGGAAAGCCACCAGAGCATCTGGGCAAGCATTGAGCATGTCCCACCATCAGACAGGGAAAAGGCAGCCAGGTGTATGTGTTTTTTCTGGCAGCCCAAATAGCAGCTAGAGGTTGTCCAATCCAGTGGCATACAGATGTCATGGCTAATGACTTCTATAGGCATCACTCAGCACTGAAAACAAGCCTGTGGGGCCAGGGAGCATTGAAATGAGTTTATTTGTTTGTTTATATCCCGCCCTATACCTCAGGCCGGGTAACAGCATTTAAAAACAAATATATTTAAAATAGAACCATATATATAAAACAGTATAAAACAATAATGTCTGCAGTGTGTGTGTGGGGGGGAACTGTGCCACATTACAATGTACTTTAGGCAAGGAGAGAGATTCTGATTGCTCTAACTGTGAATAAAGGTACTTCTTTAAGAAATCATCTCCTATAATTAATACTATGTCACAGATAGGGTGTTTGGAGTCATTCTGTTTCTACTCCCATCTATAGAAACAGTGGGCATATATGGGAAGTGGTCATCAGAAAATTTGAAGTAAGGTGCTCTAAGTAGGATGATGACGCCCAACTTTATCTCTCAATACCATCTAATTCTTCCTTGAAGGCAGTAATGTGGACCAATAAATTCAAACTGGACTTGAACAAGATAGAGGTTCTTGGGCTCGTGACAAAGGGAGATACAGTACTCTGTTCCTTATCAGGTTGCACTCTCTTGGAAGGGGTATGTGTACAGTTTGAGGTACTCTGGTTTATTCTGTTGTTGTTTGTACTACCCTTTGGTGGAAAGGGTGCTAGAAATACATTATCATTATCATCATCATCATGTGGTGGTAACAGCCAGCCATGCCTTCTTGCAGCTCTTGCTGAGTTGCCAGTTTTCACACTTTCTGGACAGAGATAGTTTGGCCAATGTAATCTCTGCTGTGGTAACTTCCAGAATGGAGTATTGCAATGTGCTCTGTGTGGGGCTGTTGTTGAAGACAGGTAAGAAACTGCAGCTAGTGCAGAATGCAGCATCAAAGAAGCAGATCTTACCACCAGTATATCACACCAGTCTAAAAGGAACTACAAATTACTACTGAGTTCTGACTTTTGAACTGCTAAACCTGGATCCCAAATATCTAAAGTGCCTTCTTCCATATATGGACATCACTGTAGTTTTGGATGAATAAGGTAATTCCTTTCTTCTTATGTGTTGTAACAGCAGAATTACACAATAAGTTATAGTGTGTTACCGAGAGAGACTCTGGAAATTTACACAAATGCTTGCTATAGCTTTAAGACCTAGGAATGGTAAGATACAAATTTGTTTTGTGAGCATGAGTTTCAACCAATTTCTTATATTACTCCAAACACTTTGGGCACATAGTATGACTGTCTTATGGAGTAGAAAAGAGTAATAATGTTAAAAGAAAAGAGGGAAGAAGAAAGGAAAGAACAAGGTGGATGGATAGAAGGGTGTTTTTCCACTGTCACTAGAAGTACCCATTAAGTACCCATTAATGGGTACAAAAATGCCATTATGTACCCATTAATGGGTACTTAATGGGTACTTTTAGTGACAGTGGAAAAACACTCTTTAATATCCTTGTATTGATTGATCCAGAAATTGCCAAAGAACTAGATAAAGGGTGTGAAGCTCCATGCTTTCCCTGAACCAGGCTGCCAGCCTCCTTTGTGCCAATATGGGGAAAGGCTCTCTGAAGAGATCTAAAATGCCCTTGGAAAGTCATTCAAGTCACCAGGACTTAACAGCACCTAAGAACCACAAGAGGAAAGGAAAAAGTTAATAAGAGATTTCCCAAAGTAGGTACTCTCAAAGTAGCTCCCAAATAATTGGAGAAAGGACCAGTAAGGGGAAGGGGAAGGGATAAAAACATTAAAAAGTTGGTTTACTGGGAAAAATTGTAATTTATATAAATTGTACTGCATTATATTAATTGATTACTACATCTTCAACCATAAAATTTATTCAAAAAGATAAAATAATAGTTCCTAACACTAACATTGTTTTATATATTAACCTTAATCTTTTTTACACATTTACTACTTCTAAGTAATCACTAAAACATCATAACTACCCATTGGGGCAAAGCACTACTCTGAACACTACTATGTGCACACAGGCCTCCTCCAGGCAGCAGAAGGATATCACTCTAGGAAGTGATAATGCAGGGTATGACTCCCCTGCTGTTATTACTTCCTAAGTAGACACTTCTGTCTAACTCTGTCAGTTCTGTCTTTGCACATTTTAAAGTCATGCATGCATCTGGAATGCTGGATGTGTGTATCACCACTGGATGTGTGCATCACCACCACCATACATGGTAGATGGAGCAACAATTGTGACTCCATCTAAAAGATGAGATAAAGTACTGTTGCTAGAAAACCCACGACTAGCACTGGGTTTTCCAGCAACAGGTATCTTTGGGGGTGGGTGGGTAGGGAGAAAAAAACAGGGCTGAGGTTGCCACAGATATACGTGGTAACCCTACCATAGCAGTACTACATTGGCACTATATTCCTCCCATCTGGATGGGGCCATAATCTAGTGGCTACACCATTAGATTGGGGCAAAAGACATAATACCAAGGTTTAACCTCTTCTTAAGACCAAGGTGGAGAAGAAGAACATGAATCTGATTTTTTTTCTGGCCTAGCTGACTGAGGCTGTGTATTGCTAAGTTTTCCTTTGATAACACTCATAAAAAAGGACAATATGTCTCCAGGAACCATGCATTTCAGTATACATCAATCACAACTTCTACAACTTTCTAGTCAATTGGTGTTATAAGTTTGAAACATTGCCTTAACATGGCTGAGTAATACCCCTGTTCTTTTTACACCTTTAGTTGAAAAACTGGCATGTTTTTCTTTTTTTTAGTTATGTCTATTTACCTTTGACCTTTGTACCAACCCAGGTTTTTTTTCTAGGAAGTTTTATTGCTCTCCTGAATGTTTGTACTTCTTTAACACAGGTGTTAAAGGTGTTCAGGAAGATTTAAATAGAACATATGAGAATTTTTCATGTGGCATCCACTTTTTTTTATCTTGCTAGTTTTTTCCCAAAGCCTTCTGTTGCTCATAATAAGGAAATAAATAGTTTACATTACCAGAGTGTAGGTTTGACTGTTTAAGTTCAAGGAGAGGTGGTAGATTGCTGAAAAGCACTGAGAGGTGGTTGCCAATGAACATGTGCAAGATCTATTTTGTTTGCTTCTTCATTTATCTCCCATATTTCACCTGACAGACTCAGGTTGAGCTATAAATGTAATATATACAGTTTGAAATATAAGATAATCTTAAAATGATGGTATAACACAAAGTATAAATCATAAATTATAAAAAAGGGGTAAAAACCCAGATCTTTCACCCATAGTAATTTTCCATGAGTCTCAAATGATGCCTCATAAATTATGCCTTTAGGGCTCTGCCCCCTCAGGCAGACACAGTTCAATAGTTTTCGGACAGAGATAGGCTGGCCACTGTGATCCATGTTCTTGTAATCCCCAGACTAGACTTTGCAGTGCATACTATGTTGAGCTATCCTCGACTAGTGCAGCAAGTCTACTGATGGATACTTCTGGCCAGATGCGTATCAGGCAGGTGCAAAAGGGGGTGCGCTGGTTGCTAGTTTGCTACCAAGCCCAATTCACATGAGAACCTTCTCTGTGGTAGCTCCCAGGCTAGAGAACAGCTTCCTTGCTGAGGTTCATCTAGTCCCTTCACTGTGTTTAAATAGACACATGGTGAAGATAAACCTCTTTGCCCTAGCTTTTGGCTGAAGAAACACATTCCCCTCCCCTCTCAATCACTGTTGTGTCTTAGTGAGTTCTTTCCTGAGACCTTAGGATATACAGTAGAGCAGAATAGGGGAGTTTTTGCACTTACCTCTGTTAATCCGGATTTAGAAGATCCGGATCTTTGAGATGCAATCCTCGTTGGAATCTGGTCCTTGCAATGAAGACCCCATTAAGAACCCAATAGGTATGTAATTGGTATGGATAAGCTATGTACCATTTGCACCCACGATCCCTTAAGGACACCATTCTGAATGTGCTGTATCCATGAGCACTGGTGAAATCTGGATTTAATGGGGTCTTCGGGCCCTTAAATCCAGATTAACGCTATATCCCTTTAGTGGTATCTTCAGTCCAGAGCATCGGGATGGGTACTATGGCGGCCGCACCGTGGCCCTGTTTAGCATCCATTGCCATTGGTTGCTATATGGCCCATGCAGAGGCATGGGGTCCTTACCATGATGTAGAACTTCAAGGACCAGATGCCATGAGGACTGTACACCAAAGATCTGGATCTTCTAAATCTGCATTAAGGGAGGTATATGCAAAAAGGCCCATGGAAAGGACCGTATACGTCTGCATGGAAGGGCCTTTCCGCACGTGCCGCCAAAAATGGATCTATAAGATATGTTTTCCGGTGGAACATTTTAAAAAAGAATCTGACCCAAATAGGGTCAGATTCTCGGAGGCCCAGCGCATCTGCACACGCACGGGGCAGCGGCAGCACCAGGTCCAGAGTGGAAAGGGTGCTGTTTGTGGATGCACCCATCCCAATCTGGCCTCCAGAGGCCCTGCCCAGCTGTCAAAGACGGAGAGCACATGCTCTCGATTTGACAGCTGGGGACGCCCACCGGCCTTGGCCATTGGCTCCTTCGGGAGCTGCCATGGCGCGGCTGGCAGTCAGCTTCTCTGGCTTCCCCTTCGCCTGAGAAGGACCAATCGGCCCTTCTTGAGCGAGAGGGAAGCTGCAGCCACTACCCACCCCTGCAGCCGCCACCCCTGCCCGGGGCCGCGCACTCGCGCTCAGGTGCTTACCTGGTTGTGGCATGTCGGCTTCTGGCACAGGGAAGTCTGGTTTCCACTGCATCTGCGTGTGCTGCGGCCAGCATTGGCCAGCCACCATAAGATAGGGAAGATGCTGGGCAGTGGGGTGAACGGTACACAGGCAGAGGCAGATGGCATCATCCTATTAAATGCCCTTAAACCCCAGCAGTCATCAGAGGGGGGAACAAAAACCCTCCCTCTCCCTGCCTAGAAATGTTTGGTGACTATCCCCAATAGTCCTTTTGCGCATTCACACCCTGAAAATATAACCAGAATATGGAACTAAGATGGCCCGAGAATTGGGATAGGTTGGATGTGGGAGGGATGGCTTGGATAAAAACAGGATGGACATTTTTTGGTGCAATCCCTGAGACAACAGATTGCTCGAGACCATCTTAAACGCTAGGTATGACTGCAGTCCTAGAGTGGAGGAAGGCTGCAGACACCTTGAGAGCCAGGCATGTGAAAGTACTAGGTATGGAAAATCAGGATATCATTTGAGAACAGACTTTCAAAGCAAAAACGATCTAGGATTTGTAGTAGTCAGCAGAGGACTTAGGGGGCCAGAGAATATGTCTGTAGTTTTGGACAGAGAGAAGCACCTAAAAATGGCAATGGCCTCTAAAACAAAGGAGAAAGAAGTATCAAAGATGAACCCAAGGCTATTTTGTAGAATAAACAGTAATGTCAAGAGTTGAAGAAAAATGGAGAACAAGGCCTGAAGAGAATAAAAGATAGTTTTGATCTTGGGCATTCTGAATCTGAGAGAAGGAGATCCTGATAGATACAAGATACATCAGCATTGTAATTACTAGCTTAATTGTAACATCTTCCATTGTGCAGTATTTCTCTCCTGGTTCTATTCTACTTGGTATTTAAGACAGGGAATTATGTGGCTAAATGTTCCCCTATATCAGTGATGGCTAACCAAAATTCACAAGAAAACCTAGCTTAACTCGGGTGCTGTGTCACTTCTAGAAATATCCATAATTTTGTGATATTTGTAGTTCTAGTAAAAAAGTTATATTTTTGATATATGTATTTTATTAAAAGCAAAAACAAATAGTTCTTTACATTAGTGACTTTTGTTGCTGAATTTTGTTTGCTAAATCTTCAATTGAAAGTTGGTATTTCATACACTTCAAGAACAAGCAAGCACTACATGCCCAGGTGCCAGGGTGACCAGGTGTGTCACCCAAAAGGGCTTGGAGTGTCACCTCTGACACGTGTGTCATAGGTTGGCCATCACTGCCCTATATAAAACACTCTCCATATATAGAAAACTAGCATCCCAAAGCAATTGCTTGGGATAATGACCGTCTTCCCAAAGAAAGGTTCTCCAATGCAGCCATACATGCAAAGGACAGTTGTATCAAACTCCGGTACAGTATTCTTGATGCAAACAGGCAGGTAGGGGGAGCATTCCAGTTAAAAGCAAGAAGAGATATTTTAAATCTTTATGCTTAACCCCAACAAATGGCAAGTGGTACATACCAATTACCTTCTCTTTTCTGGTACATATTGTCAGCCACTACACAGCTGCTGTGCTTTTCTTATTTTGGTATGTATATATTAGCTGGTGACTCACTAAATAATTCCAGTACTGGAAGCCAGCTGCTCTACAGAAATAAACCCTAATTAAACAGAAAGTTGACTGCAAAAGGGTGTTCCTGGTATGCTGACATGTGACAGAAGACCTCCTTATTACAACTGAGATAAAGCGGGATCAGAATGGATCCAAAAATTAGTTTGAAGTAATTACATGTGTAAGGCAGATTATACAGAAAG
Source organism: Aspidoscelis marmoratus (assembly GCA_014337955.1). Taxonomy (NCBI): domain Eukaryota; kingdom Metazoa; phylum Chordata; class Lepidosauria; order Squamata; family Teiidae; genus Aspidoscelis; species Aspidoscelis marmoratus. The sequence continues at coordinate 50,984,713 of MTQE01002208.1, read as the reverse complement.
CTCTCTTTTCTTCGTTATAGCCATTGTCAGAAAATCTGAGCAAAATATCTGGAAAAATGTTTGAGCTTTGCTTAAAAATCCTCAGATTTTCTCCCCCTTTCCCTTTTGAAGTGGGAAGAGGGTATATATTTATTTTACATTTTTATTCCACCTTATATCCAGGGTTCTCAGGTGGGTCGCAGCAATTAAACATAAAACAAGAGTCAAAAGCAGTTGAAGATGGCATAAGACCCAGAAGAGGAAGAGAACTTCATCTTCAACCAAAGTTTTGGGTGAAGAGGTATATCTTCATTGACTGCTCAAATGTATAGAGAGATGGTGCTTAATTCATCTCAGAAGGGAAGCTGTGTCATAGCCCTGGAACTATTACAGAGATCCTCTCATGTGTCCCAACCTCTTTAGCCTCTGAGCCCGCGTCCCCATGCATGTTTGGTACGGTTCTGAAAGCAGGATCGGTAAGGGGCGTCCCCACACATTTTGGATTTGGTCTGCGGAAAGCAGACTACATCCCCCCAAACTGTGCCAGACCAGGGCCAAATTTGGTACCTTAGTGTTCATGTCATTAGGAGGTGGGGTGTGCTTGCCATTCCTGCCCTGTGCATTGGAGATCGCAGCCGCTGACATTTTAAAATCCCAGTCGCCAAGGCAGGCAGGATACTGGCTTAATTTTTGTGCATTTTCCACTGAAATATTTCCACCCCTGTTTTCCGATTGTCAAGGCAGACAGGATAATGGCTTGATTTTTGTTCCAGTTCCAAAAATTTTCAACCCCCGTTTCCCGATTGCCAAGGAGATCATGAAATAAAGTCTTGACTTTCTCTCTTATAAACTTGGCGAGCGTTCTCGCGGTTCCTGGTGGAGTGGAGGTGCGCAAAACCGCTCAAGTGCCTACCTGCTGCTAAACCTCATAGCAGCTTTTGGTCTTTTAAAATTATTTATAAATTTATTATTATGAAGTAAGCTTTTTAAAACTTTTTTCCCATGCCTCCCAGCCCAGTTCCGGCTTTCTGTCCCACCAAGGAAGGGGGGGAGGCGACACAGGGATGGGCTAATGTGAATCTGGCTTCCAATGAGGAGGGAGGGGTAGAGAGGAGGTGGCTCTGCTCCCCTGTGCCAGAGTTTGGTGCAGTTTGCATGAAGATGCCTCCATCCACGCCCAACCCACACCTAGCCCACGTTTCCGGGAATGGCATGGGGACAGGCTGGGACTGATCTCAAACCCTGTCCGAGTCCCATGCATTCCGATCCTGCTCCAAATGGCTTGCATGGGAACCCAGCCTGAGAGTGGTACACTGCCAAAAGGGCCTTCAGCTGATTTCAGTGCATAGACAGGTCTGTAGAGGGGAACCAATTCCTTTATTTAGGGCCCAAGTCATCATAGGGCTTTATAAGTGAAAATCTTGAGATGGGCTTGATAACAAATTGGCGGCCAGTGCTGTTCCTTTAAGACTGGTGTGATATGACTAGCAATGCCCATCATTAGCCTTGCTGCTGCATTCTGCACTGATTACCACATCCAAGCTGTCTTCAGAGGCAGCCCTACAGAAAGTACATTGAGGGACACTCTTAATCTACATGCTGCACTGTTGCTTCCATCCCAGAATATCCTGGGGAGCATAGAAGATTCTCCAATCCTCCGAAGCTGTGGATCAGTTTTTACTGCCATGCTCACACTTTCTTCTGTAAATACTGTGTGCGAGTGTGGTGGGGCAGCTGTGGCAATACAAGATACAATCTAAAATTACAGAGCACTTGAAGGAGGGATGATGACAGCACCCTGACATCTGACCAGGGACAGTCTGGGATGAATGCCCCCCACACTTCCCCCATTGAAAATTACTGTTGCTTTTAACTATTTTTGTATTTTTCTAAAGTTGCGTTTTTAAACTTGTTTCTGATTTTATGGTTGATATAATTTTAAATGTCTGTTTTTAAATGTTGTGAGCCGCCCAGAGACCCTCGGGTATGGGGCGGCATATAAATGTAAATATAAATAAATAAATAAAAATGAATGTGGGAGGCCTGGGCAAGGTCAAAGTGGGCCAGCCATTCTCTCCTCTCCTCTCTTGAGCTCTAAATAACCTGTGAGCCAATACAGTATAAAAGGAACTGTTCTCTTAGTTTTTGTCATGTTTGATTGGAGAGGCAGTTCTTCTTCAATAGAGGAGGAAACGGGGCATGACGTAGGAAGCTATCCTATAATAAAATGTTGTTCTAACTGGGTCAATATCGTTGGACTGTCAGTGGCTATAGCTCAGTGGTAGAGCAGCTGCCAGGAATACAGAGTATTGCCTGTTGATTTCCGGCATCCTTCCCATAGAAGAACATGGCAAACCTCTTCTGTATCCCTCAATGAAAGTGCATGGATGGATGTGTCCATAAAGTTATCAGGAGCTGATCCCAGTTCAGGTAGTACCCAACAACAATTCATGTATTAAAAGCCACTCTCCAGCATATTAAATAACAGTCTTTTGCAGCCTTCCTAGTGACTGAAACAGAGAAATTTTGCATGCAAAGTCTGGGTTATGGCATTGATATAGAATATTTTTTGTTCTGGGTTTCTGCTTGCAAAACGATCCTTTCTCTGGAGACACTGTTGGTAGAAGCACTTTTGACGCTGGTTTGTGCCAGTGTGTTTGTCTCAAAAGTGTCCACATTGAGATGGCTGTCAAGACTGTTCTAAATTATTGGTAGAACTGCAAAGTGAGGAGCCCTTCTGTTATGGCCCCCTCAATTTATTTTAAGAATAATGTATATTCTACAATTGCTATTTACTGTTTATTGCTTTACAGCCAATCCTGATTATCAGTATTATTGACAGCTTATATTTCAAAAATAAAAAAAACAAGGAATAAATTATTGAGGCCAGTTGAACAAATACATGCAAAAGAAAAGGAGTTATTTTTGTCTGTTGCAATTTTATTCAAATCCAATTTATTGACATCATTCTAGTAAAAATAAATTTGAATTTCTTATCAAACCAAATCCAAAGGTCAAGTACTGAGTGCTTGGCATCACAAAAAAAAAAAAAAAAAAAAA
>MTQE01002208.1:50937627-50965841 GCA_014337955.1 Aspidoscelis marmoratus | reverse complement strand
AAAGCAGGGTAGAAAAGCCAACTCTTTTTCTTGTAGAGTGAGAGTTATCATTCTGTGTGATTTTAAAAATAAAATATTACAACCACATCACAAATGAAGTCTTATGAAGAAGTAGCCTGGATAAAATCATCGCCAAACGACAACTATGATTCGCAGGCCACGCTCTACAGATGGACAATGAGAAAATGGCAATGATGTGGGTACCATCAAGTGGTCACAGGAAAAGAAGATCTCTTGCCCGTATTCAGGGGACAATTCTGTACTTACCTCTACTGGACCAGGTCAGAATATTCTGCTCTGATCCAGTTCAAAGAATCCATCCCAGGAGTGGATGGATTCCCCTCCCCTCCCCCCGAACTGGAACAAGACCAGGTCCGCATTGGATGTCTCCTTCAGCCCCAATGCCCATACTTGCTCTGAAGCTCATGCCAGTTTCAGAGCCCAAGGCAAATGTTTGAAGTCTGGCCAAGTTACTTCTCTTTAGATGGATTATTTTAGGTTTTGTGAGCCAAAAAGCCTCTTACTAAAATGCAAAAGTATTTATGAAATATGCTTTGCATCGTAAAGAAATCCTGTACTAAAATGCAGGCAACATACTTAAAAGCATTAACAAAAGCCAATATGTCATAGAGAAAATTCTAGTTTTTGAGATCTTATATAGTCTATGAAAACAGCTATTGGGTGCTTTTCCACTTAGCACTAAAGAATCCATTAAGGGTCCATAATGTATCCTTAAAGGGTACTCTAGTGCTAGTGGAAAAAAACCCATTGATCCTCATTCTCTGTGAAGCAGGATTCTTGCCAGGGTCCTTTAAAGCCCATTAATAGCCTGGGTGGAACAGAACAGAATTCAGCTGGAATAAGAATGGAAACAGATCAGGCTCGTCTCGCAGACCGGGAGGACTTATGATTACGACGGTGCGTGACTCCGCTCTCTATGGTCCGCCAGTACGATAGAGTTTGCGAACGAGAGGAAGTCACCTGTATGCGGAAGTTGCGAGTCCTGCAACATTCTGTCATCTTAAGAGAAGAAACTACGCAACAGTATTGGTTGGGGCCGCAAGAACGCCTTTACGGCTATTGGTCGCCGGGGCTTACAGAGGCGCTTGCCGGCGAAGTCAAAGATGTGATTGGTCCCTGTTCGTTCGAATGGGCGGGGCCAGCCTCCAGGACCTGTCCACGTGCGAGGAGGAGGAGGAGGAGGAGGAGGAAGCAAGCAAGCGAGACTCCAGGCTGCTCAATGTGGAGGCTGTTGTGGCGAGGGACGGTCAGGGCCATGTCGGGTGGAGGAGCCGGAACCGCTGCCGCTGCCGCCGGCCCAGCGGAGACGCGAAGCCAGCGCTTGCCGAAGGACTCGCTCAGGCACCTGCGTGCGAGAGAGAAGCGCCTCGGGAGCCCGGCGTCGTCCCAGGACTCGGGGGCCAGGACGGTCTTCGTGCAAGTCGTAGCGGCGGGGACGCGGGATGTGGGATCCGCCGTCTACGTGTTCTCCGAATACAACCGGTCGGTGGGAGTGGGAATCGGGGAGGGGGTCGGCCGGCTAATGGGCCCTTTGCTTCCAGTTCTGGGGGACTTCGTGGAAGAGCTGCTGCCTGCGCCTCGTATCTCTGTGATTAACAAATAGCTAAATTTCCAGTGCCGAGCTGGGGCTCAGTTCCCTTCGCTCGTCTCTTAGGGAGCATCTCCTCCTCTCACAGTAATCCCGTGGTTATTAAAGCGGATGAGCCACGTCTGGAAGCAGCCCGTCATTTTCTGCATAATAACTTGTGAACCCAGTTAATGGTAGAGCTGGTGTCTGTAGGTATCCAGTGTCCTCAAACTAATTTTTTTTCTCTAAGGAACTTCCTTTCTGCAGTGTCATGCATAGTCAGTGATAGAGAAATGTATGTGCAAATCACCTAAGAGGAGCCCTGCTGGATCAGGCCACAGCCCATCTGGTCCAGCATCCTGTCACACACAGTGGCCCACCAAATGCCCATGGGCATCTCAAGCAGGGACAAAGGCAAACCTTCTGCTCTCGAATCCCAGCAAATGGCCTTAGAAGCATCCTGCTTGTTGCCCAGACTGAAAGATGTACTCGGGCATCCATTCTAGTAGCCATTGATATATCTGTTGTCCATAAACTTGTCCAACCCTTCCTTAAAGCCATCTATGCTGGTTGCTGTTACCATCTCTTCTGGCAACAAATTCCATAGACCGATGACCGATGGGTTATAGTTACTGCTATAAACACTTATATCCTACAGTCATCTATGCAGCCCCGCCACTTCCTCAAAGGACTTCTGTGATGTTATTTCATGAACATCACCAAATGACTTGAATGGCTCAGCTTCATGTCTCTCAACCTGCTGGTTAGCCTCGCTTGGCCATGAGACTGTGAGAGAGTAGTTATCTGGCCTGAGACCTCCAGGTGTAGGGGAGGATAAAAAAATACAAATAAATAACAGTTGTAAGTCAGCATGTTTTTTGTTTGCACTAAAATGTTTCTTATTTCAGGTATCTCTTTAACTGTGGAGAAGGAATACAGCGTCTCATGCAAGAACACAAGTAAGGATAGTCAGATGTTGTGGCTGAAGTTGCATCTGAAAGGAGGTGGAAAGTAAGCAGGCAGGGGATGTTAAGTCAGCTTAACTGCATTGACTTTGTCTTCATTACAGGTTAAAATTGGCACGCTTAGACAACATCTTTATCACCAGAATGAACTGGGCAAATGTTGGAGGCTTGTCCGGTAAGTTAACTTAGTTTGTTCCAATTGTGCTGTTTTGAATTCTCCAATACACATGTGAATATAGTCCTGCTTGGGGGATGGGTAATATTTTAAATATGTTTTAGTGTTTGTTTTATCATATAAATAAAATAATCTTGGAGAAACCATGACAGAGGATAAACTTGGAATAGCTAAAATAAAATATGCATACTTAGAACCCCCTAGATAGGCAGTTTTTCTTTCACAGACAGAAATGCCCATTTGTTCTTCTCACTAGAACTGTGTAATTTAATGCTTGGGGACATAGATTTTAGACTGAATTTCTAGTCTGTAGCCCTAGAGAGCATGTTTGACCTTCCCCTGTTGCTTAGACCAAGAGCCTTTCTGCACTTGACCTTATTCTGGAACGTATCTCTGAACAGAAGCCTGCTATCTGCATGCAATTGCAGACTATGGCAGACCTTTGATGAGGACTGCCCTAGCCTCCATTAGCATGTGGATAACAGACCCACTATTCTGAGATATATTCCAGAATAAGGCAAAGTACAGAAAGGGCCCTAGACACAATTGTGGGATTTCTGCCCTGCATTTTCTAGAGAAAGATCAGTCCTTCTGAATTTTAAATGCCGGCAGTTGGGATCAAGTACACTGAACTCTTATTGCTGTGATTGCATACAGGATGAGAGAGTTGTTTTGATCATTGCAGATCATATTTGGTAGTGAGTTAGGAACATCTATATGCACAGAACTGTGCGTCAGAAGTGATGGAATGCCTCTCTTTTGCAAGCCATTTTCTAATTGAAAGGTTGTAGTGGACAAATGGAATTGCATGGGAAGGCTTCTCTGGCATGCTTCTTGCACATAATAATCCTCACAATGCACCAAATAGGGCAAAACCTTTCTTGTTGTTTGGTACCATCAAATCTGAGTGAGGCCCTGGTAACCGCATGGACACACTCATGCATTTTTTTTTGGCAGATACAGAAGCGGTTTATTATTACTTTCTTTGAGGAGATGTTGTGCTCCTGGGATATGGCCACTCCTAAGTGCACAGCATGTAGCACAATGTAAATAGTGCCTGGTTTTATTTTAGTTTACTAGCTGCAGTGTGCAGAAAACATAGTAAGTGTGACTAAATCCTCAGAATCAATGCAGTTCCATTCATTCATGCCAGTATGGATGCCCCAGAATGTGGAATTTCTGTTAATTTGATATTCCACTTTTGGCCTGATTGTCATTGAGTCAATAGCATTTTAGTTACAGTGTAGCAAATAGTGTTTGCAAAGTTGGTTACCGCTTTATAGTTTAACAATGTAACAACCTAGTGAATTAAGCTGGAGTGCCAGATAATGACAGCCATCAGTTACAAGTGGAGTGGTAGTTTAAGGTGTCTGTAGTGTCATCTTGGGAGAACTGCTCTTTCTGCACTTTCAAATTCAAAGCAATTTTTAAAGAGAAGTTCTTCCTTTCTCTTTCAGGAGTGATTCTTACCTTGAAAGAAACTGGAGTTCCAAAGTGTGTGGTCTCTGGTCCACCACAATTGGTGAGAAGTTCTGTTTGTTCTCTGTTCATTTGTAGGTGTCCTGGAATAATGAAATGACAAAGTGATTTCTAGGTGTTGCTGCTGTCGGTGCCCCTCTAGCTGGCTTTATGAGTTAGAGGAGTTGCATTCGCATAGCTGATATTCTATGAAGTCCAGTATAGGCCAGTTTATACACTTCTGGCTCACTGGCTTCCCTTGTGTTCTACATCAAATATCAAGAAAGACTGGAAAAGTCTAAAAATGCTGTTTGTGTTTTACTCTGTGCTAAATCCCACTGTGTTCCATTGAGCTTACTTCTATTTAAGACTATATTCAGTTACAGCCTGAGGCTCTGTACTGTTATAGTTACAGTATAGTCTGGTTATCAAGAAAATGAGTTGCAAGTGAATGTTCTAATCCTTGCTTTTTTGATGAACCTGCTAAATGGCCTTTAAAAAAAATCACGTTTTCACAGGTCTTGTCCCTCCAATATGCAATTTGTAGAATAACAATAGTTTTATTTAAAGAGCTTTCAAAAAGATTATAATAAGAAAATTCATGTTGAATAATTTAACACTTGTAAAAAATGTGTAAAATGCAGGTGTTACATGACGTACAGTTTTAGCAGTACAAAGCTATATAAGAGGTTAAAGCATAACATAAGAGGAGCCCCACTGGATCTCACACAGTGGCCCACCAATTGCTTCTGGGCATTCTCAAGCAAAAGACAGAGCAAAACCTTCACCTGTTCTCAACTCCCTGAAAATGGCCTTTAGAGGTGTCCTGCCTTTCTCTCCAACCTGGAGGCAGTACCTAGGCATCCATTCTAGTAGCCATTGATACACCTGTCCTCCATAAGTGTATCTAATCCTTTCTTAAAGCTATCCAGGCCAGTGGCTGTAAGAGTAATCCACGCTATTATTTCATTAGAAATAAATTTGCATATTCCTGTGGTTTTAACACAATTTCACTTTTTCTTGTTTAACTACTAGACAAACTACTTGAAGGCGATCAAAGCGTTTTCTGGTCCACTACGTGGAATAGAGCTATGTAAGTACTGTAGTTTTTTGCATAGTTAAAATCAGTAACTGTTATATCCCTCTGAGATGGGTATTCCTTGGATAGAACATGCACATCCAGAAATCTGGATTCTTGGAGAATGGAACAGAAGGAGCCTACCTATGAAAAGTTAGTCCCATGATTCTTGCATAGCATCTGGCCATTTGGCAAAGGCAGTTGCTTCTTCCCCGGTTGCTTACTCTGCTTGTCAGTTGCAATAGGAATTTTGGTGGCTCTTCACTTTTTTTTGTCTAAGGTCATTTTGCTGCTCAAGTGGAAACCCAAGGAAAGATCCAGACTAAGAAAGGGTCTATATGTGTTTAATCCCAGTCAAAGCTTTATCATGTGAGAAAAAAGACTCTAGAATAGAAAGTAAAAATGGTCTGAGTGATGTCTTTAGGATCCAGGATGTTGGCATTATTTACAAAAATACTGGTGGAGGAGGAGCTATGAATTTGAAGAACAGGGGCAATAATCAGGGGAAAATCAATTGTACTAGAAAACAAAGGAGTTTGTCACAGAAAGGGACTTAGTGCTGCAGTTGGTTTGGAGCTGTTGAGTACCTGAGGGAAGGTGCTTTGAATTAAGGGGTGATTTAACTGTTCTTGTGGTGCTGAAAGAGAAGAAGAAGAAGAGTTGGCTTTTCTACTCCGCTTTTCTCACCCATTTAAGGGGACTCAAAGCGGCTGACAAAGCTTTCTCTTCTCCCCGCAACACCCTGTGAGGTAGGTGGGGCTGTGATAGCTCAGAAGGGAGCTGTGACTAGCCCAAGGTCACCCAGCTGACTTCATGGGGGAGGTCGGAATCAAACCCAGTATTCCCAGATAAGACTCTGACTTCTTAACCACTAGACCAAACTGGCAGCTGACAAGAACAGTATTTTTTTCTGAAGAAATATGTGCACCACCTTAATATACAGTGTTTTGTTTTGTTTTTAGCTGTGCGCCCTCATACTGATCCAGAATATCAGGATGAAACGATGACTGTCTATCAAATTCCCCTGGTAGGTGAGTAAAGATGCAATAGTCTTAGGAGCAAGAAAGGATGGGTAGCATTCAGCAGAGCTAAATTGTGGTGACCTGTAAAAAAGAAATAGATCTAAAATATCTGGCCCCAAAGTAAAATACTGGATTGTACCAGGGATCTGGGGCTCATCATTGGTTTTTCCTCACTTACTTTAGTAGTGCAGTAAATTGTGGTGGCCAGTCCTCTTCTATGACTCTCTGTTCTGGACTCTGATGCTGTTTGGGGAGGCCCTACTCCCTGCTAGTACACTGTGACCGCACTGGATGCAACATCGGCTGATCTGGGAGGCCCAGAATGACTGCCTAGACTGGGGCAGTGGTGGAGCTGTTTAAACAGTTTTACTGATGTCTCCTTGTGGGTAGTATTGGCATCCAGAAGGACACATTTCTTCAAGGGTTGGTTTAGAGGAGGGCCTAATTTTAGTGGCACATAAAGGATGTTTTTCTACTGTCCCTAGAAGTACCCATTAAGTACCCATTAATGGGTACTTCTAGTGACGGTGGAAAAACACCCAAAATTGCACTGCCAGAATGAGTCCCCCTAGGCCTCTGAAACTGAGAACTTTAGTCCATGGCTGTTGGAGACCTCACAGTGGGCTCCAAACCTGAGTGAGCATTGGAGCAGCATGGGTGGGTGGCAAGGACAGCATGGAGCCTGTCCCCAGAACAAGCCTCCAAGTGCAGACAACCTTTTTCCATGACAGTGGGACTGCAGCTTAGAGCAGTTCCTGTTGGAGCTTATGCTGCAGGTGCCAGAAGTGTGGAAATGGCCCAGGATTTCTGAGTAGACATAGTGATCGCATTTCAGGAATCTTGTTTGATTCCACTGCCCTTTTTTGATCGATGTTCTTACTTCGTTTCTAACAGTAAGTGGATTTTGCACCATACAAAGCTTTCCTTTTTTACAGAGGTGTACTTGGCTCAGATGGACTTGTTATTTATACCTGCAAGTAAATATTATTCAATTGAAAATGCTTTCTCACAATGAATTCCTATACCTTATGTAGAATGGATAATGTATTTTACCCTGTAACTTTCCTAGTTAAACTAATTAAAATGGAAGGTTCTGAAGAGATATCGAATATCCACCTCTTGTTAAATAGGAACTTTGTTTGATGCCACCAGTGCTGTGTAGTAAATAATCTTTCTGTAGCCACTGAATCGGCTGCTTCTGTGAAGATTTTTATAGAAGGACATGAAAGTAACTATAAGAGATTTTGTTTCCTTATTTTTTAAAGGCACAGATGTTTTTAACTTCTGGCATGCCTCTTTATTTCTGAAACAGGTAGAAAGCCAGCAGGTAAGGAACAAATACAGCAGAACTCAGAATCTGGAGCAAGATCCCCTTCTGTGGAACACCACTGTCTAAAGGATGACAAGAGCCAACGGTCACCCAAAGAAATAGGTGAGCACATTTTGCCAGCAGCTGTTGAGTTTTAAGCTTCTTTATGGAGAGCAGACAGGTTGCTAAGCGTATGTTGGAGCAGACTATAGTACAAAGCTGGGGAAATCATGTGCACTGTATACCTTTGCTTTGTTACTTTCTTATTGGATCAAGGATGAAAGCCAGGGCTATCACTTTCAAGGGCTGTTAGTTCCAATGGGAGCAGGATGTGGTCTGCCTCTGAAGACCCGCTGATGGGAGACTATAAGCAGAGCAAACTGTGCGCTAACATCCTGCTGGTGGATTATCTTGTGCAGCTGAGAGCAGACTACTGGTCTGTGTGGGCCATGGGTGTGATCCGGTGGAGCACTTTTATACTCTTACGTTCCTTGGTAGTAAGCCAGACTTCTGAATTATGTAAGAATTTTGAGAACAACTAAAATTGTCCTAGATAGACATATTTGTTTCTAGATAAAATTAGGTTTTCATTTCACCTCCTAACACATGATATTGCTGTAGGATGAGTGTATTTTTTGCTCCACCCTGAACTACAGATACTTCTTTATCCAGGATAGAAGCTCCCATAGCAGCTAAGCTCACAGAGCTCAGAGAGGAAGGAGACAGTCAGGTCTGCAGCATATTGGGCTTATAGCATCCAATATTATAAAGCTTAGTTTTAGAATGATGATCTGGTATGCTGACTTATGGATTCTTGCTGAGGACATAAAGTTCTGGAAACTGCTTGAATGTCACTCTCTTTCTTTTTTGAAGATCATAACGGTCAAACTGTTCCGAAGGATCCATCTCTTGTTGTTGCATTTGTTTGTAAGGTAAGAACTGTACCGAAGTAAGAGAACCAGTGACTGTTGGGCGTCTTGCTCCTCAGTAACTTTGGATTTATTAGGCAGTAACTTCATGTCAAAGTGGCTGCATTTCACTAGTAGAGCAAAATATCTGTAAAGTAGAGGGTTGCCAGTTCAGTCAACAGCCTCTCCTTGGAAACCACGTCTGTATTTCTGCCAAGAAAACGGTGTAGGGGTGCCTCTGCAGTCCACCTGAAGTTGGTCATGAGGCATTGGTACCCAGTAGGAAAACACGCCTTTATGTCAGCACATCAAAATATCAGAGTTTGAGAACAACTGAGATGAACATGAGCCTGATGCAGTGTTGATAGGAGACACTTTCTGCCCTTACTAGTTTTCCTTACCAGCATGTGCACTAAGGGCCTCCCTTCTGCTTGTTGGTGCAGGATATGGGAAGCCCTACCCACCACTGAGACGTTCCATCCATAAAGGATGGAGCATGAGCTGATCAAAAGACCCTTGATCTGATCTCCAGTAGACCTCGATATCGAGGTTTACTAGTGTACTGGTGGACCCTAATCTGGAAAGCAGAGGCATGCAAGAAAGTGCATGCCTCCATCTTTGGGTTACAGGGGGACCCATTTTGGTGGCACATGTTAGTTTGCTCCTGAAATGGGTCCCCCAGGGCTTCCAAGGCAAGAAACCTTTGTTTCTGGCTGTTGGAGCTCATGTGGACTAGTTGTGAAGCACATGTGAGCTTCAAGGGGAGAGGGAGCTGGGTGGCACATGCTTTCATCATGCAGATGACATTATTCTGGCCCAGAGTGATCCTTCCCAGCCTTGGGACACTTTGCCCCGTTTCTGCCCTACTATTCCTGACCAGAGGAAATAGGTGCAGAAAGGCCCACTCTTGGAGCAAGTTGACACTTGCTTTTTCCCACTTTTTGTGCTTTTTCTAAGAGAAAACAGTTCTAAGATTGCAAGCTTAAAGTACACTACTGAATGAATACTGCATGGTATTTAGAGTTTACTATATTACCTAGAGCACCCTGCATGTGCTGAACTTCCTTATTCACATGGATTACTTAAGACCTGAAGTCATGTAGCGTAAACTTATGAATATTTGTTTGAGAGTGAGTCCATCTGTATTCAGTGTGTTAGGGCTACAGCCTTGGTTTGTTTCCTGAAAAGCTGAGAGGATTCTGCCCTGCTTTTTCATTCAAATGTACATTCATTCCATATGAAATGTTCCAGTCACTTTCTCGAGGCATTTTTTATTAGTCTTTCTCACCTCTCTTAGTATTTCTTAAAACAAGACTAAAAAGTAGAGTTTTTGAAATTATATACCCATTTGTCTTCCATTGTTTAAAATAATTAAAACATTGTCAAGAGTCAGTGATTGAGAGAACTTGCGTTACTTCCAGCTGCGTCCAAAGAAGGGCAATTTCTTGGTGCTGAAAGCGAAGGAACTTGGATTGCCTGTGTAAGTATAGAAAGGCTTTGTGGTATTTTATAAAAAAGAGGAAGCCTACATATTGATCCATCTAAGGTTGGGCAATGCCTTTTTTTTAGCGGCACGCCAGCAATTGGTCCCATCATAGCAGCTGTGAAGGATGGCAAGAGCATCACTTTCGAAGGTAGAGAGGTAAGGCTTTCTCAACAGTCTCTTTGCACAGACTTGTCTAATGGTGTTCCCTGTTCTGAGTCATTGTCTTCTGGAAGCGGCCAAAGGAGGCTTGTTTTCCTGTAAGGAGCACGCTAAGCGTCATTGAATGATGGGTGATGCTGTGCTGAGTTAGGTGGCTCAAGAAGAGATGTGAAGGGGACTACACAGCTTCAAATAAATTTAAATATACTAAAAGTCTTCACTGTTATCAGTGGAACTGACTGATCTAAGTCCAACATTTTCTGTGAAATACTTGAGCAAATGGTAGTCATTCTGCTCTGCTTTTTTAGAGGTAGATTTCAAATTCTGATTTTGATAGGACACCCTATTGGCTTTTGATGTTTACTTTGCACATTTCTGCCATGTTACCAAGTTATTCATTTACTACAGAAGGAATGGGGAATATTAGTTGGGTAGTATATGTCAACATAGACTAGTATGACTAGTGGCCATTAAGGGTGAGTTCTGGTTTCAGCCCATATCGGAGGGACATAATAGAGTGTATTTTATGGCAGTTTCTAGCAGAACATAACCATTTGTAGTATACACTCACATATGTGCCTTGTTGCAGATCTTTCCAGAAGAACTTTGTACCCCTACAGACCCAGGCTCAGTGTTTATCATAGTGGAGTGTCCTCATGAAGGTTTTGTTGATGCAGTCTGTGAAAACAGCATGCTGAAAAGGTATGAAAACACTATTCATTTTCGGAGGTTAGGGGTGGCCTTTGCTTGCTGTTGTGGTTAGGTATGACACTTGGTGTTGCCCCCTGTTAGAACTTTTCATTTCTTTTTAGATTTAATAATAGTCTCTAGCACAGTCATTCCCACCTGGGAGCTAGAATAGTGGGCAGCTCCTTGAAGACCATCACTACATGAGTAAATGTACAGCGCTTTAGAAATAAACTACTACTACTAATAATAATGATAATGATGATGATGATGATGATAATAGTAATAATAAGAATAATGAGAATTATTGGAGTGTTGCTGCAAGGAGTGAACATGATGGGAGGAGTTCTTCCCAAAGGGATTTCTAGATGACGATAAGAAATCTAAGGAAAAGCTTTGCTCACACAAAAAGATATTTGAGATACTGAAGGAGAGTTTACTTAGATTCTTTTGTCTTTACCGCCAAATCCTGCTGAGTGGATTTGTTAACACCTAGTAGCATTGCATCACTGATCATGGTTGCCAAAAAATAACTTTGCAACTAGAACTTTTCTTCTTCCTAAAGCTGTACGTAAGGAGCAAGGCATCTTTCTCTGAATTCCTATTGCCCCAGGTCATACAGGCGTGACGGGGCAGCAAAAATGCAATTACTTCTAGAAAAGTAATCGTGAAGGACACACTTCAGGAAATATTCAGTCTGTCCAAGTTTCTTTAATTCTGTTCCTTCCTAAAAGTTCTTCTCACTGTCATGCTTGCTTCTGTAAGCCTCCTATGTATAAGTAATCTTTGTCTTTTTGACCGTTTCTAGATTACATTTTTTGTTTATAGGTATCAGGAAGAAAATCAAGAAAATCCTGTGGCTTTAGTTGTCCATATAACTCCAGAACCTATTTTGCAGGACAGTCGGTACAAGCAATGGCTAGAAAGGTTTGTGTTTTGGCTGAAATTACATGCTGTCTGAGGCCCTGTCCAGGCATTTGGGGGGTCAAGCACATGCAGGAACTATTTAAGGTATATGGGCTTGGTGGTGCTTGCGAACCTTCCAGATGGTAATGCAACCACATTCCTTGATTAGTTCACTTCCTTCATACAGATGAACTTATTTTATAGTTTCATGTCCTATATTGTATGCTGTTAGTTTACATAGTATTTATAGGTTATATTTTTTATGTTACTCAATGAACACAGTACAGAGTATACTGTTTTAAAATTGTTGAATTTTTAAAGTGTTTTAATCTGTATTCTGTTTTTAATGTGTATCTTGTTTTAATGCCTATATTGTGTTTTTAATCTGTTGATCAATCTACTGTTACCCGCCCAGAGACCTTAGGGTATGGGGTGGGATAGAAATGTAAACAAACAAACAAACAAATATATGTATGATGTTTATATTCTATACTATCTTAAACTTCACTATGGCAACCCCAGAACTTGACTGTTTCTTGTGCATGAGGAGATTTTCACTCCAAAATAAAACGTATTTCAAAGATGGGTTTGTCAGATCCTGCTATCCAGGACGCTAGAGAAGTGACAAATAATCTGTCAAGCAATATAATGGAATTGTTTATGTGGCTGATACCAAAATAAGATTTTCATATTTGTTTGGTGAAGCTGGTTTGTGTTTTCAGGCGTAAACGATCTTAAGGTACCAGTTTGGTCTTGTGGTTAGCGTGCTGGATTCATATCTAATAGTCACAGGGTTTGATTTTGCACTCCCTCACGAAGCTAGCTGGGTGACTTTGGGCTAGTCACCGCTCTCTGTCTTGAGCTCTCATATTCCCACCCACCTCACAGGGTGTTTGTTGTGGGGAGAAGAACAGAGAGCCTTGTCAGCCGCTTTGAGTCCCCTTAAATGGGTGAGAAAAATGGTGTAGAAAAGCCAGTTCTTCTTCTTCTTAGGTGTTTTTTTATGAAGGCAATCAATAAATAAGTTAATAACAATATTGTACCATAACTCAATCCAAGAAAATTGTACTATTGAATGCACGTCAACTAGCAGACCTTGTAAGGCAAATGTGATATAGACCACGGCTGTGCAAGAAATAACTAATTGCTCAGTTAAGTTTAGAACTTCCTACAGGAGCCTCACATTTTACCGTTATACTTGGTTTCTTTTATCTACCAGATTTGGACCTGGTACTCAGCACTTGATACTCAATGAGAACTGTCACTCAGTCCACCATCTACGCAGCCACAAAATTCAAACCCAGCTCAATTACATCCACCCAGAGATCTTTCCAATGCTGACTGGCTACAAAAGCAAGGTAATGTCTTTGTCCGAAGGTATGAGTCTCTCATGGCAGTTTTCGTAGCATATGCTTATGTTTTTCTGTCTGCTTGTAAGGAAGAAGAGGTCCCATTCAGTGTCCCTGTTACACGAGGCGAATGTCTTCTCAAGTATCAGCTGAGGCCTAAATCAGGATGGCAGAGGTAGGTAAATGTGTACTGATTCTCTACAGAGTGAAAGCATACAAAGGTTCTGCCTGTCTTCATTTTCTTGGTGCCAGAAGTGGAACCTATCAAAAGCTGAATCTATTGAGTTTCCTGATAAATGTCCAAAGTCATTTTAATCTTGAAACTCAGAATAGTTTGTATAAAGTGCATTACTAAAAGGAAAGCACAGGTCAGGGGAAAGACAGAAGAGGCAGAATCTAGGTCTGAGTGTGCAAGTGTCTCCTGCTTTCCATAGAGCCAGGAGTCCCAGGCCATGTCCATGCTGGGTTGGTAGGCCAGGCCAGAGTACTGCCTGGAAATGTTGTTTTCACAATTGATTGGTCTTCTGGGAGGCCATGTCTCCCAGTAGACTAGTTTGATTGTACCAGATGAGACGCTAAGATGAGCTTCAGCATGAAAATACCACTATACCCAGCTTCAACTGTGAACCACTTGTAAGTGGTCCATGAAGCATTCTAACTTCTCTGCATTTGGGCTGTGCCCCAGCATATAATGCCTGGCATCAGTTTGATGCGCATCTGAAAGTAGTATTGGAAGCATGCAGCTCTGGGGCACCGAGCCAAACCAGCCCCAGCCCACAATTTTGGAGGCCAAGAACCTTTATCCCTGGTATCTAAAGTTGAGCTGGGATGGGCTGTCCATAGTGGCCCAGCGGCAGCCCAGCCCATTGTAAGCCAGGTTGATGGACTGGGACTAATGCGGTGCAGAATAGCCTGCTTAATATGAATGGAGCATCAGAATCCTCAGAAAGGTTGGTAGATAACTGTTTGAGGTAGGCTGAAGATGGATATGTGGAACACTGGCACTTGAGGCAATAGTTTAAAAGAGCAGATTGACTTCTGGTGGCCGATGAGTTAGCTTCCATGAGACTGGATGCTGAGAGGGATTGGAGTTTCCTTGAGATATTAGGTTTGCTAAATAGAAGGTGTACCGTAGTGTTTGGGAAGGTATTAGAGTGCTTTGCCTTAGAATTTTTCTTTTCCCTACCCTAACTAATAGATTTCTGACTGTGTACCTTTTCTAGGGAGGCTGTAATTTCTTGCAATTCTGCTGAATTTATAGCTGAAGTCTTGGAGCTTCCTGACTTCAAGGATTCTGTACAGAAGTACAAAGAGAGTTTATCTTCCAGACCTGCCTCATCAGGTGAACAAGTTGTATTTGGAAAGAGCTAGCAAGGAAGCTGTACGTGTGAAATTCTTTCAGTATCTCAAAGGTTTTTTGCCTTTGAAAGGATGGTAGTTGTAAAGTTCCAATTTCCAAGGTTTTTAGAAAATAAAATGCCTATTTTATTTTTAAAATAAAATGCCAGCACCACCTATGAATGAACTAGAGAGTTCCTTTCAAGAGGAAGTGTGGTACATATTGGTCTTAAAGGTGCAAAGACCTGAAAAATGATGGGATAAATTGGATGTTTTATACTTCTCTTCTTCCAATTCTTCACTGCACCTTTGCTTCAAAATTTCTAGAAGCTTTCTATCTTTAGCTGCTCTCTAGTTACTGTGATAAGGAATGACCGTTCCCACTCAACCATCCCTCGTTCCTTTGCCATGTCATTACGTTTTTGGCTCTTACTTTGTGTTTCCAACAGAGTACAGTGGGAAGCTAAATAAAACCTTATAAAATCATCACATTGACTTGAGCAGTGGAAAATAGTCAGAGCCCAATCTCTGGAGCATCTCAAAGTGCTAAGGAGTGGTTGATTCATACTTATTAGGTGCTGTGTTTTGTTATCCAGGCATGTATAACAGCGATGTAGTCTGATTATGTTTTAAAATTCTTTTATATACAGTAACATTTATCCAAGCTACCGTACTGTAAAATCCATCTCAGCTGAATCCACCATCATACATTCTGTTCCTTAGTTTGGGTCCATTTGACTCCACAATGAGTAAAAATGAAGAGTTTTCAACTCCATGTAAAAGTGTCTCCTCATTGTTTTCTGAAGGAGAGGGATGAGTAGGAAGATTCAAGGATATTGCTGAATTTTTGTTGATAAGATGCATGGTGTATGAAAAACAATAGCAACTTAAGAACTAGATGTGAAGATAGTATGACTGAATGAGTCTGCTTTTTTGTTCTCAGGTTAAGTGATGTCAGAACCAGACCCTTACATAGTAGGATTGTGTTTCTATTTATGTTTTGAAAATATAGATCGCTATCCAGAAGTTGTATTCTTAGGAACGGGATCTGCAATTCCAATGAAGATCAGGAATGTCAGCTCCACTTTGGTGAATATTAGGTAGGTATTGGGATATGACTTCTTGGAAAAAATGCTATTATAAAGGTCTGATGGTAGATAAAATACTAGTGCTTATAATGCTGCCATAATGATGCTCAGGGACTACCTTGTACTTCTGCAACAGAATGGATTAACTTTAAACCACAGAGAAACGACACTAGCTACTTACCAGTTTTTGCTGAAATTAACCTTGTCTAGTCATCTACGTGATTTGATGCGTGATGAATAATCCCTTATTTCAACAATTCCTTTGTGATTCCTCGGCAGCTTGCCCATAAAATTGCAAAACTGCTCATGTACTGTTGCCAAGAAAGCTGCCCGCATGGCATTTTTATTTTATTGCAGCTTGTGCTGCTCATTCTCTTAAGCAAGCTTTATGTGTGAATCTTTTCCCCGGAAAGGTTGAATTTTGCTTCTTATATGTCAGATGGGTGCTTGGGACTAAACTAACATCCGGCCAAGTCCAAGGTGGTCTTGAGTGAGTGATAGAGTGCCATGGCAGGGAGGCAAATGGGTCATCTGGGAAGGACATTCTGTGAGCTACTTACATTGGCGATGTCATCCCTTCTAATGAGAAGGCAGTAGAGCATACATCAGGGGCCTCCTCAGCTGACCTTCTAGCTCTTTCCTTTGGAATAGTTCTGGTATTGGAAGATTTGCTGAGCTCGCAGGTTTCTGAAGAGTGCTGTCCCTTTTCTGCTTGAACACTGGCACAGCATACTGACGGCAGCAGACTTGCATATCTTCTCCTTGATTAGTTCCAATCAGGCTCTGCTTCTGGACTGTGGTGAGGGAACGTTTGGCCAGCTTTGCCGCCATTATGGAGACGAAGTTGACAGGATCTTGCGCAACATTGCTGCTGTGTTTGTGTCCCACATACATGCCGATCACCACACAGTGAGTATTACAGGGGGATGAGCCTTGTGGTTTCATTTGCCATTGTGTGCTCTGTTCTCAGACTGTTTGTATCTTTTATAAGCCAGCTCTTTTAGTTGCATCATGACACTGTAAATGTCAGCATCCATGGTAGATGTGTAACAGCCATTGGTGGCTCGTACCTTTAAGGACAGATGTGAGCCAAGCAATTGCTGGCTATGAAAACACACTTCACCTTCTGGATGGATCTTACATTGGCATGCAAGGGAAAGCACAGTGCTCCATGGCCAGTGATCTCCTACCCTATGCCTGCAGTCACACACTCTTAAAGCTACGAGCTGCCACTGGTAACAGCTATAGTATTTGGAGATCAAAGAGCTGCCCTGATTTGCTGAAATCTCTCAAGTGTAATAGAAGCCTTTAGATGAGACACAGTATAAATATCTTCTAAATCAGCTCTGTCATATGTGGGCAATAAGATGCAACACTTAACACTACAAAGCGCACTTCAGTAATCATAAAAGAGAATATTGCTTGATTCAGAAGGTTCTACAATTTATTGTTCTGAAGGCGTAGACATTTTCTGTAAATTAAACCAATTATTTTTTCCCTTTTGCATACTCTCTGTAACTTTGGAAGTACATCATATGGCCGCAAGCTTTGCCTTTTGTTGTTTAAGCCACAGTAATAATATTTTGATAGGTTATAAAAGGAGGACTGTGTAATTCTTCCCAGATCAAATTGTTGGGTTAGTGCTACAGTTCTCTTTGCCTCCTTGTTTAAGGACACATAACATGATCCGGCTGCCATTCTTTTTCAGAAAACTGATGTCTTATCTTTATAGGGCCTACTGAACATCTTGCTGCAGAGGCATCGTTCGTTCGTAAGTACTTGACAGTCATGCTTTGAGAGTTTGCTTCTGCAGTGGGAGTCAGTTGCTCTTCATTTCATGCAAAGAGCTGTATCCATGTGCTGATTTTGTGACATCTCACACCTCTATTCTTTTCTTCTGCTCCCAGAGGACCCTTGAGCAGCCCTCCAGCCCAGTGTTACTGGTTGCACCCACAATATTAATGACATGGCTGCATCAGTATCATGACCATTGCCAAGACATCCTGGGGCATATCAAGTGAGTAGGTGCATTCAAATGCTTAGCCCTTGCTTGGACTAATGAAGTATCTCGCACCTGTAGTGGGTGGAGCCATAGCACGATTCACAGCTGTAGAAATTCTTGTCCTGAGCTTGCATTGAGCTTTTAAACATCTTTTCTACCTCTTAGAAAGCTTAACCAGTATCTGTTCTTGATACTTATCTGGCATGTTTAGAGAGTGGAAAAAATTGAGCTAGGAATGGGATGGAAAATGAGTTTGATTCAGTTTATCACTTTCATAGACTTTACCAAGCATGTACATTGCCTAGTACAGTGATGGGCCAACCTATGACACGCATGTCACAGGTGACACGCCAAGCCCTTTTGGGTGACACACATGGTCATCCTGGCACCTGGGCGTGTAGTGCTTGCTTGTTCTTGAAGTGTACGAAATACCAATTTTCAATTGAAGATTTAGCAAATGTAAAGAATTATTTGTTTTTGCTTTTAATAAAATACACATATCAAAAATATAACTTTTTTACTAGAGCTACAAATATCAGAAAATTATGGATATTTCTAGATGTGACACAGCACCTGAGTTAAGCTTGGTTTTCTTGCGAATTTTGACACACCGAGCTCAAAAGGTTCGCCATCACTGGCCTAGTAGCTTTTTCTGAAATGGGGAAAAATTAAAATTTGGCTTTATCATGGCATTCCTTTCTTTTCTTCCTTTCAGTATGATTCCTGCACGCTTATTAATAGAAGGAAGTGAGGTTCTTAAGCCTAACGTAAAGACATTCATTAGTTCACTCATGGAGAAATACGACTTTGCAAAAGTAAGCCAGGTATGGGGTAAGGTGGTAAGATAAGAAAGCATGAAGTTGATCTCCAGTGATATATGCCATGATATTCAGTTTCAGACATGTGAAGTCAGGCACTGTAAGAATGCCTTTGCTTGTTCCATGGTCCACAAATCTGGATGGAAAATAGTGTATTCTGGTGACACTATGCCCTGTGGTTCTTTAATTGAAATGGGTGAGTTTTTTAAAAAATATGCTTCTGGTTATTATTGGAAATGCACTGTCCCGTGAAAAGTGCACTGTTTAAAAATGCACCTGGCAAGCTCTTTACTCACCTGTTTAAAATCACTAATTGCGTTCACAGGGAAGAATGCTTCTTTATTGATTCATGAAGCAACACTAGAGGATGGTTTGGAACATGAAGCTGTTGAGAAGACCCACAGGTAAATACTTCTGGAAGAGGTCTGTGTTACCTTTATTTCAGAACAGCACTAGAGAAAAGGCAAGGAGTGATGGAAATTACTGGAGATACCGGATAGGGTGTTGACATGACAGTTGAAGTTCTTTGCTAATTTTCATGTGCTTAAGTATCCTGCTACACCCCTCCACATATTTCATTCTTAGTAAGTTCTTTTAAAAAATGGTAATTGTAGAAAACTCATAGGATAGTATCAGATGAGTACTTGAGAAAATATAAACTGCATTAAAAAAACTATGAGAAAAAAAACATACTTCAGATCGCTGAGAGCAAGTAGGTAACATCCCACGTCCTAGAGTGAGGACAAAAAAACCTGTAAAATAGCCCTGGGTGAATAAAAAAGCTGGCCAAACAGTGCATTTGTCCCTATATGAAATTATGGAAGAGTATCAGTTGTAATGCAATAAATTTGCACTTTGCCTCCCATTACTGGAAGGCAAAATGCTAGAATACTTGGCCATCTGCACTTTAGAGCATTTGAAACTTTAGTGCAAATGGTTGCCCAGATGGTGACCATTATGGTGCCCCACCAACGGTGCCAGCACACCTGCATGGCACTGTTGCCAGGGCAACCAGATGGCACAGTGCATTGTTGCATGTGCACTACTGGTCCCATGCTTCCCCGGCATTTCCTCCACCTGGTGAAAGTATAGGTGCTCCATCCCTGTACTGCCTTGAAGATGCTCCAGAACATGCAGAGCTTTTGTATTTACGAAACATGGTGTGGACGCACTGTCTGGAAGCAGCTCTCACCTTGACTAGTAAGTCAAGTGGAGAAAGGCTCATGGTAATATAAGGAAAGCCCCTTTAGGCTCTGCTTTACTGTTGTTTCTTCCTGTAGCACAACCTCTCAGGCAATTGGAGTTGGGATGGACATGGATGCAGAATTCATCATGCTTAATCACTTCAGCCAGCGTTATGCTAAAATTCCTCTATTCAGTGAGGATTTTAGTGAGAAGGTTGGAATTGCCTTTGACCACATGGAGGTGAGTTTAGACTTCTGCTTAAAAGTAAAAGGGCTCCTTGTTTTTATGTGTCCTATCTCCTAGACACTCACTATACAGTATATATATTTAAACTATTCCCTTTCGAACTGTCAGGCAGGCAATTGCATGGTATGTCCACGCAGCCCTCGGCAACTAAGAATGCCAAAGGAGACGAACAAGTGGGGTTGGTCATAACTCATATTACCTTGCTTTCCAGGAGCAGAGTTTAGATGCTACCAAATGCCCTAGTCAAACTTCAGCTCCCTTAATATAGGAGTAGCTCTTGCTGGTGGCTGAAACTTTTTAAAATGACTGAGAAAATGTGTATTGGCACCCTGAAGTGTTGTTATCAGGCAAAGGGGCAGTGTTGTGTGGTTGCCCTGAGCTTCCTTTTCAAGTCCTGCACAAATCAAAAACTACTGAAGTTTGGAGACAACTTCTGCACTTGTCCACGACCTTGTGTGTAGGCCTTCTAGTGAAGATTACGGGGCCTTTTCTGCACTTGGCCTTCTTTAGTACTATATTGTGGAATAAGGTCTAGTGCAGAAAGGGCCTATGTTGTGGTAGGGCTTTGCACAGTTACTTACCACTGTAATATGCCACTGGTATATTTTTCTGTCATCAGGTGCGTTTTGATGATTTTGCTGTTATTCCAAAACTTATCCCACCGCTGAAAGCTTTATTTGCTGAGGAAATTGAGGAAATGGAAGAACGGCGGGAGAAACGGGAGCTACGTCTGCTGAAAGAGACAGTTAAACTGTCTGCGGCCCTCCTTGCTGGTGACAAGAAAAGGAATGTGTCACAGAGGGAGAATTCTCATGAAATACCAAACAAAAAGCTCAAAACTGCCAAGTGAATAAAGTAGCACATAGCTGCCTACGTGCCTTTCTGTCAGGGAGAGTGACTGAGCACAGGACTTTTGAGGAGTATCCTAAGAGGCAACATTAAAAGTCAAGCCTAGACAGATTTGGTGGGCTTTTGGGTGTGTTGAACTGCTTCTTCTGGCAAAATTTATGCAGTGCAGCTGTTCAAATGTTCTTCCTGGCTGCAGCATTAAGAAACACAGTTGAATCTGACATTAGATGGCCAATATGCTAGTTTACTGTCAACCTTTTTTTTAAAAGAAATCTGAAATCCTAAAAAATATGATACAAACAAAAAGAAATTAGTCTACTGCAATACAGTATTGGATTTCTGCAATAAGAGATGCTGCTTCCTGTTTTACAATACTCTTAGTCTCCATTTTTAGGACTTGAGTACTCCTACGGTATGTGAGGATGTGTTGTGTTCTAGCCATGCATGCCTCCTGGAATGAATTCCATACACTTGTAACAAATCCTGCAGTGTACCTCCTTCCGTTGGTATTTGCAGAGTAATGCTGTGGATATCTTTCAACTTGAACTTCTTTTTTTATTGAGAGAATCCGTGAATAGAATTTACCGATTATGTACAGTTGTGCACATTTTCTGCTAGATGACTTAATTCAGCTTTTATTACTATGAAGTCTAGTAAGGCTTTGAAAGCCAGAGAGCTTAGCTAGCACGTGCATTTTAAGTTTAATTTGAAATTCATCTGTTCAAGATTAAATTTGCTAGAAGCTAAAAGCACGGCAAAAGCCTGATGATTCAAGATGGCAGTCAGCAGAAGTGTTTTAATAAAACAAAGACTAGTGTTTGGTTCTGAATAAGTGAAGCAACATACACTATATGCTTTAATATTGGTAGGTATGCTTCCCCAAGTATCAATGCCAATACATTGATATTTGGTATGCAAATGTAAGATTGGGTGATCCTTATTGTTGGTGTCTCTTGAACTATTCCTCTCTCCATCTCCCATTCCTTGATGCCCTGTCTTCTGCTGGGTGCATTAACCTTAGTTATGATTGCCCATTTTTTTCTGTTAAATAAAACTTATCTCTAGTAAGTATAACAATTGAGAAGGCATAACAGTGATGTATTAGTTGAAGGATAGTTAATGTTGTACTTTAGGATTCCAGCTCTTGGTACGATCAGTAGTCTGGAGGGTACCAAACTGATGACTCCTAATTTATTAGGAGATGTCATGTCCAGTAAATTCCATTCCAGTGCTCCATTCTCCCTATTCTTCTGAGAAAGGGTAAGCGCATGCTAACAAAGCATTCGGAAGTACGCATTTCATCACAGAGCAGGAAAATTGCATCTGACATCAGCTCTTCAAAGCTGTTTTAAAAGGCCAGACCGTTTATACAGATATTTGAGTAATTCGCTAAAGATGTTTGCAAGAAGAATGTGAAAAGTGTGTGGATCAATATTGTGACGGCTGCATACAAAGGAACTGTTGATTCATATTGGAAAGATGTGCTTGCACCCTTACCCTTACTACAAAGGAGTAGTGGACCAGAGCGGCTTCTCTGATCAGCCAAGGAACCATTTACAGAAGGAAAAATAATCTTAACAAGTTTGCTTTTGAGGCATATGCTGTATTGGAAGAGGCATACTTGTGAGTTGTGCTTCATCTGAAGTGCACAATATAAAGTGATGAATGAATATGAATTTAGCCAGTGATCCTGGATTGTCTGTTCTCATCACTGTGGTCTCACTAGAAGTTTCCACATCTAAAGGTTACATGAGCACCAATAAGAGCTTAAAAGCCTTGCATAACATTCAGTGGATGGTTCTTGTTTTGGAATCTGATAGCCTAGTGTCATTTCATATGCTTATAGGTTGTGAGATCATAAAGGTTTGGAGTCCAAAATTACATTTTCCAGAAAAGTGTAAAGAACAAATAAGGGAGTTTGCCCCCTTCTCAAATCCTATAGATAAGCTGGACATCTTTAGCAAGACAGTGCAAAGCCAGCAAAAATAAATCTGATAGGGTGCTCTTTTATTTTTAATATTCTTTTATAAATTAAACTTCACACACACAAAAAAAAATTTGACCCAAAACAATATGCACATTGATTAAGCAACCAACCCCTCCCTTCCTCCCCCTCTGCCAACCTAGAACAGTCAGGAATGGTTTGGAAAATAATTGCACTGAATTCTCATGTTATTCATCTCATAATAAAAAGCTTTTCTGGTACATCTGTTTTTTGTTGCTTGATTATTATCCAGCTGACCAAACTTAAAGTTGTCTACTTTCACTTCATAATTCTGTTCTTAAATTTTTAATCTATAGTCATTCACTTAATCTAAGATCTTTGGGTATAGGGTGGAATAAAAATTTAATATCTCCCAAAGTGACTTGTACAGACCTTCCCAAGTTTGCCAGTGTATAACTATCTGAGCCTTCGTGGCATACAATAGATAGTACAGTACAGTACTGTGATTGCTTTGGGGGTTCCTTAAGTATTAAATTATGACAATCATGTACTAGGTACAGTCTTGTTTCTTTTAGTTATTCTAGCCATTGTATTGTATTGGTTTGCAGTACCATCAATACAGCATTTTCATTTTAGAGGTAGTATATCAGTGCATTTTCTTATTGAATAGAGCATGCAGTATTTGGTCTGGGACCTGTGTTGCAATAATATACGCTCATTGCTACATGATATGTACATTGCTAACCATAGATATACACTTGAGCATCAGACAATAAACCTTAAACATGTGAGATCAAATACCAATGGATAATCACAATATAAGCAATATGGGCAGCGAGCCTGCTAAGGAAGCAGCAAAGCAATGCAAGCATAGATTACAGAGACATGAGACAAGGTATAGTGATCATAACTATATGATGGTTTATTGCAGAAATCAAGCCATTCTTATACAGAATAAATTGCTGAATCTGTGTGAATACAACATCCAAAAAGTCTTTCTCATACGCTTCCATGTAACTACTTTAGTAGCAAGCTAGGAAGGACAACAGCAAACAATAGGTCTCTGAATAAGTTTTTGGCAAGCACTGTGAACTGAGATAAAGACAACTTTTGCCAGGTATAGATACTTGATTTCAAGATCAGCTTGTTGCTAGCATTTAGCTGCAATTCAGCTTTTAAGCAAAATATGAGAGACCTTCTTCTCAGCAATTCAATAATCAATTGATTGCTTATAGGAATATCTCTATAACCTGTACCTAGATATGACTCATAATTCAATTTGATTGAATCTACTGTTGGTTTCTTGGTCGCTAATAGTAATGCATGTAAGGTAACCTCAGCTGTCCTTAGTGTACTTTGCAGTGAGTTTTCAGTTATAGCATTTGAAATGTCTTGACTGCATATCTATCAGAATTGGTATAAGAGCTTCCCACCCCAAGTCCAATTTTATTTGATTCTGATTATCAAAATAGTGTTTAACCAGGGTGGACCCTTTGGACTCTAGATTATTCCAAGCCTGAGTTGCTCTTATCTAGGAGGGATGGCAGTAGCTTCTTGTTTTTAATTTGTATTTTTTAACTGTTTTTAGAACAGGACAGCTTTTTAGGCTCTGTTTGCTAGATTCCTCTGACTGGCTCTGTTTCTTGTTTCCAGCACTGGGTCACAGGCAGGTGAAGGGAGGGGTGCAGTGTGAGACACACACCCTTCTCCAAATTGGACCACTGAGATGGTGACCTGGATAGCTTTAAGATAGATTTAGACAAATTCATGGAGGCCGGTTTTATCAATGGCTACTAGTAGTAACGCTTAGATAACCATCTCCAAGTCCAAGAAACCGGCAGGATGTCTCTAAAGCCAAGTTGCAGGGAGGTAAGAGCAGGTGAAGGTTTTGCCTTTGTCTTCTGCTTTAAATGCCCATAAGCAATTGGTGAGCCACTATACGAGATGGGATGCTGGACTGGGTGGCCTGTGGCCTGATCCAGTAGGGCTTCTGTTATGTTCTTATGTGTTTCTGTCAAGTCTACATGGTAAAATATGCAAGGGGCAGTGGATATCTTTTGTGTGAAAAGTGCTTCTAATCACTAAGAGTGACAGTCAGAAGAGAAGTTTTGGGAAAACAGCCACATCCTTTTAAGATTAAATCCCTAGGTGTTCTATGTGATGCTTGCACAGATTCTACACAGTAAGAATTTTTTTCTAGTTCACTTCGAAAGGTTGCACAAATGTACTATACCGTATTGATGGAGATCAGGGGAATAATTATACTGCAACAGAATGGGTCTTGAATGCTCTTCTAAAGGCTGCCTGTTACAGTGGGGTGGCCCTGGATGTGGCAGGAAGAAAGCCACTGAGGCTCACAAAGTGGCTAGCACTTATAGGAGGAAAGCAAAAGAAGCTCCTGGGACTTTACTTCCATAAAGGGCAAAAGATCACCCACTCAAAGGCCCATTCTGCACTGGGCCTTATTCTGGATTATATCCCGGAATAAGGACCTGCCATCCACATGCTGGTGAAGACTACAGTAGATTCCACCTGGAGCCTGGAATAGTCTGTACTAGTATGTGAATGGCAGGTCCCTGTTCCTGGATATAACCCAGAGGAAGGCCCAGAGGAAGGGCCCAGGTTTGTCATACCATTGGTAAAGGATGCTTACCTGTGGGGGCACTTATTTCCCATAGGTGGCGAGGAGGAGGAATCTCAAGTCCTTGCTCAGCAGGAAGTTTTACAGTATGGTGAACCTGTTCAGAAACAGCTCTGATTCCATCTGAGCAAGTATGCAGATTGTGCAAAGAGCATCTGGTGAAATGTGAACATTGGATACTGTTTGCTTAAATGTGTAGCCTGAGCATAACAAAATGTGAACTGTGTGGAGTGAGCTGCTTCCTAAAGGCACTATGATGGTCAAAAGGATTCTCTTTACTTTCCCAACCACTGTCCTTTTAAGTATGTTTACTACAAAGCATGTCCTGGTAAAGGTAATTTAAGTCAGCATCTCATGGATTAAGTTGAATAAGTGAATGTCATGTTGTTTATGTCTCTTTTCTTTTTCTGTTTGGAAAGCTTGATACAAACATCTACAAATCCCTTTATGAGCAAAGGTCTATTGCTTTCCTCCTCCATTCTTTGATATCAATGTAGGGAAGTTCTTGAACTACCCTACCCCCTCCCCAAGCCTGATGGAAATCGAGGGAAGATCTCCAATGGGACACCTGTTGATCTCATCAAACATCAAGTCTTTCAAGCTGCTGTGGGAGCTGTTTAGATACTTGCAGGTGGGGTTATAAGGATATTAAAGCTGCTATCAGACACGCAGGAGAACCTGCAATCCTCTGGCCACTATATTGGGAATGCCAAGCATGCCCCTAAACTCCACATAGCCTTATCTCTACAGAATACAGTAATAATTTCTGTTTCTTTTGCAAGAAAATTACATGCGTGCATTCATGTACCTAAGGGGGGGGGGAGGCTTTTTACCTAATTAGAACAGTGCTATGGGAGAAAAAGATTCAAGTTCTTGGACGTGGCACAAATGGCTGACGGCTCTTGGGGACTACTGAGTCGCTGGCGACTAACAGCTGTGACAGTATGGACATTTTTCTTAGAGATCCAGAAGTCGGTTGCCATTGCCTACTTCCGAACCCGCGACCCTCTGCTTTCCAAGCAGCTTTGATCTATTAATGATAATGTTTATAATGCCCCTTACGCCAAAGGACGGTACAGAATTGAAAATGACAAAAATAGTAATAACACAACAATATAAATCAATCTAATAATAGTCAGAAAAGTATTAGTCTAATAACAAATCACAATAATAGATTTTCTGAATCATCGGGTGTTTTTCCACTTAGCAATAGAGTACCCTTTAAGGACCCATTAAGGACCCTTAGTGAGCCCTTAATGGGTACTCTAGTACTAGGGTTTTTCCCCCACTAGCACTAGAGTACCCATTAAGGACCCATGCAGGACCCTTAATGGGTTCTTTAGTGCTAAGTAGAAAAGCACCCATCATTTCGTTAGTCAAAATCGAATAATATATTCAGTAAAATAGGTAGAGGAAACTCATTCCGGAGTATTAAAGAGGAAGCTCCCGCCACTCCCACGAACAGGTGAGGCGTATCGCAGTCTGCGCTTCTCTCCCAGGTGAGGAACTACCTGCCCAATGCCAGCGAAGCATCCGCTCTTAAGTGGCCCCTCCCCTCGCGGCCCCCCGCTGCTCGGCCGAGGAGGCGCGGCGTCCTCGGGTTCCCCAGGCAACGGCGGCCCCGCCCCAAACACTGACTGCGGGCGAGGCGCGAGCAGCGAGCGGCATGGGGGTCGCGGCGGCGGAGGACGGCCGAGAGAGCCCCTTGGCGTCGGACTCCCGCCTCAGGCTGCTCGGCGAGCGGGTGACGCGCAGCCTGCGGCTGGAGCCGGAGCGCTGGGCGCGCTGCGCGGAGAGCCCTGAGGCGGCGCCGCTGCTGCGCGCCTTCCTCGAGGGCGACCCGTCCGCCGGGCTCCTCTTCGTCGCGCCGGGCGCCGGGGGACAGCCGCTCGTCCTAGGCGAGGGGCTCGCTGGGGCCGCTGGCCCCGCTCGTCCCGGCAAGGGGGTCTTCCTGCTGCGCCTCGCGCCTGGGCCGCTGGGCTCTCCTCCCGCTCCCGGGCACCTGCTGTGTGGCGACCTGTCGGCCGCGCCCCTGGATCACCTGGCCGCCCTCGTGGAAGAGGTAGGAGAACGTAGGAGATGTGGTGTGTGTGTGTGTGGCGAGGCCGGAGAGGCTCTGGGGACGAAACCTGCCATCGCCTTCCCCTTTCTCGCCTGGTGCCCTCTCTTGGGTAGGTGGGAAAGGGCGATCGGCGCCCTTCCCCACGTCCTTGGTGAATTGTGGCAGACTGGCAAGGGTTTTGCCCTCTTTGGGAAGTCTTGCCACCACGGTTGGAGGGCTGGAAAGGCCAGTTGTTTCCATCCCTAGGCCTTGGCACCTCGGCTCCTGGGCTTTGCTGGTGTGGCAGGTGTGAGAGATCTCGCTCTTCCAACCTTCAACCGTCCAAGGAGTCTCCCCGCTGCCCTTTGAGAAGACCAAGAAAGCAGTATGTGTCACCCCCAGCCCCTCAAGAATATGCTGTGGCTGCTGAATGCCTGAAAAAGGAGAATTTCCGCTGCTCGGGGCCCTTATCACTCTTGCTGTTGTTCCCGGAAGACATGGGGTATTGGCATTCTCTGGATATTTCCGCAGTGCCCTTTATTCCAGAACAAATTCTGGAATAAAGGGCTATATGTCCACACACTAGTGTAGATTAGGCCTAGGCCAAGCCCCTACATTGTTTTTCGTCTGCAATGGACAAAGCATGAATTTTGCTAAAGCAGCAAAACAGCACATAGCCCGGTATAGTTGTAGACCTCAATCTTGAGGTCTACAACTGGCCCTGTGGCAGTATACTGGACCACAGTGGTGTTCAAACGTCACAGCCAATGTTTCAGTACATTGTAGGGGGATCCTTTTTTGGTTTTGCTCTAGGAAGCGCCATTAGAAATGGGTCTGCCGTAAACTTGGCCAGGCTGGAAATGAGGGGTGTTTTTCCACTGAGCTCCTTTAATCTGGATCTAAGATGATCCAGATCTAAGCAAAGGGAAGTACCCAATGTGTTTCCATGGGTGGTCTAGCACCCAATAGCA
>MTQE01002208.1:50913878-50937575 GCA_014337955.1 Aspidoscelis marmoratus | reverse complement strand
CAATGTGTTTCCATGGGTGGTCTAGCACCCAATAGCAATGGGTGTAGCCTGCCTGCTGTGAAAACACTGGAGCACCCATTTGCAAATCTCGATCTACCCACAAGGGGGTCTGCCTGTCACCCAAGGTGTTTTGGGGGACAGGTGGTGCAATCTCCAAAGTTGCCTTTGGAGATTATCAGAGGCTCTGAAGGGAACCCGTTGCGAGAGCAATGCAGCTGTCAAAGGCTCCGGATGATCTTTTTTTGTAAGTGTGAATGCAGGTTGGGGAAAGGTATTGTTTTTTCATCTCCTACATCCAGCAGTTCCCCTGCTGAACGGTGGCCCTGATGAAGAGGCAGCAGAGCCATTCCATAGCAATTCTCCAGACCAGTTTCCCCTCTGTTTTTCCTGACAACTGTGAATTTGGGGATCTTTTGATGGGAAGCGTGTAAAAAATATTTTAAATAAATGAGGAAAGCTAAGTTGCAGCAGTGGACCCAGTAGCTGAAAATATTACCAAGCATTACCCCTCAAAGGGTTAGAAAGCAGGAAAGGAACTGGAACAGGGCATATAATTCACCTCTTCTGTTGTGTTGCAGCAAAGAAGCATCCAAACAAAGTTTTCTTTCCAAGAAGCTTGAAGGCCTTTTCTTTAATCAGTTACATATAGGTTGTAGAGTACAGAAAGAATACAAGGTAGCGAGGGATATTCACAGAGAGCAGTTCTAATGGTCTACACATGTAGCCAATCAGAATACAAATTACATCATCAAGAAGCTTTACATCCATATCAAGCTTGCACCTGGCAATTTAGTATCTTGAGGGTACATTCCAAAGGAAATAAAAGTTTCTGCCCATTGTGAGTTTTAGTTCTTGACTCTGTTTGAATACTTGACACTACCATGGTTTGGTATATGGGAGGGGGAGGGATTGAAGACCTCAGCAAGAGGGAGGCCAGTTGCTCCTTTGATTTTTTTATTGGCACCAGGGCTACAGACCTGACTGTCTTCTTCAGCCACTGTTACTGTACCAGTGACCGAAGAGCTTAGAGGGCTCTTCCATTGTCTTAGCTGCAGTCTTGAGGACTGGGGAGAGTCAGTTTGGTCTTGTGGTTAGAGTGCTAGACTCTTATTTGGAAGTCTCCCAGTTTGATACCACACTCCTACATGAAGTCAGCTGTGTGACTTTGGGCTGGTCACAGCTCTCTTGCTGAGCTCTCACTCCACCTACCTCACAGGGTGTTCTGTTGTGGGGAGAAGAATGGAAGGTTTGCCAGCTGCTTTGAGCCCCCATAAGGGTGAGAAAAGGAGGCTATAAAAACCAACTCCTCTTTGTTATCTTCTTCAACCAGCTCCCCCCAAGTTCTTCCATACTGTGGCAGTAGTGACAAGGACTGGGAAGAGGAATCCCTTCGTTCTCTTGTTCTTGCGGTAGTTGCTATGGCTGTCTAAAGTTTGGGTATTAGAAGAAGAGTTGGCTTTTCTATCCCATTTTTCTCACCCATTTAAGGGGATTCAAAGCAGCTGACAAAGCTTTCTGTTCTTCCCCCCAACCACAGAACACCCTGTGAGGTTGGTGAGTGCTCAAAAGAGCTGTGACTAGCCCAAGGTCACCCAGCTGGCTTCATGGGGGAGTGAGGAATCAAACCCAGTATTCCCAGATAAGAGTCCAGCTCCCTAGCCACTAGACCAAACTGGCTCACTTCTATTAGTTCTTCTGTGTCATTTCCTTGGCCAGTTTACTTGCAAATAGTCTGTGGTAGACATTTTTTTAAAGTTCTACCCTGTCTCAGAGTAGGCAGCTATTTTGGGCCACTTACTGGACTGCGCTCCCAAATGCAGATGATGCGTGCCAGTAGGGGCTTCTCTGATCCACCCCAAAGTGCGGGAGAGGCTCAGAAGGGGTCTAGGCCTTGCACTGCACCAGTTTACCTCTGGTTAATCTTATTGTGAATGATAATATTAAATCAATGGTTGTTTGGGGTTTTTCTAAGGACAGGGGAATGTTGTAGGTTGGTGATGATCCTATGGCCTGCTTTTAGTTTTAGTTCTGTGCTTGATAATGTTTTGTGCTGATTTATAACTGAATTGCACAAAAATTGTGACTCACTGTGTAAGGAGATACACAGCACATGTAATTACGGTATGTATGGATGTTGGAGAATTGTAAGAGGAAAGAAGAATCGTTAGCAAAATTGAAAGAGCAACTCGTTTCTGCATATGCAGCAGTATACTAAATCCTATGTGGCTTCTGGTGGACTTCATCTGCATCCTCACTGATCTTTTTTGTTTATGTTCATCTCGAAGGGCAGTTGCCCTTGAATTGCACAGTTTAATATGAAAATTATCTCTCATTTAGCAGAGTTATTGTGTAACATGATTTTACTTTCATGTGGTGAAATGCCGCTCACTGGTATACAATGAAACCACACTACATAGGACCATCTTATACAAATAATTGTTGGCAATGGAAACCCATCAGACAAGAATGTAGTGTTTGCTTCCGGTTACCTTCATACAATTTGCATAATGTGGTTTCCTGGGATGAAACTGCTATGTTATAGGTGGGGTGGTTGTTCTCTGCAAATAGAATTAGGTAGTTATAAGTTACTTAAGCACTATGTATGTTAAGATTACCAGTGGGGGTGTGCACAAATGCAATTTCTGACATGCAGTTCAATTCGAATTCCCAAATTCATACAAATAGAGAAAAAATGAATGTATTAAAATTTGAACCAATTAAGATATATTTGCATCTATTTGTACAAGTATTCAACATGAATTTGAATGTTGTCAACATCTGTATCTGTACACATCTGTACGCATCCCATTTTTATCCCAGACGTATCCGTATGGATGCATATGGATATGAATAAGATGCATACATATCTGTATGTATCCGTACACATATGAATGTACGAATTATTCAAATGAATGATTCAAAATATTCACATTCTGTTTGAATCCGAATGGCTGAATTTGTCCGAATTTGATCGAATAAACAAATATTTTGAATATTCTTGCACATCGCTAATTTTACCAGTACTTAGGTGGAGCTGTGTGATGTTACACAATGCTGCTGCTGTCAATTGTATATTTTGTACGTTTGCCACAAGGGTAGGCAATAAAAAGTGGATTTTACTGTGCTATGTCTATTTCTTGCTGCCAAGCAGTAAAGACTCTGTGCAGACTTCTGTAAGGGTGCAGGGTTTATCAAAGTCCTGTGTAACACTACTTTAGGAATCTGAGCAGATGGTAAAAATCTGCTTCCAAAGCAAGGGAAATTACTGGGCACGTCTTGTCTGCATGGAAGACAAAGTGGAATGGATTGGAGCGAAGGGCATTTAAAGGATAAAGTTTTAAAAAATTAGTATTTAACTTTAAGGCCTTTTCTCACTCAGGTGATCAGGATGGCTCAGGACAAAGCCATCCTGCTAATTGCTAGCCATGGAGCACCCACCTCATCCAGCTTTACTGGGAGCATCTAGGATGCTCTTGGTAAACCCTTAGACTCAGCATTTACATCATTTCCATATGTGAACACTGTATGAGGGTGGCATGGCATTGCAGTAATTGCCATAGTCCAGCCTAGTGTGCATGGCTACCTCCAGGTGAGTATAAGGATGGTAACAGCACTCATAATGTGAATGCTGGCCACCATCCCTGAACTTAACTACTGTAGGCTACTGTCCCATGGCTGTTAAATGTGAAAAAGAGTGAGAAACTGGGCATCCTAAGGTTTCTTAAATTCTCCTCCTTTATAGGATTTGAATCTCATTCTTACATTTTGTGCTTGTTGCTGTTCTAGGTGGTGGTGCCGCTTTTGGTAAACCAGAAAAATCATCACAGCTGGCCTTGTGTGGTGTCCCAGGATGTGACACACCATGTTTGTAGCCTTAAAAGTCATGTTTTTGTTATTGTTGGACAAGCCAAAGGAAAGACTTTGCTGCCTCTACCTGAAAGTGGGCCTGAAAGTGAAAAATATATTGATTTTGACAATGAGAAAATGTAAGTAGCAATATCTTTAGTTTTTTATATGTAATTTCTGTATGGACTGAATTATTATTAAAAGTATTTTTCATTTAGCCCTTTAAGCTGTGAGGTTGGTTTTGTCAGTCCCTGGATCTTCTTGCTACAATGTGTTTTTTAAAAATAAAGCCATTGAATGTTACTGTATTGACTCTATGTTGCAGAAGTCCTCATTGGAATAAATACCAGACACATAAGTAACAAAGTTATAATTGTGAATGTTTATCTTTTTTAAAAAATGGTTGTACACAATGAGCTATGTATTTTGCTGTTTTGGGGGCAAACAGATTTTATATTATGTGATAGTTATCGTTAGTAATAATGTGAAACTGAGGTACTTTATTTATAGGTTTCTTTATTTTTTAGACAATGCAGAAAAAGCGAAGCTTAGATACCAGCTATGCAGATGCATTTCAGAAGCACCTCAGTGGAAATGGTGCTGCTTCTGTAATTTGTTCCCTCTGTTTGAATAAGGCAGGAACGGTGAGGGAGGAGGGAAACAGCACTTTGGCCTTCTCCACAAATACTGGTATCCCAGTATAGTTCAATGCTTAGCCCGCTCCTGGGACTCTCCTTCACCCCTCTGGTGTGGGCTAGAGAGGCTCTGCCCCCGGTAGGCCACTGTGTCTGCACTGGACATAGCATAGTCTGATCCAGATGTTCAGAATGGCTTCCTAGATTGGCATAGCAGTGGACCTGTTTCTACTGTAGTCCAGGGGTTGCTAGAATAGGCCAGGGAAGTGTGTGGAAGAGTGCATGCCTTCATAGGCTGGTGTAGCAGGGAGACCAATTTTGGCAGTGAACCAATTTGTACTGCTTATACGTCTCTCCCTAGATACTGGAGCTGTCGGTGGGTTCTGAAGCTTATGTGAGCTTTGGAGGAATACAAGGAAGGACTGGACCTGTCACAGAACAGGCTGTCCAAGTGTGGATGGCCTCATTCCCAGCCAGCTGGACCACTCCAGCCTGAGACTGCTCCATCCCTCACCAGAAGTGCTGAAATTGCCTTTTTCACATTCTTCTGTCCTCCCCCACCTCTATTTCTCAGCCAAAAGAAAAAAACAAAAGAACACAAAAGCAAAATGAAATTTAATTAATGCATTATTTTGCAATTCATCCTTCTTATTCCACTGTTGTCAAGCAAACCAATACAAAAGGCTAGTATATTTTAAGTATTTTTTTTGTGTATTCGTGAATTTTGCTACCTGAAATCTTTGGAAGTAAGGTGAAGATGTAAATGGTAAATGAAAATAAAATTTTAAAAAGCTTGTGTTGTTGCTTTCTGCAGCTCTGAACTTGTAGATAAATCCATTGTCCATGCAATTGAGTCTGCTGTTATTGAATGGACCCACCAGATCCAAGGTGTGCTGAAGAGAGAGTCATCTGAGCAGCTTTTGCAAGGCCAAACTCCTAGCCCACAAGTGGAATTGGATTTCTGGAAAAATAGGTATAGTATCAATCTCAATGTACACAAGGCATGAACAGAATGCAAAATGCTACTTTAGTAAGTGGGCAGTTACAGCCTAAGCTATTGTTGGGTAATAATAGGCAAGCTGGACATGTTTTGATTGAGAGGATTGTGTTGTGTTTTTGCTATATAATAGTAATTCTGTATTTACTCACAACTTCATCATCTTGTATTTGATGTAGATGTGAGGATCTACAATGCATTTACAGTCAGCTGAAAGACAAAAGAGTTTTGACCATGGTGGAGCTGTTAGCCAAAGTGCAAAGCACCTACTACCCAGCATTCAAGTCAGTTATCAGAGATGTAGAAGCAGGTGAGCTTTTGAATATTTTTATTTAGCATACAGTAAGCATTGCAGAATGGCTGTGGTGCAGCACTAGAGCAAGTGCTTGGAAAACAGAGACACAGGTTTGATCCACAGGCTTGGTCCTCAATTTATTCCTAGAAAAAGTGCAATAGTCTCTCAAATTTTTGTAGGTTTAAAATTGCAAGTTTCACATGTTCAGGAGTGGGTGTTTGTGACACTTCCTTGCAATTTATAAAGGAAATATATAGAAAACTTGTATATTTAGTTTTGTGAACTATTGAAATGTGATTTCACATAAATGTTTTAAAATGTTTCAGAAAATGTTTGCCACCACCATACAACTGATCTGAAGTTTAAAAGTACAGAGAGGGATAAAATCAGCAGCTCCCTTCATTTTTGCAAGTTTTGAAATGAGCACTGCTTTGATGGATCCTAATGCTTGCAAAAATCAAGAGTCAGTTATAATGAAAAGCTGTTTCTGTACCTGCCAAGAAAATGTTTAGATGTGCCCATGCAGGTGGAATCTACACACACTATGATATCCCATGCCATGTTGGTTTGAC
The DNA here is from genome assembly GCA_014337955.1 of Aspidoscelis marmoratus. Taxonomy (NCBI): domain Eukaryota; kingdom Metazoa; phylum Chordata; class Lepidosauria; order Squamata; family Teiidae; genus Aspidoscelis; species Aspidoscelis marmoratus. Next base: position 50,931,230 of record MTQE01002208.1, on the reverse strand, counting down.
CTTGGGCCGGACTGAGTTGTCCAGCCCAAAGTTAGAACGGCATTATGGATGGTCCATCCCACTTCAGCTTTGGGAATGAAAGTTCCCAACCTCTGAAGCTGCCAGGAACAGCTGCTTTACCCAGATGCCCCAGAGTGACATCCTTTTGTATCTGCTTCTCAGAGACCAGCAAAATGGCACCGCTTTTGGATAGGGATGTGCATGAATATTGTGGACATTCGTACACAAATCAAATGTTACGACATTCGTACATTAACGTTCGTAGGAATACGAATATTTCGGAACATTTGTACAAATAGTTTGGTCATTCATTAAACTGGGGATATGTATCAGATACGTATCTGATACACATCAGATACGTATCCGTTCATATTGGATATTTGTACGAATTCATACAAATACATTCAGATCGAATAGAATCCTACCACATTCGAAGGGGATCTATTCAAATGAGTACAAATTTTCTAACATTTTATTCATTACGAATCAATGCCAAAAACCCCATTCGTGCATGTCCCTCCACCTGGAAGCTACTTGTTGCCATCCATATATGAGTGGCTTGTCTGCTCCCCCATGGAGGGATGCTTCAAAGACTGCCTTAAAGTGGTCACCCACTAAAAGAGGTTATGGCACCATTTTTGCACTGTTGGCTGCTCCTACACATCCCATGCTGATGTGGTATTCCACAGGGCATGGCCTCTTAGCAGTCCAGCCCAAGATGAGGACAAGGCAATCCATGGGCTTTGGCCTGGCCAGCAGTCCAGTTGGATGCAGCCACAGCTTCCAAGAGTTCACCTGAACTTGATGGTACCAGATAACCACATAATATAAAAACAGATTGTTAAATTTCTTGTTTTGTTTCTGTGAAGATCAGCTTCTTTAGCTTAAATCTAGTCATGGCTGTGGCAGACAGGATGTGGAATGAATAGGCCAGATGGACAGTAATCCAAATCCAGATTGATTCAGTGTGCTGAGTTCACATTAAGTATCTTGAGTGCTGTAATCAAATTACTTAATTAACTTGTACTGTACATGAATCTTTCTCTCTCTTTATAGCTAAATGGGACATGTTCAAGGAATACGCACAATTACTAGTCTTATTTAAAATATTCTGCTTTTTCTCTTTATGCTAAATGCTTATTCCAAATTTGCATAACTGATCAATAATTAACATTCAGAGAACAGTAGAGGCTGGATTAATGCTTTCATTTGGCTCTATAGCCCCAGAGTACAACTGAAAACCTATACAAAACAGTAAAACCAAATATATTTTAATATTTTTTTAATTGAGGGAGAGATTATAAGGATTTTTAATGGTAGTAATTTTAAAAAACTTTTCCTCGTTTCTTGTCAGCACTTTTTCTTTCAGAATTTCTTGTAATCCCATTAAGTTTCAGGATCTCGGTTCTTTTTTTCATCCACGGTAACTCGAATATGGAAGCAAGTTCAACTGAATTAAGCAGGAACTGTTTTGAAAGATGTGTTTCTATGGGATATAGATACTCCACATTTCTTATTTGGATTTTTCCTTTTTTTTTTAAAAAAAAAATATACAGCTTTCATTGAGGCCCAGGACATAAGTATATACCTGAAGCCTCTCCAGCGTCCTTTGGAAGAAATGGAGAATGTGGAATTTAATGAAGTGAAGCCACTGTTGAACCGCATACTTCACACTGTGTGTCTAATCTGGGCCAAGTCTAAATATTACAGCTCACCTGCAAGGATAATTGTGCTCCTTCAGGAAGTCTGCAGTCTCCTAATCCAGCAGGTAAACCAATATGAATGTTCTAACTTTAGTTTTGTGATTTTTGTGGAAAATGAAGAAAATAATATCTTGCTGTTTCTTATATTAACAATGGAATATTGACTCCCTGACTACAACATAATTTTATCACAAAAAGTTTACCTTAAGATATTGCCTTGCATTTTCCATTGCAAACGTTCTAGTGTGATAAGAAGTATTTTTGTTTATATTTGCTAATTGTTTTAATTAAGACTTGAGGTGATTTACAAAGTAGGAATGTGCCAAACTAGTTTATAGAGAGCATGTTTTGTATGAACCTACAAACCTCTCAGAGTGCCCCCAAACTATGAAGTTCCTTACCTGACAGCCCTGGAGTCTCTGTGGCACCCAGAACCAGAGTAGGCAAGCCCCATGCAGAAAGTCCAGAGTACCACTGTCATGATTATCTCAGTGTGCTGGACCACATTGGGTGCAACATCATCACTCAGGTAAGAAACAAACATCTTATGAATTGCCCAGTGTATAATACTACCAATCTCAGATAAGGCAGACAAGCCTGCCAGTAAGTCATAATTACATACTTGGAGAAAGAACATAGATTTTCACTTGGTGTTAGAAAAAAGTTAGATGTGTGAGGAATATTCCTGTGGGATAGATGGCCTTCATATAAACACTTCTTCAGGTGTGTGATTGAATATTTTCCCTTCCCTTCTCTGTTTTGCTCTCTACCAGACTCAGTAAACTCTGCTTCTTTTTCAAATTATTCACCCTTAAGTCCAAGCTTGTGAAAAATAGGATTAGATCTCTCATATTTCAATTAGATTTTCTCTATGCCTTTTTAATTGTCTGTTTCATTAAAATATTAATGTCAATGAATCCATAAAGGTTGATGATTTTTTTTCTGATTCTGTCTACCTAGGCCAGAACTTACCTCAGTCCAGAAGATCTGCTTAAAGGTGAAACTGAAGAAAGTCTGGGCAAAGTACAGAAAGCTTTCGATGTTTTCGACTATTTTAAACAAGTCTTTGAAGAAAGAAGAGAAAACCTTAGCCTTTATTTTCAACCAGGTCAAGAGGCAAAGAACTGGGATTTTCCATCAGTAATGGTTTTTGCACAATTAAATATCTTTCTAGAGCGACTCCATGTTATAGAAGTAAGTATGCTAGCCTGTAAAGCAGCAGTTCTCAACCTTCCTAATGCCGCGACCCCATGATGCAGTTCCTCATGTTGTGGAGACCCCCAACCATGGGGGAGGGGCAGCTGGGAAGGGGAAGGGAGGGGCAGCAGAAGACTCATCGTGACCCCTCTGAAAGGGTAGTTCGACCCCCAAAGGGGTCCCGACCCACAGGTTGAGAACCACTGTTGTAAAGAATCACAAAAAATACCTTGTGCAGAAAATAAGTAGAATGCTAAAATCTGCACTAATCTATCCTTCTTGCAAGCTTATTTCTTTCATTGTCTTTGGGTTTAAATGCAGATGTTCGGATCCTTAAATAGCTGATAGGCTATGGGACCGTTTTGTACTTGGCCTGGAGACAGTTCCAGGCAGATTGCAGGAACATGTTACCCACACTGCAGCCCACCTGCAACAGTCCCTGCAGTCTTCCCCGCTGTTTCTGGAACTTACCTGCTGTGGGCAGCTTAATAGTTGTCCACAATCTGTCTCATGCAGTTGGGAACAGTGAACAAGCACAACATATGCGCTACCCCTTGCCAAGCCATTTATGGGGATAGGTGGGGGGCGTCTGGACATGGCTATTTGTGTGCTTGCTACTGCCATCCTCTGCCCAGTATGCGAATGACCCTGGTTGTTCTGGACATTAACTGACCTGGAAATGGTCTTTGAAGATTTTCCATTTAGGTAAGTGCAGATTCAGCTGTGGTGTCTGGTTGATTTGTTCCAGCAAACCATTCACTTTGGAAGCCTGCAGAAACTCTTCTGATCAAGCCATTGCTTTTTAGCTGTGTCTGGTTTCCTACCAGAACTGCTCAATTGGACTTTCCTACTAGAACTTTCCTCAAATTGGAAAGACAGAGATCAAACACACTGGGGCCACAGTCACAATGTAGCCTCTTAGGCCGCGTTCCCACCTACCGCAAACCCATCGCGAACCCAGATTACTCTGGTCTGGACTAATCCAGGTTCTGCTGAGGGTCTAAGCTGGAGGCCAGGAACAGCACCAAATGTGCATTGGGCTGTTCCCAAACCGCACCCATGAACGGTGTGGTGTGGCAGTTTTTGGACAGGAACCCCTGTTGCTGCCGGCCTCCTCCTCCTCCTAACCCTAAGGGAAGCCGGGGCCTGGCCATGCCCAGCCCCCAAACCCTCTGCCCTGCAGAAGGAAGCTGAAGAAAGAGGTTTTTGCAAATCTTGCCTGCAGACCTCATCAAGCGCCTGGCGGCGGTGGGGGTGGTAGAGGTGGTAGTGGCAGCAGCATGCCGGTGGGGGCAGTGGATCCTGCTCCTCTCCCATGCCTGCTCCTGCTTTCGCTGCCTTCAAGGGGAAGTGGGCATCTGAGGAGCGGCCTCCCCTCCCTGCACCCTCTGCTTGCTTGCTGGCTCACTCGCCCCAGCTGCCAGCTGTCCTCCTTTGCTTGGGTTTAATTCAAGTGAGCTGGAAAGGCCCTGTTGAAACAGGGGTTTTCTTTCCCCGGATTTCTCCTGGAAGATCTGGGGAAAGAGAACAGGCATGGGAACAGGAGACCTAAAATCTGGACTGGATTCAGACTACTGGGGAATTTAATGGGAACCCTCGATGCTGAATCTGAATCCACTCTGGATTTTAGCCCCTATGGGGACACGGCCTTAGTCTATCTTAGGGATGGACAAGGAAGTCAGCCATACCCAGGCCATTTTTGGCCTGGAATGGCAAGTCCACACCTACCTGCTGCTGCCCCCACTGCCTTTGCTGAGCGTTCATGGAAAAGGTAAGATTGAGCTGCTGGTGTGGGGAGCTGCTTGGCATGATGGAGGGCATTGTGGAAGGGCGGGGGGTTCTAGGGAGCTGGTGTAAAGGTGAATTTTTATGCTGAGTGGGCAACATGATAGGAGGCATTGTGCACTATGGGGGGCATGCGACGGGGTGTTGCAGGAGAGTAAGGAGGCAGTTGGGGGGTGGCAGAGGAGGTGGGGTGATATTATAGAAGGCAGTGGCAGCAACAGTGGGGGCAGTTGAAATAGCAGTGGGGGTGAAAGCAATGGGAGACGTTACAGGAGGGCGAGGGGACCATTGGGAATTGGGTTTGTGCCCTAAGGGAGAGGAGGCCAGTGGGAGTGGGGGTGGGGAGGCAGCATTGAGGATTGTTAAAAAGGAAGAATGGAATCATTTTGAAGTTTAGGTGGGTGGCGATTTCTATTTGGTCCTGATGTGAGAACAGTACTAATGTTGGCATTTGCCAGCCCATCTGGGAAAGGAGAAAGTGGCTTAAATGTTTTTTAACTTTGGTCTATGCACATTTGTAGGATCTTTTGATGACCGTTTTGGACATGGAGAAGCTGGAGAAGCTGGAATTCAGTGGCATCAGAGGAAAATTTCTGAGTCAGCAAGTTCTGCAGATGTATGAAGAGTTTGAAGAAGCTTATAAAGTATTTTCAGATCGTACATATGACTGCCTGGATGAGGCCAACATGGTAAGTGAGTTTTGGTTTCAGAATTAATCTCAAATAACTATTTCACATTATCTATTAACAGATACTGATTCTCTTGTTGCTTGGGTGATTTAGGAATTTGAAGAGGATGTGTTTCACTTTAAGGAGAAAGTGGAAGATATGGATCGAAGACTAGGGAATATTTTTGTCCAAGCATTTGATGATGCAGCTAGCATAGAACATGTGTTCAAGGTTAGTTGTTTGTTAAACCATGAAATGACAGCATACAGAAAAGTGTCTTGCTTTGTCTTTCTATACCTAAGGTTTTTTCCTTGTTAAGAATGGCTTGTAAAGGTACAAGTTGATGGTGCTTCATGTTTCAGCCTGTCACAGTTAAGTTGTTAGTTTTCCTTCTTTTCTATATCAAGGAGCTTCTCAGGTTTTCTTCAAGACAAAGGCAGGGGTGTATGTATGGAGTAAATAGATCAGAATGGGCTCTTGACTTGAATGGAGGTCTTTGAGGCTGCAAAACTATAGAGAAATATTGTATACATTCTTCCAAGAATTCACTTTCATAATACAGTACGGTAGACCAACTTTGACAGAGTCAAACATAGGCATATGCACAAAGAGTTTTATTGTGCTTTGTGCAGCACAAAAACTTGTCAAAGAGAGCTGGGTTTGTAAGATGCAATCTTTCATAAACCTCACACTCTTCAAATGCAGGGGATAGGAGAGGCTCACGTAGATTAAAGGTAACACTAATCCACTCTTGTTGCCCACCATAGTTTCCTGCCAAGCCTAAAAGGCATATGCAGGGCCCTGCAAAAGCTGGGCAATCTCGGCATCATAGTGGACCACTCAGTGATGTCCTCCCAGGCCTCATAAGGTCTTGTGGATAGGGAGCCAGACTCTTATCTAGGGAATACCAGGTTTGATTCCACACTCCTTTATGGAGCCAGCTGGGTGACCTTGGCCTAATCACAGCTCTCTTCTGAGCTTTCACAGCCCATGTACCTCACAGGGTCTCTGTTGTGGGGAGAAGAACGTAAGGCTTTTTCAGCTGCTCTGAGTCCCCTTAAATGGGTGATAAATGTGGGGTAGAAAAGCCAATTCTTCTTCTTCATCATCTTCTTCATCTTCATCATCATCTTCTTCTTCTTCTTCATCATCATCAGTTATTGTGGACCTGGAAAAGATGCAGAAAAGGGCAACCAGAACGATTAGGAACACTTCCTATACAAAATCAGACTGCAACATCTAGGCCTGTTCAGCCTTGGATGACGTTTAAGAGGGGACCTGATTGAAGTATATAAAATCACATACGGTATAGAAAAGGTGGATAGAGAAAACTTATTTTCTTGTATCACACAACACTAGAACCAGGGGGCAGGAGAGTAACTTCTTTCCTTCCATTCTTTTTAAAACTCTTGGGATATTTTTTATCAACTGATGCTGTTGACCATTACGACGTAACTGATTATCAACCATAAATGATAAACTGAAATATCCATTAGATGAATTGACTCCTTGCGGAGTCAGGATGGTCGTTCATAACACCAGTTTTCTAATCTTTCATTGTGGTAGTTAATAGACATATTTGGAAACCTCTTGGAGCGGCCAGTGATAGCAGCAGATGTTGGTGCTAAATATCATCTTCTCATCACAATGTTTGACCGAGACCTGGATGATGCCAAACTGATCTACTTGAAGCATATTCAGGAGGAGATGGAGCAAGGTATAGTGCCTCCATAACTGGTTGATATTTGGTTAACAAAATGCTTTGACAAAGCAAGAAAATGCAGGATTAAGCTCCTCTTCAAAGGACCTCTTAAGTGTCTGTAGAAATCCTTCTCTATTTTTAAATAGCACCATTTCCGTTTTTAGAACAAAATGTTAAATTTTACCCAATGTTACTGGGTAAAATTTTGTAGACTTTATCACAATATTGAGTCATTAAACAGAACTATTTTATGTATCTGATCCGACATAAATTTGAATGGGGAAAGTGCTAGGGTGTACTTAGCTTTTTTCACCTTTTACTGTAGATTGTTAGAGCTTAGACTCTGGCTTCTGTTAGGAATAATAACAATCAAGTGCCTTTCTTAGCACTCCATGTGGAGCTGACAATTATATCTGCTTATGTTTCTAGGCCAAATTTAAAGTACTGGTTTAAACTTTAAAGCCTTAAATGGCTTGCCACCAGGGTATCTGTAAAGGCCTTGATCGTATTCTAAAATCTGGAAAAGAAGCCCTACTTTGTGTACCCCTGCAGAACGAAGTAAAGTGGGCACTTAAAAAAGAAAGGCACTTCTCAATGGTGATACCCAGAGCTTGAAGCTCCTTAGAGAAGTTTTCTAGGCACCATTTCAATATGCTGTTGGCCACGGGAGGAAGATACTTTTTGAAGAACAAAATCTGGTGTCTCCATGGTATGCGTTGTTCATTGGTGGGTTTACTGTCTAGCACAGAATGTTGTGAGCAGTATTTCAAGAGCATTTGGGGAGCGCATATTGAGCAGCCCAGAGGCCCGTTTGCACTTGGCCATTTAGTACACTGTGGGGTAGCTTCTGGTGAGGAGCATCTGCACTTGCAGGAGGTGTTTGCAACCCAGAAATGTCTCCTGCCTTCCCAGACTCTACCCCAGGGTCTGCTATTGGTGGTGCACCAAATTGCACCTGGTCTAGAATTCTTGTTGCTGGACTTTGCATAACTGTAGCAAGATGCTGGCTACATTTCCTCCTTTGTGTCAACCATTTTTTTTTTCAGGGTACCCAACAGTACACAAGAATATGCCAGTGGTCGCTGGAGGAATTCGTTGGGCACAGGAACTACGGGACAGGGTCCAGATTCCATTTAACAACTTCAAGTATCTCACTCATCTGTGAGTATCATTATTTCATACAAGCTATTCTGTGGTCATTATTTACTGTTTAGTGGTTCTTGCGAATCAACATGCAGGATTTGATTGCCACATAGTATGTTATACGTTTGTCTGCGATGTTCTTAAAATTTGGGAGACTAATGAAATTGAACTTTTCAGAAGATGGCTCTTTTGATAAGGCCTTCAGTTATTTTAAAGGAGAATCTGATTTTGCTGCTCAGAATCAGGATTAGACCTCATCTGGAGTACTGTGTCCAGTTCTGGTCACCCCAGTTTAATAGAGACACTGACAAGCTGGAGCAGGTTCAAAGGAGAGCTAGCAAGATGGTGAACGGTCTGCAAACCATGTCCTATGAGGAACAGCTTAAGGAACTAGGAATGTTTAGTCTATCAAAAAGAAGACTGAGAGGAGACATGATAGCGGTCTACAAATACCTCAAGGGTTGTCACAGGGCAGAGGGATCAGCCCTGTTCTCACTCTCTCAAGGAAGGACTAGAAACAATGGGGTGAAACTGCAGGGGAAAAGATTTAGTTTAGATGTTAGGAAAAAATTTCTAACAGTAAGAGTGATCAACCAGTGGAACAGGCTGCCACGGGAGGTGGTTGGTTCCCCTTCGATGGAGGTCTTCAAGCAGAGACTGGACGGCCATCTGTCTGAGATGGTTTAGGAGATCCTGCCTTGAGCAGGGGGTTGGACTCGATGACCCAGGAGGTCCCCTCCAACTCTACCATTCTACGATTCTACTCCTAATAGTATGTAGCATGAGGGGTGAAGTTTTCTAGCACTCTGAGGGTTACATTCCCAAGTTTCTAATACCAGTAGTGCTAAGGAGAGAGGCAGAAGTGAGTAGAGCAAGTTTGGATAGCAGCCCTCCTGTGCATGGGGCAGCAGCAGTGCAAAAACAAGAGGTTTCTTACATGCCCACCCTTAGGCCTGTCTAGTGAAGAAAGAGGATACAGGTTCAAAGATACATTCTATTGGGACTTTATCACTCCTTTGCAGTGTTATGGTCTAGGGCTGGTCCCAAGGGATGGTTAGATGGCTACATTTCACCCGGTTGACCTGAGATGTGATACAGAAGTTGACTGCTGTGTAGCCAGCGGTCAAAGCAAAAATAATATTTTATTTATTTAAAAACATTTTAATACCACCTTCATCAGTGTCCCAGGGCAATGCACAAATAAAACCACAGAATCCAGAAATAACCTCCTAACAATAAAATAACTGTGTTAAAATAAGAACCAGATTAATGGGGTATACCCAAACAAATCAAATTGTGCGCAGAATCTGCTGGTCGAATGTCAGTCATTAAATGGAATGAGCAAGGGGAGAAGAGTAGTTTTGAATGATTCCTTCAAGGAAACCAGAGTAACATGCCTAAATATCCCAGTCACTCTACCATTTGATTGGAGCAAATTGTTTCGATTTATAAGCATCTTTGTGTTTCTGTTTTCTATTACGTGTTTTAATTTTTTTACTGAAATGGAAAGGCAGGTATCATGGAGCTGACTTAAGGTAAAATTATGCAACTATCTCTGGGACTCAGATGAGAAAATTACTAGTTGGTGAGGGACCTAATTTGTGCCTGTACCGCACAAGATACAGTACAAATACTCCCGAATTCTGTTTTTTATAGCGTTTAACTTATAGCTGCAGAGTCCTGTTTGGAAGCCATTTCTTGGTTGAAAATTGAAACATAATTATCACATGTAAATGCAGGTTATGGTTGACATGCAAATTATTTAATGCATATTATGGAAGGTGGTCTGGAAACTGTGCAGCAGCTGGGCTCCAGCTGGATACATATCACTCTATTGTTGAAATTTCTGCAATGGTACTTGTTTGCTTACAAGCCTATTTCAGGTTGTTGACACTACAAAGCCTTAAACAGTTTCACAACTCATGAAGTTGCACTTTAGCACAGCAGGAGAAAACAAGGAAACAAATCCTATTTTGTGGTGGAGGAAGCGACGAAAGACACAATCAATAGATTGAACCCTGGAAGAAGACATGGTGAAAGGCACATTGTTGCATCTGCCTCCTGGAAACAAAGCAATGTGATACATAACACAGTTAAACCCAGAAGCTCTTCTGTTCCTTACTGAGTCTGATAATGACAAACACACTTTACACATCTTTCTATAGCCAATACTTTCCCCCCCTGCTACATGGGTAGATATTTACATCTCATCTGTAATGAAGGAAGGAAAAACAGAAGGAACAATTATCTGGGGAAGTGTATTTGCCCATCCTGAGAGGCGTATTATATGACTTAGGGTGTCATATAGCAAATGAAAACAAAACCTTTTGGATGAAGTGTCATTAAACTATTTTAAGGTGGTTTAAGAAAAGGTTTGGAATGACTTGTTTGTCATGCTATGTATTTTGTGAATGTCTCAGACTACAGATATGAGATTGGCAATTACCTGTTGTGTTTGTTGTTGCCATCAGTTATAAGAATATGCCCATGCCACCTTTGGAAACCGGCTGCAATAAATTTGCAAGGCACTTTCAGGACAAAGTTGCTCAGATTCGCATGGAATTGGATTCCACAGTTGGAAGTAGTTTGATGGAGGTGTCCAGATTATCTTGGATCAGTTTCAATTGTTGTAGTCTGAGGAACTGGACAAGCTGCTTGCAGGGGTTTAGCCAACAACTGTCTCCTTGGTACAGCTGGGTGGATCCCAGGGAGTGACAAATGCTTCTTTGCAAGAGGGGGAGATGCTGGAAGCTCTTAAGGAAGCTGTGGTGCACCTCCTCTTTAAGAAGATCTCCCTGGATCCAGTTGTATTGAACATACTATTGCCCGGTAGCCAATATCCCCTTTTGGACAAAGTCTTGGAGAAGATGGTGGCTATACAACTGCAGGCATGCTTGGATGAAACAGATTACCCATTTCAATCTGGGTTCAGTGCCTACCGTTATCTCCATCTGGTCCACCAGCTTAAGTCTTCCCTGGATCAGGATAATTTGGCCACAGTGATCCACGCTCTGGTAACCTCCAAATTAGACTACTGTAATGGGGCTATGTGGGGCTACCCTTGAAAACAGTTTGGAAGTTGGAACTGGTGCAGAACGCAGCAGCTCAGCTGCTGACTGGAGTCTCTGGCTGGACTAACATCAAGCCGGTCTTAAAGGATCTGCACTGCTTACCTATTTGCTACTGAGCCTAATTCATGGTGCTGACACTAACGTATAAAGCCCTAAATGGCTTGGGCCCTGGGTATCTGAAGGAGCTCGTTCTCCCATACAGACCTGCCCAGGCACTGAGATCTCAAGGAGAGGGCCTTCTTGTAGTTCCTTCTTTTTCAGATGTACAAGGTGTGGGGATGTGCAAGAGGGCCTTTTCTGTTGTGGCCCCTAGACTCTGGAACAGCCTCCCTCTTGAGGTTTGCCAGGCACCTACATTGTATTGTTTTTGGCACCCAAGCACTTGCTGTTTAAATAGCTTCCTCATGGTGCTGTCCTGTTGGGATGGAGGGGGTGGGTCAAAGGGGGTTATATTTTTAATTATGTTTTTACTATTTGATATGTTTTACTCTCATTGTAACCCATCCTTGGACCGTTTGGTGAAGGGCGGGATATAAATTTCCAAACAAACAAAATGTTTAGAGTATGAAAGAAAGTTTAAAGCATTGATCCAAAGAGAGTACATGTATTCATTTTTCTTCTTCCTATTTCTAGTTGCCTGGATACTGCCGAGGGAAAAATAATGACGCAGAAGTATGAAGATTTGATGCAGCTGTTAAAAGAGTAAGTCTGATTCCCAGATGTGTGTAATCCAAATTCCCAGCTGTATGTGGCTCTCAAATCTGGTAATAGCTCCATGACTTTGCCAGAGTGAGGATGGCTACCCCTATGGGTGGTCTGTTTTCTACCACCTCATCATGTGGTCCTACCCAGCGGGGCTCCTCTTATGTTCTTATGACTCAGAACTATTCCTTTGTCAATTGCTCTTCAACCTATGATCGTTTCACTAATGGTTTTTTGATCTAAGGTTACTCCTTTCTTCCATAGAGAACAGTTAAGCAGACAATTTGTTGGGCACTTGGTATGCGACTGCTTTACTGGCTAGAGGGGGGCTGATTTATAAGTTAGCCCGAGCACATGGGCTGAGGGTGGAGAGCCTGCAGTTGCTGTTGATTCAGAGGAGGTACTCAACTGCAAGAAGAAAAGTCAGTTCAAGTGTGTTCTAAAGTGAAAGAAGGGCGTTTTCTTTAAAGTAAAATAATCTGAGTAGTAAGAACATAAGAGGAGCCCTGCTAAATCGGCCCACGGCCCATCTAGTCCAGCATCCTGTCCCACACAATGGCCCATCCTGTCTCCACAGCGGGCATCTCAAACAGAAGACAAGGGCATAACATTCACCTGCTCTCGAATCCCAGCAAATGGCCTTTAGAAGCATCCTGCCTGCCTCCCCAGCCTGGCATCTATTCTAGTAGCCACTGATAACAAAATAGTAACAAAAATAAAACAATATAAAAGTAAGGAAGGCAGGCAAAGTGGTGGTGATTTTCCAATGTTCTGGAATTGTCATATGTTTGACTGTCTGCTTGCTGAAATCTTTGTATCTGTTTTCATCGAGGAAAACAGAGGGCGTATGCTGCATCTTTTCAAATAGAATTAGATAGAAGTAAACCAGGGAGGGACTCCTTGCATGCCTTAATAAACTAATTACTAACAAATCCCCAAGACTAGATGGCATTCGTCCAAAAATTCTTAAAGAACTCAAAATGTATAATCTTTCCCTAACATTGCAGTTGGTGCCTTAAGACTGGAGAGTAGGGATGTGCAAGAATATTGAAAATATTCGTTGTTTGATTGAATTCAGCCGAATTCAGACATTCAAATTCAAATCTAATGTCTAGACATTTGTTTTTTATTATTTGAATGAAAAAGAATATTTTGAACTATTTGTACTAATTTTTCGGACATTCCTATGTGTACGGATAAGTATCTGTACACATCTTATTTGTAACTGTACGCATTTGTACGGATACGTACGGGTTGAAAACGGGATGCATATGGGATAAAAGTGGATGCACACAGATGCGTACGGATGCGTACAAATGTCGACATTCATATCATCAAATACATATTGAATATTTGTACAAATAGATACGAATGTGTTTGAATCAGTTCGGATTTTAATACATTTGTTTTTTTCTCTATCTGTACAAATTCAGACATTTGAATATTCAATTCAAATCGGATCAAATGTCAAAAATTGCATTTGCCCACACCCCTACTGGAGAGTAGCAAATGCAACACCAATCTTCGAAAACAGATCCAGGGATGATTCAAGAAAGTATGGACTAGTCAGCTTAACATCAGTTCTTGGAAAAACAGGGTAAAATTGGTATGCATATAGAGGAGAAAGCACTGCTGAAAGAAAATCAGCATGTCTTCTGCAAAGGTAAATCACGCCTTATTACTTGCTAAGAATTCTTTGAAAGTGTTAAGCGTGTGGATAAAGATAACCCAGTTGACATTGTCTGCCTGGACTTTTAGAAAGCTTTTGACAAAGTTCCTCTTGCATAACTCATCAGTAATGGAATAAGATGACAGGTTGCGTCCTGGATTGGCAACTGATCAAGGACAGAAAACAGAGAGCAGGAATAATTGAGTAACTCTTAGAGTGGAGATAGGTGAGAAGGGTTTCCCCAAGGTTCAAGACTGAGATTTTTGCTTTTTGATTTATTCATAAATGATCTACAGGTCAGGGTAAGCAGTGAGGTAGCATAATTTGCCGATAACTCCAAATGTTTCAGGGTAGAAAAAACAAAGTATTTGTGAAGTGCTTCAGAGGGATCTCTTGGCAATAAAGTGGCAGATATGTATCAGTCTTAGTAGTTCAAAGTAATGCACACTAGGGCAAAGAACCCCAGCTATAGGCATAAACTGATGAAGATTGAATTTTCTGTGACACACAAGGCATCTTGGGGTTTTGGTGCACAACTCAATTAAGGTGTTGACTCAGTGTACAGCAGCAGTGGAAAAGGCAAATTCAATGCTAGGAGTAATTAGGAAGGGGATAAAAAACAAGTCAACAAGTGTCATCATACCCTTTTATAAATCTGTGATAAGGCCACACCTCAGAAAGGGTATTGTGAAACAAAGTGCAAAAAAGGGCAATCAGAATGAGCAAAGGGCTACAACCTCTATACCTCTTCAGCCTTGAAAGAAGGGATTTTAGAGGAGACCTGATTAAAGTGTATAAAATCATGCACAGTGTGAAAAAGTTGGATAGATAATCCACCCTGCCCCCATCACACAAGATTAGAACCATGGGGCTCTCCTTGAAGCTGTTGTGCAGGAAAGGTAAGACAGACAAGGAGAAAGTTTTTTTTCATCCAGAAGGTCATTGGTCTGTAGAATTTACTACCAGAAGAGTTAGTGACATCAGCCAGCTTGGATAGCTTTAAGAAAGGATTAGATAAATTCATGGAGGACAACTGTATCAGTGGCTACTAGAATGGAGAGACGGGCAGGATGCCCCTAAAAACCATTATCAGGGGTTCGAGATCAGATGAAGGTTTTGCCTTTGGCGTCTGCTTGAAATGCTCATAAGCAGTTTGTGGCTCACTGTGTGAGACAGGATGTTGGAATAGATGGGCTATGGCGTCCTCTTATGTCCTCTTATGTTTTCAATTCATAATGCATAAGCTGTTTGCAAGGCAAGAGTTGTCTGTTGTTTCTCTGAAGCATTGGTGGATTTAGGCAGTAATAAATGTCTTCTGGAATAATTTTTAAAAATCAAATTGCTTTCTTTCTTTTGTATTGGCTAAGGCTGATATTCTGAAGAGACTTTATACATAAAAGCGACATCCCCATAGTACTCTAAAGGTTGTTTTGGGGAAGGAGACAAAAGATCATACCTGCATTCAAAATATTATTTGGAGTGCAAACATTATGGTTTGCACTCCAATTTATTAAGGTTGACATAGTTTTTCTTGCCTTGTGTACTTTTTTATGCTTAGTCAACGATGTATGATCCTATTGTTTACATATACTTTTGTGCTGCTGAGAGCAATAGTAGGTAATCCATCTCAGAGCTAATAGACAAAGAATTCAAACATCACATCTGGAAGCAATCCAGTTCCAAAGAGCCCTAATATTATAAAGCTTCCTATTATGCTGGTGTGTTTGTCTTCTCTTTTCTTAGAAGATGGAAGGTGAGGAACAGTCTTGCTATGGCTCCTGCCTTGCTTCAAGACAAGCAATAGAGGGCACTATTGCTCTATAAAAAGGAAGCTTGGAAGATTATCCCCAGCTCATCTATCCCTTCCCTTCAGAACAGTTCTCCAGACAAGCTGTCTTTCATTTTATCTGCTTTCCCCTCTTACACTGAGAGCTTAGCATCCAGTGATCTCATTGTTTTTACTCTGTTGGTGAGGCAAATAGTTAGGCAAGTCAGTTTTTACTCTCCCACTCTTCCCTGAAAGGAGTTTAGGGTTGGGGAGGTCCGTCATCTGGCACAACTCTTTTTCAAAGAGCTTAGCGTCTTTTCCTTGCTTCTTAGATGCCTCAGCTAGCCGTGACCACCATTTCCCCTGTGATAGCACAGGTTGCTCAGGTTTGGCGTCCACAGGGTTTTCCTCAGTTGCTCCAACTAAAAGTGCCTCCAGCTTGGAGAGAGAGACAGGATGCTTCTAAAGGCCATTTGTAGTGAGTTGAGAGCAGGGGAAGGTTTTGCTTTTGTCTTCCACTTGATAATGTCCAGAAGAGTTCTTAGCTAAACTATTGTGTCTGACATCTTACCTGTCTTCACTAAAAGAGCCATGCCATGAGCCAAAATGACCACTGGTACCAATGGATTGTGCACTTCCAGGTATTTGGCACTATGAAAATACCAGGAAGCATGTGGTATGCCACTGTGGCAGCCAGCACCCAGACAGGGAAGGGCCCACGCTTGCCTTGCCATTTTGCCCAGCTATCTGGCAGGGATCCTGAGAGGCTTTTGTGGGATCTATACAAGTTCCTGCATTTTCCCTTGTCCTCTAGGGGGCAGTCACAGTTCCTTCCTCAGTGTCTGATGTGATAGAGAGATAATACTTTTTCCCCAGTGCTTTTGGTTTTTTAACTACTGTACTTTCTGGCGTATAAGACTACTTTTTAACCCAGGAAAATCTTCTCAAAAGTCAGGGGTCGTCTTATACGCTGGGTGTCGTCTTCTTATACGGCGAGTATATCCCAAATTCTATATTTTAACTGGAAAGTTGGGGGTCGTCTTATATGCCCAGTTGTCTTATATGCCGGAAAATACAGTATTCGTTCTCAGTTTTTTGACTACTTTTAAAAGATTGCTTTAAAATTATTGGAGCTCACACCTTAGTTGTGGAGGAACTGGGATATTCTCTCGTGCATGACATTTGTAGAGTAACAGCTCCCGTTGTCTGAAGTGAAACCATAAGGGACTTCCTGTGTTTCACACCTCTATTTTTAAAAATACCTAATAATGGTAAGTCCAATGCAGAAATTTTTCATTTGTAAAAATTAGGGATCTATGTTCTTCTATGATTGCCTTAGACAATGGCTGTTAAAAAAGGAACAGGCAATTATCTAAGCCAGTTCTGGAGCCTCACACTTCAAATGGATTGATGGAAGGGCATGCAAGACCCTTAGAAGCATCCTGCTTCTCCCCCCCCCCAGCCTGAAAGTTGTACCTAGGCATTCATTCTAGTAGCTATTGATACATCTGTTGCCCATAAATTTGTCTAACCCTACCTTAAAGCCATCTAGGCTGGTAGCTGTTACCACCTCTTCCGGCAGCAAACTCCATATACCGATGACCCTCTGGGTGAAGAAATACTTCCCCTTCTCGGATATGACTCTCCTACCCATCAGCTTCATAGAGTGCCCCCTGGTTCTAGTGTTGTATGACAGTGAAAAGAAATGGTCTCTATCCACCTTTTCTATACCATGCATTATTTTATATACTTCAGTCAGGTCCCCTCTGATTTTTTAATTATTATTTAAAAATAATAAATTTAAAAATAATTTTAAAAGACCGAAAGCTGCTATGAGGTTTAGTGGCAGTGGGTGCTTGAGTGGTTTTGCGCACCTCTATTGCACCAGGAACCATGAGAATGCCCGGCAAGCTTAAAAGGGAGAAAATCAAGCCATTATCATGA
>MTQE01002208.1:50862656-50905423 GCA_014337955.1 Aspidoscelis marmoratus | reverse complement strand
TATTCGACCCCAAATGGGGTCGCGACCCACAGGTTGAGAACCCCTGTTCTGATGCCTGTGCTTTGTACTTTTATTCCTTTATATCTGAAAGGATTAGATTCTTGAAAATCCTTACCAATGGGCAATTTGCAAGTGTTATTTGAGATATTTTAATATATATTACAGTTACAGAATAGAAGGAAACAAAAAAATAGAAAAAGAGGAAAAAACCAAGAAAAAACAAACTTTCACTCAACCTTTTGCTGTTGCAACTAAACTGCTGTTGGCAATTCCAAATTTCCAGTCATGAAATCCAAAAATAAGGGGTTTAGAATTTTTAAGAAATGACATAGTGTTCTTTCTCCAATCAACCATGTCAATTTATCAATTTTTGTCAAGTCTATCACTTGCATTAGCCAGTTTTCCATGGCAGGTAACATTGTCCACGTCCCCATGCACGTTTGGTATGGTTCCATACGCGGGATCAGCAAGGGGCGTCCCCTTGCGTTTTGGATCCAGTCTGCAGAAGGCAGACCAAATCCTCCCAAACCATGCAGACCAAGGCCAAATTTGGTACCTGAAAAAAAAGTCTCAGCAAGCCGAGATTGCGCATGGGGATGGTTGCGGGCTATTGGGGGAGGCGATTGGTGCTCGCATCATTAGGAGATGGGGTGTTGCTTGCCATTCCTGCCCTGTGCATTGGAGATTGCAGCTGCTGACATTTTAAAATCCCAATTGCCAAGGCAGGCAGGATACTGACTTAATTTTTGTGCATTTTCCTTGGAAATATTTCCACCCCCATTTTCTGATTGCCAAGGCAGGCAGGATAATGGCTTGATTTTTGTTCCAATTCCAAAAAAATTTCAACCCCCATTTCCTGATCGCCAAGGCAATCATGGAATAAAGGCTTGATATTCTCCCTTGTAAACTGGGCCATCATTCTCATAGTTCCCGGTGGAGTAGAGGTGTGCAAAACTGCTCAAGTGCCTAACTGCTGCTAAACCTTGTAGCGGCTTTTGGTGTTTTTAAATTTATAAATTTATTATTCTGAAGTAAGCTTTATTTTAACTTTTTTCCCATGCCTTTCAGCCCAGTCCTGGCTTTCAGTGCTGCTAAGGGGGGGGGGATGAGGCACAGGTGTGGCCTGACATCGTTCTGGCTTCCAGTGAGAGGAGAGGGGGTGGAGAGGAGATGGCGCTGCTCCCCCGTGCCAGGATTTGGAGTGGTTTGCATGGGGACACCTCCATCTGTGCCCAACCCGCACCTAGCCCATGATGCCGAGAATGGCATGGGGATGGGCTGGGAGAATTCTTGGACCCACTCCTGGTCCCATGTGTCCAGATCCTTCTCCAAATGGGGATGCGGCCATTGAGTTCTTCCATGCTTGATCATACAGTAATCTTGAAGCCATAATCATACACTGGAGTAATTTTCGTAAGTGTTCTCCAATTATGAGTCAGTCTATCAAACCAAAAAGAAAGAGTTCCTGTTTTAGTTGTGTACTAATTTTTAGAATCTTTTAATTAGTTTTAAAAATCTACACAAAAGAATATAGTGAACAAAAACTTGCTGTAATCAAATACAACATACATACGTTACTTAAATTAATGAAGTAAAACTAAAAAAAAAATCTTGCATAAAAATATGCAGTTGTATAAATGTAAATGTTATTATGGAGTTATATTATGGTATTAAAGGTTGTTACCCACCCTGAGACCTTTGGGTATAGAGCAGGATAGAAATATAAATAATAAATAAATTAAAGAAATTATTGATTTTATGAGAAACAGATTTAGTTGAATAGCCTGTTCTCTGTATGATTAGTGCTTTTGTATTCTCTGTTATCAGCGTAAAAATAAATAAGATTTAAAGGAGGGAAAAAAAGAAAAGGCTTCAAGTGCTGGCATGGTATTTGAGGTTCAGGTGAGAATGAAAGGCCGTGATGGAATCTGGACTGGGTACAAAAAGAGAGAAATATATGGTGGGGAAGTGATGTTAGTACTATTTGGGATGGTGAGAACTAATAAAAACCCTGGAGTTTTGGATAGGGTCACTGTAATTTTTACAGTTTGCAAAGACATGAATTCCATGATTAAGAAAACCACTAATACTGAGGCTGGGACTGTATATTCACCAGTGGTTTCATTGGCAATAACAATGGCTATTGTCCTTTACTGTCTTGCAGATTCCAAGGCAGGCCTTGCTCCCCTCTTCAAAGTACATCTGACTCTGTCTGTTCCTGAGATGATATTCCAGCCTTCTTTGGATCCTGCCACTAGTGACAACTTCTACGATATAGTGGAGAGTCTTGTCAATGACATATACCGGGTTTCTTCCTTTATGCCAAGACTTGCCAACCACAACGCCTTCCCCCATTATCAGGTCTTGCTCTTGGTCAGCCACTGTACTTTCCTCCATTTGGTAGTGTGTTTTTGGCCTTGATTAGTGACCTGGTGTTGCATTTTTGTTCTCTTCAGGCTGACTTGGAAGAGATGGCTGATCTTGCTGACCTGCGCCATACTCTAATGGAGCGTGTTAAGAAGACAATGTCAGTTTGTTGCGATTATCGCAGTTCCTTTGACCACTACTCCTATCTCTATGTGGATGACAGGAAGGAGTTCATGCGCCAGTTCCTCTTGTATAGCCATGTCCTTACTGCAGAGGAGATAGAGGCCCATGCTGAGGATGGTGTCCCAGAGACACCACCCACACTGCAGCAGTTCAAAGAGCAGATAGACTCTTATGAGAAGATATATGAAGAAGTGAGCCACTTGGAACCAGTCAGTATATTTGAAGGCTGGATGAAAATCGATGCTAGTCCTTTTAAAGTCTCTCTCTTGGCCATAATTAAAAAGTGGAGCTTCATGTTCAAGCAGCATCTAATTGATCATGTGACACACAGGTATTACTGTTTTTGACTTTGCATCACTTTGTTTTAGGAGACAGGGAGAGTAATAAGAGGTTGGGTGTGGCTTAAGGCATATGAAACATTGGTTCAGTCCCTGGTTCCCATCAGCAAACCACTGAACAGTTTTTAATTCTTAAAATGCTGTATGAACTCTGTTATCCTTAATTTCAAATTCCTTAGAAGAATTGTATTCTTATCTGGAACTAGCAATCTCATTTATTGAACAAGCATTTGGGTAATTACCCCCCTCCAGCCCAGCCCCCCTTCCTGGATACGTTCTGTTCTACAGACTTTGGTTGCCTCAAGATGACAGGCAGATATTGCACTAGGAAGCGATAATGTGGGGTACTGCTTCCCCCAATTGTCACCTCCTAGCTAGACAGTGCTGTAGCTGGCACTGTCTTGGCACATTTTAGTGACACGCTGTGCTTATACACACCGATACGTGTGGCAGCCCCACCATACTGAGCTTACAGTGGTGCTGTGTTTCCCCCATCAAGACAGGGCCTTTTTGTGACAATGTATGTTTAATTCTAGGCAGTCTAGTTGAATGAAGCCTACTGTCAATGTTTCAAAAGAGGCATGGAAGCATGGAAAAAAGTTCAACAGGCTTGCTGTGTTGAGTGGGATCTGTTAACTAAAGCGACCTTTTGCCTCTCGCATTCCCCACTAACCTATTTTTTTTAAAATTATATATTAAATGCTAAGTCTTTTTCTGAAAACAGGCGCCAAGTACCTTTAATTCTCATTGCTTTTGTCCCAGGTTTCTCCCAAGCCCCACAGCACCCACAATTTCATTTAATCTCCCCAAACCCCTTACCCATGACTCCTCTCTCATGACAAGCTTCCAGTTTGTTCCACTCTTTTCTTGAAACTTGCAGTATGGACACAGAAATGGTCATGCAGTTCCTTGAGAGCTAAAATGGTGGTATGAATATAAATTACTAGTACATAGTTACAGAAGCAGAATTAAGGATATTGTGTGAAAAAAAATATTATAAGGTTGTATTACCTTTTCTGTCATACTCAGTATATTGCTAAATACTACTTACTGAGGAATATGAATGGAGAGAATTTTATTGCACTAATATCCTGCTTGTGGGATTCCTATAGGCTGCTGATTAGTCCCTGTTGGGAACAGAATGCTGGAGTAGTTAAGCCTGTAGTCTGACTCAGCAGGGCTCTTCTGTACGTAAAGAAGGTAGCATAAGTGAATCCATGCAGAGCTTCAGCCTATGCTTAATTCATAGTTCAATTTACATTCATCACATTGCTATTCAACCCATTCCTTGGCAGTTTTATTGGTATAAATAAGTATGGTTTCTTTTGGGAGTACAGCAATCATTGAACAATATCTTTGTATGTATGGACTGGCGTTATCTACCTATCTATTTCATTGCATTTGTATCCCACCCTTCACCTGAAGGGCCCAGGGTGGGTCACAGCACACAGTAGAAAATAATATTAATAACAGGATACAATTACACTAGCATTAATGGAAAGTCTTTCATGCACATTAGTTGCCCTATAAGGAAAGGGGTTTCTTGCAGTTCTGCTTCTCTCAGAGGAGCAAGGAGTTGGTGACAAGCAAGAAGGCCTTTCCTGTAGCAGCCCCCAGTCTCTGGAATAGCCCTCTCTGTATTTTGGCACCTAATTAAAACATACCTCATCACTCAGACTTTGGATGTTTAGCTTCCTTTGAGTGTTGTCCTATCAGAGAGGGAGGACATATATTTTATATTTTAAATATGTTTTATGTAGATTCTGTATATTTTGTCTGTTTATTGCTGTGATCCACCCTGGCGCCTTTGAGTGAAGAGCACAATATCAATTCTTAAAATGAAATCAGACTTGATAACCTGTAATCATCCTGCCTGGATGCTTTCTTCTGCCACTGGACACCAGTGGGAAGGGTGTCAGGCTAGATCTTTCAGCAATAGCTCTAGAAAGATGAAATGCCCTCCCCACAAAGATCAGCGCATTAATATTAGGTCTTGGTGGCGTTCTGGCATGTAGTGAAGTCCTGGCATTTGAGGAAAGCCCTGAGGTTTTACTTAGTCATTTTTATCATGCCTTTTAACTGAAAATAACACCCTGTAATCTAAGACCAGCTTAGTCCTGTTTTAGATCTAAAGAGAGTTAAAAATTCTCCCAGGCTGCCAGTGTCATGGTGTCTTTCTGGATTAGAGACAGGTATCTCTGGTTCTTTGGAGTTGGATCCCAAAACCTTCCTCCAAATCAAGACTGCATCCCAGATTGGGGCATGAACTGTGAATGTGATTTTAAGCAGCTCCTCCTGTGTGTATGCAATCAGTTGTTTTGCTGAAAGGAAGAACTTCCAGTTGACATGGCGAAAATGGACAGAAAGAGAAATAGTTCTCTTTACATCATGCAAATTCCTCAGAACTTTTTTCCTTTCTCTTTTTCAGTTTGGCTGACCTTCAAGAATTTATAAAATCAGCTGAGACAGGTTTGACCAGAAAGGTGGAGAAAGGAGATTATGATGGCTTGGTGGAAATTATGGGTCACCTGATAGCTGTTAAAGATAGACAGAATAGCACTGATGAGATGTTTGAGCCCCTAAAACAAACCATCGAATTGTTGAAGTTCTATGAGCAAGAACTACCAGGGGAAGTTTATAGGCAGTTGGAGGTACGTGGAAACAAAACACCTTCATGCAAATATGTAGATAGCTAGAAACTGATCCATGTCCATCTTTGAACAGTTATTCATGGAATACATATAAGCATATACAGGATGTTTACTCTAATGATTGAAGAATGTGGAAGATTGCTACACTGTTGATGAACCTACAGTTGTTTACACTGAGATTTTTCCCTCTAAATGGATCTTGTGAATGTGATGAATTTTTAGGGCTTATAACAAAACTAAGCAAAACTAAGGAGAGATGGAGCTGATTAGTGCCTGGATGGCAAATAACGGAGTCCCATGTAAACTATTCAGAATTATTGAAAAGAAGAATGGAATAACAAGTTATGGGTGCACTTCAGTTATATAAGGCAAAACCTGTTGTAAAAAACTCCTCAAGAGTACTGGCTTCCTTCTGATCTCAAAGCCCAATTCAAGGTTTGGTATTGACCTGTAAAGCCTTATACAACTCAGGGCCAGAATAACTGAAGAACTGCTTCCTTCCTAACAGGATGATAGACTAGATGGGCTGTGGCCCAATCCTGTCTCACATAGTGGCCCACATAACACTTCTAGGGCTGCTTCCGCACTTGGCCTTATTCTGGGATATATCTCAGGATAGGGGTCTCTTGTCCACATGCTAATACAGGCTATGGCAAGTCTCACTAGGACCTGCTGTAGTCTGCAATAACATGCAGATAAGAGACCCTGATCCTGAGATATATTCCAGAATAAGGCCAAGTGCGGAAAGGGCCTAGGAGAAGATAAACCTTCACCTTTTCTCAGTTCCCTACATATGATCTTTAGAGGTGTCCTGTCTGTCTCTCCAGCCTGGAGGAGGTATCAATTCTTGAAGCCATTGATTTACACTTGTCCTCCATGAATTTGTGCAACCCTTTTCTTAAAGCTATCTAGCCTCCTTGCTGTCACCACCTCTTCTGGCAGCAAGTACTGTAGACCGATGACCCTCAGGGTGAAACAATACTTCCCCTTGTTGGTCAAACTGTCCTGCCCATTGGCTTCATTGACTGTGTCCCCATGGTCTCCAGTTAGTGCGCTGCTGAATCGGGGCATCCTTAATCCGCATTGCAGTTCGAATTAAGATGTCCCCATGTGGTTGAGGAGAGCACGGGTCCCCAAGCAAACGTGATAAACCCCTGCATCCGGGAAACCGCATCTTTTTTTTCTCCACCCCCTCTGTCCTGATTGGAAGCCTGGCTGACGTCACCATGACCTGTCTCGCCTGGTACAGTGATAACGGAAAATCCCTGGGAAATGCATCCAGGTTGCACCTCCAAAAACACAACACACAACAGAAATAAGGGAAAAAAAGACAAAAGGGGGGCATAATAGGATGGCAAAAGGGCTCATGGCTGGAAGCCGCGGCTCTGACTTTAGCGGATGTGCGCATGTCCCCATGACAGCAAGCACACCTCCACTTGACAGTGAGCCTTGTGTTCACATCAGCCTCCCTCTAAACCCTTGCAGCTTGGATCCATTTTCTTATCTTCTGTTCAACAATGCTGTTCTGGTCCCCTACTCCTCCAGCTACTACTATTCCCAGTCTCAAATCCTAGCTTTGAAACTATAGCTTTTTGGCAGAGAATGAGTGATCCAGTGCTGGTATGGAAAGTCTACTCCTGTACCTACGTGTGCCTTGCTGATCGGGGGATTAGGCCAAGGGGGGGCATGCTTTTAGCTGGAGAAGGCAAATAAGAGCTCATTTCAGCTTAATTTCTTTGCTGCCTTATTTTCTTTCCCCAAGCAGTTGCAATCGCAGCAGCCAAGACAGGGACAGCGAAACACTGCCTGCTAATGTGTCGGCCAACTCCTCCCCCAATAACCCGGGAACCCCCCCATGAAATCAGGATAATACGTGCTTGTCTCCTAATTCGAAGTGAGAACATTTGGAAAGGGATTTTTTTTTCCTGTGAATTTGTGCCATTTGCCCCGAATATAGCCTGGATTAGAGGCTGTTCATAGGGATGGTCTGAGGTGAACTCCAGTTCGCCCCGCAGTATTTTGATCATGGGGACAAGCCCATAGAATGCACTCTGGTTATAGTGTTGTGTGATAGAGAATTTTTCTCTGTCTACCTTTTCTCTGTGGTAGCCCTCCAACTCTGGAAAAGTTGGAGATCTGCCGAATATCTGCACCTGATGCATTCAGACATCAGGCAAAATTATATCTTCTTTCCCAGGCCTTCAGGGCGTAACTTATGGACTTGCAACTTCAGATCTTTTCTGTAGTTGCCTTGTATTTAGACATTTTTCTTCCTTTCCCCCTTTCTACTTTTACTTTTTTATTTCTATGGCCTTGTTACCAGTTTTTATCTTCCACTTTTTTGTTTTATGTGGGTTTTTTTAATGTATTATGTCCTTAGTGTTGGGCAGTATAAAAACCCAATAAATACAATTGGATGCATTTCTTCAGCATGTACAATACGCACAGTGAAATTATAAACAAGTTATGTCACTGTGAGGCTACTCTATGAGCATCTTTTATTTTTTTAACTTTACTTCCAGGAGCTGCCTGAAAAATGGAACAATGTAAAGAAGCTGGCGATAACTGTGAAACAACATGTGGCTCCGTTGCAAGCGAATGAAGTGACGGCTCTTCGCAGGAAATGTGCTGTGTTTGATGTGGAGCAACACAAATTCAGAGAGCGATTTCGGAAAGAGGCGCCATTCAGGTGGGGAAAGGATCACAGGCGTAGATAAAGAGGTGAAAGTCATTTGGGTTTGCTGGCCTTTTTTTTATTTTTATAATGCCTTTCATCAGAAAATATCCAAAGGCAGTTAAGAAAATAATAGAAGTATAAAATCATCATTATGGAGGTGCTGATGCATACATCTGGTCTTTTGGGATGGCCGAATGCCCAGATGCGCACATCAGTCAAACATGTGAGGATAGCACTGGCTGTGGCGCTGATGTGCTAGAAGGCAGCATTTCCTGCGTTATTGCCTCATAGCAGGATATCCGGCTGCCATCTGGATTGGCTTCTAGTCACAATGGTGGTTTGGAAATATGGGTTTGTCCTTTTCCCTGGCTGAAGGGAAAATACTGAGGATCAGACCACACACAGCTGCTTAAAAGTCCAATGAGGGGGAAGATTTGGATGGTTCTGAATCTCAAGGTGCCTCTCGACATTAAGGGGAATTGCCAACTTTTTAAAGAATGATGGCTTTTCCTTACAGTGGATGCCACCAGACCAGCACATTGCATTGACACAACAGTGTATCACTCCTTGGGAACTTGCTATGCTGCCCCCTTTTTCTTGGTGCCCATGGTCAGCTCCCAGATTTTCAGTGTGTTGCTGTGATAATACAGTGCTTGCCAGTCTGTAAAATATAGCACAGGAAACCACACTATCTTTTAATGCTGTCTTAAATCAAGGCTGTTATGAGGGCTGTCATGCTGGCCCTGCTGAGGTGCCAACAGAATGCTGGGATTTAAAGCATATCAGGAAACAGGGAACCTTTCTGCATTGGGCCTTATTCCAGGATATCTCCCAGAACAGGGGGCTGCCATTCATATTCTAGTTCCACATTAGGAACAGGGAAAGACTTTTTGAAAGTTTGAAACAAAACCAGATCCTATTTTGTTGAAATGTTCCAGATTCCGACGAAGATGGGTCCTTTTTGTTTGCAGGCCCCCTCCCCACTTTGCTGCCGGGCAGAATTGTTGCAGTGAGGAAACATTTTGGGTAGGGGGGAAGTGGACTGTTGTTGAAACAGAAGTGCTGGCAAACAAGGAGAGTGTTTTTTTCTCCCCTTTTGGGTATCCAGTTAGTCTTCTATCAATCACAGCTTCAAGAACTGAAACCCCTCCTCCCAACTGTAGTAATGATAGCACTCCAGTTCTCATTAAAACAGGTAGAAACAGCCTTTTGGAATTTTTGTCATTATAAAACCCCTGTTCTGAAAAATCCTGCATTAAGCCGTAGTTTGTACATTGCTTCTGCTTGTGATACTTTCTATCTTGTAGCTCAAGAGAAGCATTGCTGCAACAAGCATGATGCATTTCACATGTTTTTTCTCTGTTTACCCAATCATCTCAGTTCCCTTTCTATGCCTTATTTTTTCCTGGGGTGAATTACAAAACTCTGAGAGGACCTCATCTCTCTTTCTATGACACTACTACCTCATTTTACTTTGTCCCTGATTATGCCTCAATTATGGTGCAAAGTTTTGAGACTCAGGCCAGGGTTTATGGTTTTAAAAGATTTTGAGTTGGCATGCATGAAGAATTGGAGCAGGACAGAAGAAACCCGGGGCCTTTCCACACTTGGCCCATTAGCAGCCTTGCAGTAGGTTCCAAGATGGAGCATTCACATATGAAGGGGCTGTTTCTGAACCTTCTGTGTCGGAGGAGGGTCTGTGTGCACTAAGTGCCTGCAAGTGCTGATGCTTAGTGTGCCCATGAGCAAGTTTGCTCTTTGCTTCTCACAGATGGGAAGCCAAGTGCAAATTTCCCACTTGTTTTTTAATTGAAAATACTGTAAGAATAGTTATGATTAAACAGAGTTTACAACTCCTAGGTTTGATGCAACCAAACCCTACCAAATGTTGGATACATCCCACAATGAGCTTAAGCAGATGGAAGATACAATGGCCTCAATTTATGAATCAGCTGGTTTGTTTGAAGTCAATGTTCCAGATTACAAGCAACTCACTCAATGCAGGAAGGAGATGTGCCTTCTTAAAGAACTCTGGGATATGATCTCGACTGTGATCTCTAGTATGAGTGACTGGGAGACTACAAAATGGAAAGAGATTAACGTTGAAGACATGGAGCTGGAGTGCAAAAGGTTTGCCAGAGATATTAGAAATCTTGATAAAGAAATGAGGGCCTGGGATGCTTTCACTGGATTGGACAACAGAGTGAAAAACATCCTGACGTCACTGAGGGCTGTATCAGAATTGCAGAATCCTGCCATTCGGGAGAGGCACTGGAATCAACTGATGCACGCGACTGGGGTGCAGTTCATAATGGATGCAAATACTACCCTGGCAGACTTGCTAAAACTCAACCTACATAACTTTGAAGATGATGTGCGGAGCATAGTGGACAAAGCAGTTAAAGAAATGAGCATGGAGAAGGTTGTGAAAGAACTGAAGACAACCTGGGCCAACATGGAATTCCAGTATGAACCTCACCCTCGTACAAATGTACCACTGCTGAAATCAGATGAAGACCTCATTGAGACACTTGAAGACAACCAAGTTCAGCTGCAGAATCTGATGACATCCAAGTACATTGCTTTCTTCTTAGAGGAAGTGTCCTCTTGGCAGAGGAAATTGTCTACGGCAGACTCTGTCATTTCCATCTGGTTTGAGGTTCAGCGGACTTGGTCTCATTTGGAAAGCATATTCATTGGATCAGAAGATATCCGGGCACAACTTCCTGAGGTAAAAAGCTGCAGAAGTGTTCTGCTTATTCAGTTCTGTAATTATTTGAACTATCCTGTTGCATCAGGTCTCAAGAGCTCCTGTAATCTGTCTTTCAAGAATTGCTTTTTTGGGATGTACTGCATTTGGAAACACTGGCATTTGCAAAGCAGTGTAGAGGTGAGGGATGTCTCACAGAAAAGTTTCATTACTTCACTGAACGATCATTTCTCGATTCCTTAGAGAATGCCATGGCACTTAAAACAATCCAAAGCTAATGTAAAGATACAGTGCAAATCGCGAGTCTGTAGAAATCTCTTGGCTGGGGATCGGACTATAAATTGACGTCTCCTACTTTGCATCTTTCGAGGTGCTGCTGGGAAGTAAGGAAAATGTAAAATGCATTCTCTAGCTATAGGAGCTGTGGATTGCTTTAGCAGGTTTTCTGGCAATTTCCTTCAGGGCAGGCATTGCGATTTTCTCTGTTCTTTTGGGGATGGGAGGTAGGGAGTTCTGTTCAGTTCTTTCGATATCAAAAAGGAAGCAGCTCTTCTGGGATACGTGAGTAATCAATAACACTCCTCTCCTGTTCTTTATAGGATTCCAAACGCTTTGAGGGCATTGATGTTGACTTTAAAGAGCTGGCATACAGTGCTGAAAAAACACCAAATGTAGTTGAGGCAACCAGTAAGCTTGGTCTTTATGAGAAGCTGGAAGACATCCAAACCAGGTGTGAAGTTCATGTATATGCCTGAGTCTTGTATAATGCTGGTTCTCATTAGTATATTTTCTAAGTTCCTTTTCCTTGCATGTTGTGGTAAGCCAAGCATAAAATGTTTGTTTCCATAGAAGAGAGTTTGTGGCTCAGAGGTAGGTTTTCAAATCTGTATGGGCTAAGAACTGGAATTAGCTGTATCTCCTTTCTGCATTCGGAACTAGTAATAACTTTCAAATTAGAGACATTAAAAAGTGACATTATACCAAAAACTCTTGAGAGGGAGAGGTGGAAAGGTAAAACTAACTGGAAGATAAGTGTTTTTATTTTTCTCAGAGTTCTCCCTTTATATGCTTACTCTGTCTGTTATGTTATTTTGTCAGATTGTCATTGTGTGAAAAAGCTTTGGCTGAATATTTGGACACAAAGCGATTGGCCTTTCCCAGGTTTTACTTCATTTCCTCTGCTGACCTACTGGATATTCTTTCAAATGGCACCAACCCACAGCTGGTAAAGCACCTCATTTTCTTCTTTGCCTTTGTTCAGACATAACTAAAGAGGTGTCTTGGAGAGACCGCGTGTGGCCCCTGTATTCCCAGCCATTCTCTAACCCACCTTTTTTAGCACAGAATGGTCACGAAAGTGGGGAGGGACAGTCTGGTGTGTGAACAATCCCACCTCAAAGCCTTCTCTAAGCTGCCTCAGAGACACCTTAGAGATGCTTTTTGTGTGTGTGTGTGTGTGTGATCACAGCCTTAGTTACACAAGATGCTGTCTGCAGCATGCTATTTCTTCCGCTCCTAGATCCTGATTGTGGAAGGACGATGGTTCTTCAAGTGCTATGGCTCTGATAGTAAGGCTTTTCCTCCGAGAACCATTAAGTCCCTGAATCGCCACTAGATGGCATTATGTTTCTCCTGGATCCTTTTTTTCCTAAGCTAAGCAGCAAATGCTTAGGCAGAAGGGAGAAGTAGAGGACTTATGAATGCCTATGGATGAAGGATTCTTTTTGAGGATCAGTTATAAAAAGTCAACAACCTGATACAACATGGTGCCTTCAAGCTTTATGGAGACTATGCTGATCTTACTGCTGGCTGCTGTAAATCCAAATGAGAGCTGAAGAATTAGTGGAGCTATTCTATTTCCCTCCTCCCTCAAAATTTGTCACCTCTGTGATATTCCCCCCCCCCTATTTTACCCAGTTATGGCTAGGAAAGAAGGATCTTCTGTTTGCTAAGACCTTGTAGATTCAAAGTTTTGCTTGTTTTAAAAGGCTTTGTATTGTGAGCAAAAATAGGGGACCTGTGGCTCAACCAATAGTGTTAAGGATGCCCTTTGTTTAGATGATTTCTATCTCCCCTCAGCTCTAAATATCAAGCAATAGTTTATCTACCTAAGAATTTATGTCCTGCCCTTCACCCAAAGTCCCCAGTACTGGTCATAACAATGATCTTTATATTGTAGGGCAGCAGTTCTCTTAGGGACCCAGTCCTGGCTGTGATCATATATTTAAGACCAAACTTTACAAGGTTCCTCATAGTGGCTTTGGGCTCTTTTGAAGTCAATGAGAAAGTAAGTTAAAAAACTTTCTCCCAAATAAAAGCTTGCAATTTTTTTCATCTTAACATAAATAGACCACTAGATGGTTGTGAACAGCTTTTGTGGACCTCAACAACCAGCTTTTTAGCATGCTCCCCCGCAAATAGTGTATGACTTATCATCCAGGAATGGCCTGCAAACAAGTACATTAAGGCAGGGTAGATTGGTGAAGCTCCTATTTGCATTTTTCTAAACATTGTTCTGGTTTAGTAAGTATCGATCAAGCATTACCTGTGTTTGGGGTATCTCCAGTGAGAAGCTGGTGTTTGATGGTTGTTGACTCAATATTTATTTGGAGGAATAAAATATAATTAGACAAAAGTGGCAGAGAGAGTAAAATAAGGCCATCTGCATTTATGTTCTCCAGTACACTAGAATATTACATTATTCTTTTCAAAGGTGTTTGCCTGTTTTGTTTTCTGATAAACTTTCCTCTTTTCAACCCATTATGAGTTTTAGGTAACTAATTGCTTGTGCACACACAGAAAGTAAAAAAGCATTGATTTCCAGTGCCAAGTAGTTTCTCAGGTACTCAGTTGGGTTCAGAACTTCACATTTGATCAATGCCTCAAATACAGAGGAAGCTGCAGGAGCCCAAAAGAAAAACATTGCCTTGAAAAACTCACTGATATAAGAAGGAATACTTTGAGCTGTGTCTGTTATTCCCATTTAAAGCGATTTGCTGTAAAATGAAAATAAATGTCAAGTAGAATCAAATAAGGATAAATCTGTGGCCTTTTCATTGTTGTCTCTGAGCTCTGTCTGCTGATTCCAGGAAGAGGATTAAATACACAACAATTTTATCTTTGTGGACCCAGAACTGAACTTGCTATGATTTAACTACTATTGAAAGCTTTAGGGGACCAGCTGGTGGAGAATGAGGATGCTTTATATACAGTTTATCAAACGGAAGGAGGGGATGTTTTATACATAAAAGAAGCTTTCTTTGAGGATTGCGGAAAGCTAGTTCTGTAAGCTGCTGAATGCCAATTATGGCTTTTGGGCATTTCACAAAACTTAGGTCTCTGAAAGAAAAAGCATAAGCTAGAAAAAAATGGGACAATAAATGGAAATTATTTGTCTTTTTAGCCCAGGTTGAGCAGTATAATCGGCAGACAGAGGCTCATAGCTGACATCTTTTTATAGCGTGACTGGGACTTGTTACTAGAAACCTTAAAGGGAAAAGTTGGGTGCCTCACCTTCACTGTGCTTAGTCCCAATTCATTTTGCAGGTTCAGCGCCATCTTTCAAAACTCTTTGACAATATGGCCAAGATGAAATTCCAGGTGGATTCTGATCAAAACCCAACCAAGCTGAGTTTAGGGATGTTCAGTAAAGAGGATGAATATGTTGATTTCAGCGAGCCATGTGACTGCAGTGGGCAGGTGAGGAGATATCAAAAAATTGTGTTCTTCTATGCTTCCAACTGTAGAAGTTAGAAATGATCAAATTACCAGTAGGCACAAATATTAGCAAGATGCCATGCTGCATTGTATTCAATACTGAGGTAGAAGGTTCACAGAAAACCTAAAATGTTATCTTTTTGCCTGTTAAGTGTATTTTGATCATTTCAAGTGGGGATTTAAGTGATGATGGAAGAAAAGCTCTACTTCATCCAACTTTTGAGACTTACTTAGACTTCAGGCCAAACATTTTATGAATGGTCCTTCCCCCAAAAACAAAAAATGCCATCGTGTTTCTCTTGCATGCAAAACTACCATGTTGGAGGGGAGATATGCTAATTTAATCTCAATGTGAAAATTTTGTTCAGGATTTTTCTTTAAGAGCTTATTCAGTTATATAGAGACTTCCTGCGTGGGGGATAATTTTGGGGTGGAGCTGGGAGGAAGAGAGAGACCAACACAATCAAAACTCTCACTTTCACTGTCAAATGTTTCCCAGTATTAGAGGGGCAAGAATTGGAGTTCACCTAATGCTTCCATATGTTCACTATTTCTGCTTCACTTAATTTAATGACTAAAAAGAAAACTGGTCATTTTTGTAAATTCCATGCTTTTGTAATTTTGAACTGATAAAAACGCCCTTAATAAACATTCATTGCCATGTATTGTAATTGATTTTTGTAGAAAAGACATAATGAATGGAGTGACTTTCGGTTAATGCTGTAAGTAGACAAATGTCTGGACCAGGCCTCTTAAAATTACCATTGTGTTTACATAAATAACAGTTTATGTAAAATATTGCTTTTACATGGTTGCTAAAATGTTATTTCCCTTGTTTACTGAATATTTCTGGAATTACATGAATGTGATTCGGTTTCTGGGGTGCCACTGAGTTAACTTCTCTCTCTCTCTTCCGTTTGTATCCTGCCCTCTACCCTGAGATCTCAAAATGGGTTACAGTAATTGAAAGGCATAAAAGCAAAAATGAACAGCAGTTAAAAACATTACAGTAACCAGAGGAGCCTAGGCCATTGGCTGAGTTTATGGAGTGATGGTGCTGAAGCTGATTCTGAACTGCTTGTTCAGGTTGCTAATGCCAGCTGTATGGTAGCTTGCTTTAATTTCCAGAGTTTCCTGCCTAATTCTTGCCCAAACCAGTTCTATTCAGTGCTCTGAATAACAGAAAGGCATTCTTTCCTTGACAAAACAATCTGAAAGAGAGAGGCTACAACTCTTTATTAGTTTTTCCATTCGTTCTACCTCTTCAGACGTGATAAGGAAGCTGTTCTGGAAACAGTTATAATTGCTACTTTGTGCCTTCCGTACACTTACAGCTGCTACTTTGAGAGCATGTGAATGGAGCCAAATTCTAGGTAAACAATACAGACAGCACCTGCTCGACTTCTTTTTCTAAGCTTCCGTATTGTCTCCAGACAAGGAGAGGAGGTGGTAAGCAGCTGGGTTCTTCTCCTGTAGGTGGAGAGTTGGTTGAACCATGTATTGGACCACATGCGAGCAACTGTGAGGTATGAGATGACAGAGGCCGTGATGGCTTATGAAGAAAAGGCAAGAGAACAGTGGCTTTTTGACTATCCTGCACAGGTAATGCACTATCTCCTATTCTGCTAAATGAGTGAATCTCTATAAGGGTGGTCCTTTGGGAGATCCTAATAACCTTGTATCAGAAGAATGGGATGGTCATGTTTCAGTAAATAAATACCTGCAATGAAAATTAGTGAGATGCTTAAGAGTGGGTGATCATGTATCCCGCTGTCTCTGATGTCAGTGCAAATTGCTTAGCTGACTAATTAATGTCCATGTTGCAGTTCAGAATTCAGGTCTCTTCCATTAGATCATCCAAGAAGAAGAGTTGACTTTTCTACCCCACTTTTCTCACCCATTTAAGGGGACTCAAAGTGGCTGACAAAGCTTCTCCCCACAACAGAACACTCTATGAGGTGGGTGGGGCTGTGAGAGCTCAGAAGAGAGCTGTGACTAGCCCAAGGTCACCCAGCTGGTTTCATGGGGGAGGGTGGAATCAAACCCTGTATTCCCAGATAAGAGTTTGGCTCCCTAACCACTAGGCCAAGGTGGCAAACTGGAGGGGAGGATCTTATGAAGGGAGTGAGGAACAGACTTTCTGAGCTACATCCAGACAGGGGTTAAAAAGTGCAATTATGGTTTGGCTATAATGGGATTGCCACACATCTGTGGCAACCCCAATATAGCCACCCTATATAAGGGTAAAATCACACTTTTTCCTATCCAAGGAAAACCCAGTGCTCAATGAAGGTTTTCCTGGAATAGCATAAGAACCTACTCATCCAAAAGCTCAGCAGTGTGATACTTGCTAAACAAAATGGCTTCCTGCAGATATGCTAGGCCAAAATGGATCTGAAAATGGCTGGCACACATGCACATCTAGATATTTCACACTGTTGAAATACCTGGATTTGTGTGTAATGCCAGTATGGAAGAAGGCACTTTCCCTGTCCTGTTGTCTAGCTGTCTGAGCAACAAGCAATCATTTTGGAGGATCTTTACTCCAGAATTTTGCTAAAAAGTGCAGTTTTCTGGCAATCTGGCAGTGGCCTTAGTCTAAACATCATGCTAGAGCACGATCCATGATAAGAATACTGAGAAAGAGAGACACTTCTGGCTCTTATTGGAAATTAAGGTCACAAGCTTTAATATTTGCTATTTTCCTGTACAAATACTGGCTCCAGTTTAATAGTTCTTGAGGGTCAGTGGTTTGAGGATCAGGTTGCCAGGAACCAAAGATCAGATGCTTTTACACCTCAGAGGATTTTGTTTTTCTTTTAAAAAAATGAAATGGCTTTAATCTCAAGCTTATAATAAATAGAGGCTAAAAGAAGAATTGGCTTAGTTTTTCTTCTTAAATATCATGTGAACTTTTCAGTCTGAAAATTAAATTTGATTAGGATTTTATGTGCTTAAAAATGCCCTCTTTTTCAGTTTTTTAGAAGTGTGAACAATTTTCCAGCTTCAGAATTATTTGCATAGCTCTGTGGCATTACCCTTTATGCATATTCTCATTTATGAAATAATTATGCCCTCCTGATGATTTACTTCAAAGTAGAGTATTTGTTCAATTTCCCCTATCTTTCACTTGACATATAAGTGTCAGTAATTCTATATCACCTGCTACTTAAGCACATTTTTATCGCTTCTCATAGATTACCTGACATAGGTGGCCAACAGGGTTCTTAATGGGATCAGCAGTGTTTAATCCTGGTTTTTGTTTTATGCTCTGATTGCTTGATCTTATGACAATAACCCTGTGACAGTGGTGATCTTTGAGACATCTTTTACTTTGGCTTTGGGTAATTGCAATTTATCTTCCTTCTCCACTTTGCATAAAGATTTCATGGAGTTACATCCTCAGAGCATCTTTTCTGCAAATTGAAAAAAAGGGGAATATTATTGAAGCTTTAGTGTTGCATAAAGAATTGTTGTCTAAGTTTTAGGAAAAATTCTGGAGGAGTTGATGCTATTTAAGCATAAGATTTTCTCACAACTTCTGATAACAGGCAGTGCATTAGAAAATCATTACACCTGAGGTCAAAATCCTCCAGCGATACAGGAGGATTTTAGCCCTTTAATCTTTTATTCACATGTTTTACATGGAAAATGTGAATGAAAGATTAAAAAGCTAAGACAAATTGCACTTCTGTTGCACTTCTATAACAAATTGCATTTCTTCTGTGGCAAAAAATATTGAATTATTTTCCTTGGTCAAGGTGGCACTCAGCTGCACCCAGATTTGGTGGACCACAGAGGTTGGCATTGCCTTTGCCAGACTAGAAGAAGGCTACGAGAATGCCATGAAGGAGTACTATAAGAAGCAGGTGACTCAGCTGAACACCCTCATCACCATGCTTATCGGGCATCTCTCAAAGGGAGACAGACAGAAAATCATGACCATCTGCACAATTGATGTTCACGCCCGAGATGTGGTGGCCAAGATGATAGCTCAAAAGGTTTGCTTCACAGCTTAAATGATGTTTTATGTATTTATTTAACAACAACAACAACCTATATTCCACAAGATAAATGCAGGGTTCATTTCAAGAAAGAGTTTGAGTTTTGATAGTGTCTTTTTTTACTATTGTTCCTTTCTGTAGTGTGGACCCCTCTTGGAAGCCACGTTGGTGCAAATAATATCTCTAACACAAAGACATGAATACTTGCTCAAGCTTTGTGGGTGCATGTATGCATGTGTTTTTCAGCTTATGGTGCTGCTTAGATTTCTACAGTGTTCAAGGTGCTTTAATGGATTTTATTAACTATTTAATACTTGAATTTAATTTTGTAGGTCTTAGCGGATGTACCCTATGCACAGATTTTGGCTAATACTGGGAAAGAAATAAAGTAATGATGCTAATCCCAGAGAGTAACCCATCAGTAGCTTTGCTCTGCAGAGGCATTCTGCCTACCCTTTGTCCTGTATATATCCTAACTCAAGGAGCAACTTTGAGAATTATAAAACTTTAAAACCATTGGCATTAAGATGGCGATGGATTTATTTTACTTGGGAAAAGTTGGGAGTTGCACTTCTACCAGGTTCCCGTTACTTATTCTTCTATGCAAATGATCTCACAGTGGAATGGACATGTTTGCTTTTCCTTGTAAATTACCTTGTTAAAGGAAATAAATAAATTAATTTGCATTTATATTGTGTCCTTTGACGTAGGGCTGCTAGGAATTGTAGTTCAGCAACATCGAAAGGACTGAAGCCACTCTGACTTTGAAGTGTATTGAATAAAGATTTGTTTGCCTCAGACTTTTTTTGATTAAATTTCTGCTTCATATTTTTCTGCAACTGAAAGAATTTAAGAACAATATTAGACAATAGGCTATTATAAACAACTTAATTAACAAGTCTTACAAATTTTCCCCAGGAAAAATGTGAGTCATACAGTATTTCTGGCAGTCATATAGACTTCGTAAATGTACAGTTAACTCTGGCATACTCATGGGTTCGAATACTCTATTTTATTAATTTTGTCTGAAAAAAAGGAATGCCTCTATACTACTGTCAAATGTGTTTCTCAAACATCTTCTAAGGACCCACTGTTGGGATACCTGTGAGGAAGACAAGGTTTGTACTTATGCATCACTTGTTGATTCCATATGCAGTGGCTTACAACTCTGAGAAAAGGATGCTGGACTAGATGGGTCACAGTCCTTACAGTTTCAACATGGCTCTGCCATGTTGTATAGTAGATTCTTTCTTGAGAAACACAAATCCATGGCCGTGTCAAGCTACACACAATGTTGTCTTGTTTCTTTTCAAGGCCTGCTCACAGTTGTGACAAGAAAGGGATCAGAGCAATAATTGTCCTAGGCTTGTGGATCTCAGGGGCCTATCTCCTGGTCTTCAGCATGTTTCAGAAAAGCCTGTAGAGCTGCAGGGGATAGCAGTTTTGTCTGCCCTGGGGACAGTTCTGGTTCTTGACCAATCTGCCTGACCACTCAGTTGCTTAGTAGTTTCCATTCTCATTTTTGAAGTATATGTTTTTTGTGTATTGTCTTGATTTGGACAGGAATCTCAGGCAGTGAACACAGCAAATTAAGTGGAGAAGATACCTTGATGGAACACACAAATGTGTTGGTTGAAAGAGAAATAGATTGTAGTAGAGTGGTAGAATGTAGGCTTTCATGGCCAGTTACAATTGATAACTTTGAGACAATCAGATGAGAGAACTAAGAAGTGTCCGGGCAATATTGTGCCACTGACTCTGCTGAGTTATTGTGGTACCTGGGACAGGTCTGGTCTGGTCTGGTCTAGCCCAGAACATTCAACCTTGTGTTTTGTTTTGCTTCTTTGTTTTGCTCTTAAAGGTTGATAATGCTCAAGTGTTTCTTTGGTTGTCACAACTCCGTCACCGGTGGGCAGATGAAGAAAAACATTGCTATGCAAACATATGTGACGCCCAGTTTCTATACTCCTATGAATACCTTGGAAACACCCCTCGCCTGGTCATCACTCCTTTGACAGACAGGTGGGTACATGAAAGGCTTCATGTGGGAGAAGGTGGCAATCATCATGGTACTAAACCTGGCAGAACCTGTTTCCATTTTGCAAATTTGTAGCTCCAGTTTTTCACAGAGAAGGAGTTCATAGGGAAGTTACTCTCTAGATCAGCTACATTTTCTTTTTCAGTTTGTCAGAGAGAAGAGCCCGTAGCAGAAGTGTGCTGTATGCTCGTATTTGGAAGTTGAGTTTCTTTACAGTACTGTGGTGCCTTAGGAACTGTAGGACTTGCATGAATAGAATCAATCTGGGTTTTGAGGCCTTTTTTCTGGAGTTATCTGTAGGGCGCGTCTGCATGCTCAAAATAATCCGAAAGGCTTCCGTGTCCGCCTCGGGGAGCATCCACTTACAAAGCCCTAATATATGGCACATGGGAGTCAATACGTGTTAAAAAAACCCACTTCACAAGTGTTTTCCATGCGAAATAGGGGGTTAACACACATTGCCCAGGGGCCATGCGGGCGCTCTCGGGGATGGTTTTTAAACAGATGCGAAGCCGCGAAGGGCTCTCGCGTCTATGTTTAAAAACCTTTCGTCTGTTTAAAAACCTTCCCCCTGCTCTTTACAGCCTCTCTATCCACCTCTCAGTTGCCCAGCTGGTTGCCCAACTGACAGGTGGTTATAGGGCAGTAATGGCGAACCTTTTGAGCTCGGTGTGTCAAAATTTGCAAGAAAACCTAGCTTAACTCGGGTGCTGTGTCACACCTAGAAATATCCATAATTTTGGGATATTTGTAGCTCTAGTAAAAAAGTTATATTTTTGATATATGTATTTCCTTATATTAGTGTATAATTCCTTATATTAGTGACTTTTGTTGCTAAATCTTCAATTGAAAGTTGGTATTTCATACACTTCAAGAACAAGCAAGCACTACACGTCAAGGTGCCAGGGTGACCATGTGTGTCACCCAAAAGGGCTTGGTGTGTCACCTATGACACGCGTATCATAGTTTGGCCATCACCGTTATAGGGGCTGAAAAGAGCAGGGACAGTTTTTAAACAGAGCCGCAGAGCCACGAAGGTTCTCGTGTCTGTGTTTAAAAACCTTTCCCCCTCTTCCTTGTCTTCCTCTGTGTGTGTGTGCGCGCGCGCGTGGGTGTGTGTATATGAGAAGGAGGGACAGGGAGACGGGGGGAAGGAGAAAGATGATCCATGCACAGACAGGGGGGAATTGGATTGTCTTCCTCCTTCCCCCTCTCTCTCCCTCTTCCTCCCTCTTCCTCCTTCTCATACACACATGTGCACGCACACACACACAGACAGGGTTGCCCAGCTGATTGCCCCAGTTGCCCAGGTGACAGGTGGGCATAGGGCCCCCAGCTGGGCAACTCACAGGTGGATAGAGGGGCTGTAAAGACCAGGGGTAGTTTTTAAACACAGACGTGAGAGCTCTTCGGGGTTCTGGGACTGTTTAAAAACCAGCCCTGCATTGAGACAGGCACGTGTGATTCAAATCCGCATTGCCCCAAATCATATGGGGATGCTTTATTGCGTGTTACAACACGGATTTCTATCACATGTGTCCAAGCGCATCGGCCGGCTTGTATGCAGACGCGCCCATACTGTATTTCACATCTTGCATTTAGCTTCAGAGGGTCATTTTGCTGAATTAGCTCCAGGGACCTCTGTCTTATCCTGAGTGGCTTATAAAGGAGAAATCTACTTTAGTTTGAATTGTCTCAGCAGCTATCGCTCATCATTCCATGTTCAGCATGGTGTCTGCTATGTCCAGTGATGGATTCTCAAAAATGTTTCCACTTAATTATTGAGTTCAGAGCACACTCTGCACGGTACATCATCTGCTGTATGTATCTCTGTTCCTTTTCTTTCTTGAATATGGAAGATGCTACATTACCCTCACCCAGTCTTTGCACCTGACTATGAGCGGAGCTCCTGCTGGACCAGCTGGTACAGGGAAGACTGAAACTACCAAGGATCTGGGTCGAGCTCTTGGGATCATGGTATATGTTTTCAACTGTTCAGAGCAAATGGACTATAAGGTAATGGTTAAGAAGTAGTTAGTAGTTTCTGCTGAATCCTGTCTTTCTCACATCACAGACCTCAAGGTGGCAGGCCTGTGGTATCTGGATGTAAGGACCATTGCACATCCATCTTGTACTCTTGCTAAAAATCAGCCTTGCCTGCTTGCATTCCTTTCGGATCCATTGTTTCCTCTAATTCCAGCATAGACTCAGCAATAGATAGCCTGAGTGTGAGAAGAAGAGTTGGTTTTTCTACCCTGCTTTTCTCATCCTTTTAAGGGGACTCAAAGTGGCTGGCAAAGCTTTCTATTCTTCTCCCCACAACAGACACCCTGTGAGATAGGTGGGGCTGTGAGAGCTCAGAAGAGAGCTGTGATTAGCCCAGGGTCACCCAGGTGGCTTCATGGGGGAGTTGTGGAATCAAATCCAGTATTCCCAGATAATAGTCCAGCTCCCTAACCACTAGACCAAACTGGCTCACTAATTAAATGTTCCTTTCCACAGAAATCTTTAGTAAAAGGCAAAAGATGTATGCGATCTGAAGAGAAACCAGAGAACTGCTGTCTCAGTAACTGTAGAGCAGGAGAGCTCTTGAAAGCTGTTGGAGTCCATGGGAAAGTGTTGATGAGAGCCTGAATGATGATATATCGCTGTCTGAACCCAACTCTTGTCTTTTGTTATTGAACCAGAGGAACTTGCTATGAGCAACCCTGTTATGGAATTCTGGGCCCTGGGTGGTGTTTCTGACCTGAGTTCAGGCACTGGCCCATTCAGTCCTTGTAATGTTCAGGAGAAAAGTTGCCTCCTGTGCTTCCAGTCAGTGGCAAATTTAAATTAAAATGTACTAGGAAGCATCTTGGCAGAAACAAAGAGAGATAAGTAAAGTCTGCTTCTTCACAGATTTCTTACGTTTTCTATTCTGGACAATGTAACAGTTTTCTAATATACTTATTCTGAGAACATGGGAAACCCTAAGCTCTGTGGGTATCTAAATATAAATGGTGCTACTTTTTTTTGGAAGAACAGTAGTAAAGATTAACTTGTATGAAATGCCTGCTATTTTGCATCATGTTTCTTCACTTGCTGTTTGGGACACAGTCTCATTAGGATGCTTTTCTGCACAAATTGCATTGAAGTGAGTGGGAGCTGCACCGAAGTATGATACAGTGCTCTAGTTGATCATGGTCGTTGTTTGTCACTGTACATTTAGGGAAAATGGACTCACTTTTGCTGCATTTCCATAATGCTGGTTGTCATCCTTCTTTGAGAAAAAGCTAGCTGAGACCTGATCAGGTTCTTTGCGCTAAAGGAGGTGATTGTGAAGCTTTTGACCTCCAAAGCGAAACTGCGTTACCTTACTTTTCTGTATTATTGCTAGCATTTAGTATTGGCTGATACATAGTTGACTTTCAACACTCAAGTAATTCAAAGGTAGTGCCATTGTGTTGTTTGGCAGCATTTAATGGACCTGTCCAAATAGATTTTGAGTCCTTTTCTTGAGATCTAAGACAGCCACGCCAGAATTCTTCTTTTTTCTTTCCTCCATTGGATTTAGAGTCACAATGGGGACCATAGTTTCTTTTCTCTTCACTCAAACTGTTTTAGATGGCTTACAGTATTTTAAATAGACTACACCCATACATAGATTACATGGAACAAGTTCTATGGGTAAAATTCTACTGTCTCTGTCTTTGCAGTCATGTGGGAACATTTACAAAGGTCTTTCCCAGACTGGTGCTTGGGGCTGTTTTGATGAGTTTAACAGAATATCTGTTGAGGTTCTGTCAGTGGTGGCTGTACAGGTAAGTACTGAGAATTTTTGCTGACTCATTCATAATGGACACAATGGAACTATGAATTAGAGATCTATGTGCCCTGCACTTTTGATTGTCCTTGAAGGTCACGTTTAACTATAGCTTATTGATATATGAAGTAGCCTTCTCCGAGGGTGCTTGGAAGAGGAAGCAACTGGACTAGATGGGCCACAAGTTCTGATTCAGAAGAGCATTTCTTATCTTAAGCATTAATATGAATAATGCTACTATAAATTGTACAGTGTAAGAATTGTCCTGCTTGATTAGACTAGTGCTCTATCTAGTCCAGCCACCCATTTTTACAGGAGCTAACCAGATGCTTATGGGAAGTCTACAGGCAGGACGAAAGTGTGAGAAATCCCTGCTTACGGATTGCTAGAAATGACACTGCCTTCAGTAATGGAATAAAGCACCATCCAGACAGCACTTACCTAGGATTTAACTGAGGATTTATTACTTTGTTTATTTGTGAATGTTTAAATTTTTTTGACTAATTTTAGCTGTCTGGAGCATCTTTTGAAGTGGGTGGAATACAGATACATGAAGAAAGAAAAGCCGTGCATGTGAACTTGCCTTGCAAAACAGATTAAAGTAACACAAATAATAATGAAACCGATAAAAAGAGTGCTGTGCATACAAAGCTAGATGGTAGCCATTTGTCTTTTATATGTTCTATTTTTGCTCCAAAATGCTTCATTATTTTTATGTGCTCACATTGAACTCCATTTCCCATTTTGATGGACCATTGCACCATATTAATACATATTGTTGGGACAATTTTAGAAGAGACAGGTAGGATGCCTTTAAAGGCCATTTGCTGGGAGTTGAGAACAGGTCAAGATTTTTCCTTTGTCTTCTGCCTGAGACGTGTGCATGCAATTGGTGGACCGTGGTGTGAGATGGGATGTGGACTAGATGGCCTTTGGCCTGGTCCAGCAGTGCTTTTTGTAGGTTCTTATGTTCTTACAACTCTGTTCATGGTGATGGCGCAGCATGTAACCAATGCATCTCTTGTGTGAATTGTCTCTCACTGTACTTCTATCTGGCATCCTGAACAAAAAGTGCTAATTAATTGTTCAGGGGAGGGTAGGAACCTCTAGGATGTACCCACATATTGAAGTCCAGCTGTCAAGAGAAAATGCTTCAGTGAATCTACTGATGATTAGGCTCTGCTGAGCTTATTAATGTGCAGTGCCCAGGAA
This sequence comes from Aspidoscelis marmoratus, assembly GCA_014337955.1. Taxonomy (NCBI): domain Eukaryota; kingdom Metazoa; phylum Chordata; class Lepidosauria; order Squamata; family Teiidae; genus Aspidoscelis; species Aspidoscelis marmoratus. Next base: position 50,879,724 of record MTQE01002208.1, on the reverse strand, counting down.
AAGTCACGAAAGGGTAGTCTCTGATTAAAGGGGAAAAGTGTACTCAGACAAGAAGTCCCTAGCTGATTCAACTTTTTATAACTTTTCTTCTTTTGACTACTAAAATAAAATAAGCAGTGTCATTATAAATTTATTGTGATATCTGAAAATAACATTTAGAATATTAATATTGGAGAAAACTGTGTAGATGCTTTTCTTGCCAAGTACTAGGGTCTTGGAATTGTAATTAATTGGCTTTATATGCAGCCGGGCTGTTAATATGTAGATTCTTTTGAGCCAGTCAAAATGACATAGGCAATCCTTTAATCAAATAATGCAGCAGGACAATCACGTAACATGAAAATCTCCAAAGGGTAATAGTTGTGCAGTGAAATTGGGATCCAGAAGCACTAGCTATGCAGCATCACAAAGCAGGCAACCATAGAGTTAGGAACCGAGGAGAGAAATATGTTATTGAAGATGGGTTGTTTTCACTGTTAAACTTCAACGTAGAAATTCATGAATATGTCACTTTCAGGTCAGTTAAAATTATACCTTAGAAAACTATGCTGTGTGAAAGCAACATTGTTGGCCCAAAGCAGTGGGTGTTTTGTTTTAATTAGCTATAAGCCATGAATATGTACCTAAGTTGATGGTTGTGCAGAACATTCACAGAGTAGGATAAAGTATTCACTTTCAGCCATGAATTTTAGCTTGTAATAATGGCTCTGCTTAGCTATCACGCAGCAGGATAAATGTGTGCTAGCAAGACACATTTTACATGAAATGAAGGGGTTTTATTCCTTTTATTCCTTTCATCTGCGTATTAATGAATCTCTAACAACTGCCACAGCTTAAGATAGTTTAGGATGTTTGTAATGAAGTGATTGCATGTGGTATTCAAGGTCCACATGGTTTCCTGCTATGTGAGAACTGTCCAAATCAGCAGATTTCTGTCTGGTAATAGAGAGGGCTTTCTCCTTAGAACTATCCATTTATGTTGGCTTTAAGTTGTTCTATTATATATTATTGATAAACTTGCTAGGAGTCACTCCTGGACTGAAGCAGGTCTTAATTAGGGTGACCTCTTCATGGCAACAGAAATGGCTTCCTAGGGGTGAGAGTTTAGCATCAGAGTGAGCCATGTTCTGTCCAGCGCTGTTTAGGCAGAAACTGCTTTGTACAGGTCACCTTCATGGGTGGATTTTGTACCTCAGAAGCAGTCAGTAGAGCCACTAGGGGCCAGGTTTGTGTGTCCACCAGGCTCCAGTGAATGTCAAGGAGTGTCCTTTTATGGCATGTGGATGCAGCCCAGGATTTGGAGACACAGAATCTTTACTGGAAACATAATCCCATCTGCTTCCAAAGTTATAGGGAGGAATTTTGATACTTTGCACATTGGAATACAGTTGGATCTCCTGGAATTAGGTTCCAGGCCCCACCGCGGATAATGTAAACCACAGATAATAAGGAAATGCACTTCATTTCTCATTATTCCAGTGAATTGCTCGAGATGCACTCCATTTCTCATAATTCCTGTGAAATCTTGGGGGATTTCAAAGGCATTATGGGAAATTGTGCACCATTTTGGGCCTTTTTCTGCCTGTTCCAGGCCTCAGAAGACTTTAAGGTAGGTCTAATGGCACCTGTGGAGGTTTGTGGGCTGATCTGGTCACCGCTGGCGACTGAAACCATGGTTACTGGATCAGTGGATACAGGGGTCCAATTGTACTATATTTGCCATTCCCCCCTTTTGTGTTCGGAATAGTCTTAGAATAAGTAATAAGTAGAAAATATCCAGGTTCCCTTGGTTAAACTTTCAGTGTTGGATTGCTTTAAGTAGGATAGAGGTTTTATGAACAATTCTGTTTTCTTCTCTTTGCAGGTGAAAAGTATACAAGATGCTATAAGGGACAAAAAGCAGACTTTTAATTTCCTGGGAGAAGACATTAAATTGATACCTTCTGTTGGTATTTTCATCACTATGAATCCTGGCTACGCAGGTCGCACTGAGCTGCCCGAGAATTTGAAAGCTCTTTTCAGGTAAGATACAGAAATCCTTCCTTTTAGATTTCATTCAGATTTTGACAGCAATTGATTTTACAATATTAAAATATTTGCCTTGATCCTTCTAGTAGTACTCTGTAGGTAAGTCATTGGGCTTTCTGCATTTACCTTGACCTGTTCCGTGCCAGTGGGTTGTTCAGCGAGGCCTTCTGTTCCAGAACAAGGCAAGGTGTGGTCTGAAACTGCGCTATTGCGCAGATGGCACTAACTCCTTCATGGGACCCAAAGCTCATGCAAAGGCTCTGAAAGGCTAGGAATTAAAATGTATAGTTTTGAAGCCACTGGCGGAGGGCATTCCAGTGGTGTGTTTGGTGCACCACCCTGATAGCCCAGGAAATGGATGTGTGTCTTCTGCACCCCTCTGTGATTTAGACTGGTTCCAGCTGGTGATCAGGTCTAATGCAGACAGAATGTACCAGCAGTGGCTGGGGAACCTCTGTTCCGCGCTAATGCGCACACAAAGGAGGCCCAGAAGAGGACTATGGGGACTTGTATTAGTCTAGAAAGGTCCATTTTTTTCCAGTCTTTGGAAAGAAAATGGTTGCTGAAATGTGACTCTCCACCAGTTGTCATTGCACTGGAAACTTAAGTCTAGATCTTTCAGTTTCATGTTTAGTCATTGTCTGCGTCTTAGATCTTTTCTGCACTGGGCCTTATCCTGGCTTATATCCTGGCATTGGGATCAGCCCTCTACATGCTGGTCCAAACTGCACCCAGGTTAGGGCCTTTTTAGTGGTGTTTTCCCCAGATTATGGGATAATGGGTGTTTTTCCACTGTGCCCCTTTAATCTGGATCTAAGAAGATCCAGATCTAAGGAATGGGTACATTCCTTAATCCGGATCTAGTAGATCCGGATTAAGGGAAGTACCCAGTGTGTTTCCATGGGTGGTCTAGCACCCTATAGCAATGGGTGCTAGCCTCCCTGCCGTGGAAACACTGGAACACCCATTTGGAATTCCGGATCTACCCAGGAGGGGTCTGCCTGTCACCCCAGGTGTTTGGGGGGACAGGGGGTGCAATCTCCAAAGCGGCTTTGAAGCACTTTCGAAGCAATTTCGAAGTCACTTCGAAGTCTGTGCAAAATAGCTCCTTTGAAGTCTGTGCTGATCTTCAGAGTGAACTTCAAAGTGACTTTGGAGTCACTTCGAAGTTCACTCTGAAGATCAGCACAGACTTTAAAGATGCTCCGGAGCTATTTTGCACAGACTTCGAAGTGACTTTGAAATTATTTCGAAGTTTAGGTTTTGGGGCTCCCCCCAAAGGTTGCCCCTTCCCCTAGCCTCCTCTAGACCCCATTGCCAAACTAATGTGGAAACAGGCTCTCTTTAATACGGATTTTCTGGCTGAAGACCCCATTGTAGACCCCGGATTAAAGGCCATAAAGTACCCATGTGATCCGGATTTCCCGAGGCGCGGTGGAAACAAATGTGTCTCTAATGGGTGCCGTGGTGGAAATGGGGTCATCCAGCTCTTGCCCCAAATGGGTCCTTAATGGGTGCTAAAATGGGTACTAAGTGACCGTGGAAAAACACCCCTTATCCCCCTGAGGTGCGTCAGGCACCTTCACTTCAACAAGCAATCTTTGAAGATGCTCTTATTTACCCTCACCTGTGACTGAGGAACTAGTTTCCCCTCTCCTCTTTCAGGTACTGTTTTGTTTTTAGTGTGCCTACTTTGTATTTTCTTTTATTACTGTAATCCACCCTGAGACCTTCAGGTACAAGGCAAGATAAAAATGCACATAAATAAATGCCTCTTGAGGATGCCAGGACTTCATTACTTTTTGCCTGCTGACTTCTTTCGTCTTTGTGCCGTCCTTGGAATGTCCCTATGGCTGCTCGATCTGTGCTGAGTAGGAATGTTAGATGTTACTCCTTTTGGTTAGAAAAGCAATTGCATGCATAAGCTTAAAGTAGAAGAAATTATAATACGATACAAGGAAAAAGCACCCATGATGTAAATCTGTTGATGTAAGTTCAGACAAGTTCAGATGTTTTAGAAAAAAATCTCTGAAGTAAAGATGTAGTTTCCACAACTCTTGCTGTTGCTGCTAATGATCAAATTAGGCTGCCCGATGCTACATTCACAAATAGTTTGACCTTCCTTAAGAGAGTTTTCAGTATTGTTGGCTATATTACCAGACTTCTCCCCTAGGCCATGTGCAATGGTTGTGCCGGACTTTGAACTCATCTGTGAAATTATGCTGGTGGCTGAAGGATTCATTGAAGCCCGATTATTAGCTAGGAAATTCATCACACTTTACCAGTTATGCAAAGAACTGCTGTCCAAGCAGGTAAGTAGGTTTAACTAGCTTGCCAGGCTGGAGCTGCTGCCGTCACTTATTGGTTTGAACAGCAATAGCACTAGTCTGGCAACTTTGGCTGTATTTGCACTAATGGCTGTTATCTTGGGACAAGATGGGTTTCTCTATTCTGGGATTAGCAGACCATCCCAAGCTGGAATGGCTTGTCCTATGCCAGCCCCTGCTCCAGCTTCAGAGCTAGCATGGGGGCCAGGAAGGGGAGAATTTCAGTGGTATGCTCTTTTGTGCCTCTGATAAATGTCCCCTGGTATACCAGACCATGGAGGCATGCCGTCTGCATGCCTCCATATTCTGCTATGCTACCCCTAGCATGCTGGTAAACCTTGATATCAAAGTCTGTTGGTAAACTGGGTTAGAGTGTCATTTTGGGGACCCTGTCTGGGTCTGCCCTGTGTCTTGTGCAGACAGAGCATGCTAGGAACATAAGAGGAGCTGTGCTTTGATTGGGCCACAGTGCATCTTGTCCAGCAGCCTACCTAACACAGTGGCCCACCAATTGCTTGTGGGCATCTCAAGCAGAAGACAAAGGCAAAACCTTCACCTGCCTAGAGAAGCATCCTCCGTGTCTGTCTGGCCTCTTGTAATTTGTGTGGAAGGTGTCTTTGTTGGAGAAAGGTGATACTAGAAGAGAGATGCTAGCTTAAAGGATGCAGGTCACATAGATTCTTTGCAAGGGTGAAGCATTTGTCTCCTTTGTTGACTACTGTCTTCTCTGCATTGTTCATTTTTGCCAGAGGATGAGGTGGGGAGGGGCAGGGTGAGATTTTGTGTTCTTGGAAGCAGGATCTTCCAAGTGCATTCTAATTCTTAAGGTTTTTTGCGTTAGGTCCACTGGTGTTTTTTCCTCTTTGCTTCACTTTCAAATCCTCCTAACTCATCTAGGAAACTAAGGATCAAAGTAAGAATATAATGAGGACTAGTTTCTGCTCTGTTAATAACCTGATGAAATTTCGAAGTTTGTTCTGTGAGTTAAGTGCAAATGAATTAACCCGCTTTTCTCTCCCAATCAGGATCACTATGACTGGGGATTGCGTGCGATTAAATCAGTCCTAGTTGTCGCTGGATCTCTCAAAAGGGGGGACCCTGATCGTCCTGAAGATCAAGTGCTGATGCGTTCTCTCCGGGACTTCAACATCCCAAAGATTGTGACAGATGATTTACCAGTATTCATGGGGCTGATTGGGGATCTTTTTCCTGCTTTGGATGTCCCCAGAAAGCGAGATCTCAGTTTTGAATCCTTTGTGAAACAAGCTGTGCTGGAACTGAAGCTGCAACCTGAGGACAACTTTGTTCTCAAAGTAAGGTCATTCATTTATGCTGATTAGTCTACTTTGTTAAAACAGAGCTCTGCTGCTTTTGTTTTCATGAAAAAACCCATCTTGGGTGTTTTTCCACTGTCACTAGAAGTACCCATTAAGTACCCTTTAATGGGCACTTAATGGGTACTTCTAGTGACAGTGGAAAAACACCCCTTGTTTACTATAAAAAGGAATTTGTATCTGGTGCATTTTTTGTGTAGTCATTGTTCTATGGCCCTTCATATTTCAGCTTGTTGTTCCTGATGGGATATGTATAGTGTATATTATTCTGAAATAACAAGAGAACTTACATGTGATTGGTAAAATGGACCTCAGTGTTGTATCTACGGGGTAATTCTGCACTGTACACTGATCCAGCAAGCGTGTGGAAGAGAGGCTCCCTGTGTGCTTCTGGTCCAATATATTGGCTAGTGTAGATCACTGTATTTCTGTCTGTAATGCCCTATTGCCACTGGCTATCTGTGCAGGTTGTTCAGCTTGAAGAGCTCCTAGTGGTTCGCCACTCTGCCTTTGTGGTGGGAAATGCTGGTACGGGCAAGTCACAAGTGCTGAAATCCCTAAACAAGACCTACCATATTATGAAACGACGGCCTGTTTGGACGGACCTCAACCCAAAAGCAGTTACTAACGATGAGCTTTTTGGTATCATCAATCCTGCTACAAGAGAATGGAAAGATGGTAAGGCCGCTCTGCCGGAGATGCTTCATTCAACTTGAGAAAATCAAGTGCCTCAAAAGTGTGTGTTGGGGTGTTCACAAAAGTTTTTTGGGGGTTTGTATTCATTCAGATAGATCCCCTTTGAATGTGGTAAGATTGAAATTCAATACAAATGTTTGATACGAATTCAGTTTGAATGTTTGATACAAATCACGTACAAATCCACTATGAATCCCCTAAGTATCTGCTCTGAACGCATCAAATGCACCCTTAATCTACTTTGAATCTGTTCTCAATCCACTCCGAATCCACTCTTGATCCACTGCATATGTGACTGGTGTAGCCGCTTTCCCACCTCCCCAGGTTCACAAATGTTTTAAAGCTTCATATGAATGTTCCAAAACTTTCAATTCGATTTGATGTCAGTCTTCGAATGTGCCAACATTCAATTTGAATTTGAATGTCTGAATTTGTACAAATTTCAAATGTTATGAATAATCGAGCAAATCCCTAGAGTGTGTTCAGTGGTTGACAGTGTTCACAAGTGGTTGACAATGACGTATATGATGAAACATCTGCTAATGTCCTTGTATCTTGTTTTCATTGTGCAAATAAGCTGGCCTTTTATAGCATTTGGTTTAGAAACAAAGTGATGTGCATCTCATCTCTGCTGTTTCACACAAGGAAGTCTGCTGGTCTTTAGTGTGTTGTGCACTACATATGTGTTCTACATATTTTTGCAACTGATCCTCCGTGAAGGCTTCTCCAGATACATTATTATAAAATTCCTTTTTGTTTGCTTAATGGTTCTCTTTTCCCTGTTCCATTGCCTACTTTTTTCATATCTTTAACAGCATTTCAAAATGTGCTATATAGATTTGTGCTTTTAGGGTCATTGTGGTGCCTTTTAACAAAGAAAGGTGTGTTTGTAATGTAGGACTTGGTGGTGGCAGCCTAGCTGCACAATGCTCCTGGCAACCTCTATTTAACCTGAAGCTGGGAGTAGATAGAGTACATCAACCTAAAATCTAGGGTGTTTCAAAGACACACTGCTTTTCTCTATAGCTGTTATGCTTTGAGGCTTCTGTTTAGTTATGCAGTGCAAAAATTCTCAACCACCTCATAAACTCTAATTACTGATTTTAATCTTGCTTCCCTCACCCTATCTTCTGAGCTCTTTTGAGACTTGTCATTTCCCTCATTGGCTTCCCACAATCTCCTCCAGTGTAGCCCTGTTTTCAGTGCATTAACCATCAATATATATAAAGCAAAACGACATCAATCTTGCTTAACAGTTGTGTTCTGTTTCTGGCAATCCATTTTACTCCAGCTGCTAGTGAAGGCGATCAGAAAAATTCTGCAACTTGTAGTTCCTTGCTGCAGCTTTCTGTTCTATGTTCTTACACAGGTTATCACCTTAAATTAGCAAATAACAGATGTTCCATCTTGCCAGTATGATCTAATTCTGCCACGTTGCTGTTTTGGGTGATAGACTTGCTAATCTAGGCCAAAGCTTGGTTGATTCGTTGGCATTGCTAGCTGCATCCCTGATAAGGTCATAAGATTTCAAGAAGCCTGATTGAGAGAGAAACTCAGGAGCATGACTAGCTGATAATTGGATTACAGTCCAAGTTTTTCAGTTGCGGCTGTGAGGAGAATATGTATTATTTACACTCTACTCAGTGCTCTGGGCTTCTGTGACTAGAAGTAGTGTATAAATGACAGCAGCAGATAAATAAAAGTGTTGATCTTCTCATGCCTGTTGTCATCTTCAAAAGATAACATGTTTGGCTGATGCAGTGCAGAAATACACAGTGTCCTTGTGTTGTTTTACACGTTAACTGTAGACAGTGGCAGATGCTAACATTTCTTGTGTGCTTCCCTCCCTCTGTAGTTAACTTCCAATATGGAAGCGCACAGCAGGACAGAAACAATATTTATTTATCTTACTATCCAGCTATTAAAGTGCCCTTGCGCTGACAAAGGCTTTTTCAGTAAAATTAGTATACAGACACAAAGGAGAGGCAGTTAGCTATGGGAGATACGTTTTGTGAATATTTATTTCTCTAAAGATAAATGTCGTGTTAAGAAAAAGGACGCAAAAGCAAAATTATAGTAAAATGCTTTCAAAATCCTTTCCCCATTCTTGTATTTTGTATGGATTGCCCAGAGGGTTTTTTTCATGAGGAGGGGTTGTATTTGATACAATATCTCCAATTGTTCTTAAGTGGTGTGGGATTGTTTTCAGTAAAATTATTAGATTGCATTTATTCATTACTTTCTAAAGGAAATTCTATTCATATCCTGTTGCTCTTGTAATTATCAGATTTGGCTAACTGTGCTTAGCCTTTCGCTTTGTTTTTTTTTTGCATGCAAGCTGAATAAAATCCTTGCAAGTTATTACAGAGACCACATAGAGTCTTCTGAGAATCCCATGGCGTCTCTGTGATCTCTGTAGGGCTGTTCTCATCCATTATGCGGGACCTGGCCAATATTACACATGATGGCCCCAAGTGGATTGTGCTGGATGGTGATATTGATCCAATGTGGATTGAGTCTCTCAATACTGTCATGGATGATAACAAGGTAAGACAAAGGCTTAGATACTCTTTAGCGTGTTGCCAGATTCTCAGCTCTTTCCAACAGTGTACGCAGATATAAATTATAGTACCACACTAAAGCTGAAAGTCTTAAACTCCCTTTGTTTCAAGTTTGGGAGAAACAACACTAGTACAGCAAATTAGATCAGACCATGTTACTCTTTTTGGTGATTGTTCAAATGAAATGTCATTTATGCTCTTTCCAACTGAGAAATGTTCCCTGGGCAGTAGAAATAACAAGCACTTTCAGTTGTTGTCCATGGGTATTTATGGAAAACGGTATACTATCCACAGGGTAATATGTAAAATGGCACTGCTCTCTTGTCTTAAAGCAATGAGAGGTTGAAGAGAACTTGAGAATCCTTCTGGGTTGACAAAAGAGCTGCTGATGTTTCAGAAGAATGCTGATTATGATTGTGTGCGGTTACATTGTGGTGCATTTTGGAGAGGCTGTTTTAGTGTACAGTGCTTTTTGTGTCCTCAAAATGACTTATTTTTTCTTTCACAGGTGTTAACTTTAGCGAGCAATGAAAGGATTCCTCTCAATCCTACCATGAGATTGCTGTTTGAGATCAGTCACCTCCGGACAGCTACCCCGGCCACTGTCTCCAGAGCAGGTAGCTTCTGCCTTAAATTTCCTTTTGATCTAATAGAAAATGAGTGTGATAGCTTACCATGTCATGGCTTACTTTTGATTGACTGCATGGGCACTTCTGTGCAGTTTTCTTAGCAGAGATACTAAAATGGCTTGCCATTTCCTACTTCTGGGGGGAGGCCAGGGACTGAACCGGCCAACCACCATCTGCTTCCTGGGCAATTTGGTGTACCACTAAGCTACAGCTATTCCCTATGGATAGCTTGTATTGCACAAATGGAAGGCATGTCAAAGGGGTATCACTAGATGCTTGCTGGATGTGATTTATGCATTTCTCTATTTTGGCACACGTTCATTCCCAATTCTTAAGCTGGTCTCCAAACTTCAGCTTGCTTATGCTAGGCAAGAGTTATGTTTTGCCAAGGCTGACTTTTGCATCAAAAACACATGTCCACATGGCACAAGTTCAAGCCTCAGCCTTTAGTAAGTGAGACCTTGCTTTATTACCTGTGATTTGGACTGTGATGAGATATAACAAAAAAGGCACCCCAGGGAGAGCATGTGGCCCTCATGTTCCCCAGCCTTCTCTGATCCACCTTTTCTAGCATGGAGTGTTCAGGAGAGGGGGGAGGGGCAGACTGGTGGGTGAGGAATCCCACTTCAAAGCCTTCTCTAAGGTACCTCAGAGGCACCTCAGAGATGCTTCTTTTTCTGTGTCTGATCACAACCTTGGTGACTAATCCAGTATGAGCATTGTGCTGGATGTTTTTACCCTGATAGTTCTGTCTGTACCCACATTAAAGGTATACTAGCATTTTGACTGAATATATTTATACTTTATTTCCAGTGAACCAATTTAGATTTTTAAGTAGTATCTCAGGCCTCCCTGCATTATCAGTGATGAGTTAGGTGCTAGTTTGGGTGCTAACGGTATACCCCAAGTCAGAGTCAAAGAATCATGTAGATGCTGCTGAGGGTAGCAACATTCCTTAATTAAGTTAGTTTTTCACCGATATGTACTTCTGTCAAAAATGGTTTTTCCCTAGTGATTTGGGTGTGTGTGTGCAGATGCCCGGTCCTCCCCTTTTGTGGGACTCCCATGTATTATTTTCCTATCCCATCCCTTGGTGTTTTTCTGTGATGGTTAAGGGTCAGAGTCATAGCCTCTGAGCTGTGCATTCATTGCTAGATTGGCACTGTTTTGATTCAAAAATCCTGTGATGTTTATGATTGCTTTGACACATTAATATAATCCTTCTTCCTATAGTGTATAAAACCTGTGAACCCCAATGTATTGGTGCAGCTCTGATCCCAGAGAGGAGCACTCCGATGCATTGGAACAAATACTTTTGCTTATTTGCTTTGTCCTGCTTTGGTTATTCTCACTACATCAGAGGTCTGATCCTGCCACTTTTTGTCCATCATGGTCTCCCGATTGTGTGTCTGTTGGTAAATGTGACAGCTTTTCTCTCCCTTAATTTCAAAGCTCTTTGCATATTTATCAATCAGCAAGATATTTGCATCCTTTTCATTTTTCCTCCCTTGCTTCCCATAGTTTTCCTGTATACCTCTTAGGAATAAATTCATTAAAACAGGAAATCATCCGGTGGTCAAAAGTTTCACAAGCACATACATAGATGCACACATTCAAAGACTGTGAGAGTGCTTCTGTCTCATTTCCCACTTCATCACACACTTGGGGAAATACCAGCCTCTCTGTATTCACACGTTTTGTTGCGTGGAAAAGAAGGGTAGACTTCTAAACCCTTTACCTACCGTAATTGAGGAAAGAAGAGGGAGTGGAACCATTCCTCATTACAGTGCATTAAGCAGGAAAAGCTAAAAAGAAAGATGGAGGAAATGATCTTTGCTTATGTAGTTGAGTGAATTTTAAAAGGGATGAACAGGCTCATCCGTAGTAGATGAACGAAACACTTTCAGAACCCTTTAAAGTGGTTTCTAAAAAGACGCAGTAAATGACCCTGTGCAAAAAGATAGCAAGTTCATTCCAGCATGCGTCATGTGAAACTCTCATATGTTTATGTCAACAAAAACAAACCTTTCTATTCACCTGGTTATCCTCTCCTTGTATTATTTTAAGATGGAATTCTGGATAGGATAAGAAGTTATTTTGTTGAATTGATTACAATGCAACAAATGTGTGGCACTCTTTGGTTAGATAAATGACCGTTGCCTTTACAACGATGTTCTGATGAACTAAATCGTAATGGACTTCATAGTCAAGATGTATGGTGCACAAGACAGACACCTCGACTCAAGAGTCAGGTGTTGGTTCTTCACATTTTCTGATACCTGGTCTAGCCTGTCATTTTATAAGGAAGATCTTGGGCTGCAGGAATGCTTACATTTGATACTATGCATTTGCAGGCATCCTTTACATTAATCCAGCAGATCTAGGCTGGAATCCTCCTGTGAACAGCTGGATTGACAGACGAGAAATCCAATCAGAGCGAGCTAACCTGACCATTTTGTTTGACAAGTACTTGCCAGTTTGTTTGGACACCCTTAGAACAAGGTAATTTTAAAAAAAAGCAATGAGGGTAAGCACACCCAATGAAAAACACACATGAGTTTGTTTATATCATCTATTTTTTATAATTCAGATTAAAAGCCACATGTTTGCAAATTCCTCTTCCTTGGTTGCTCTTCTCTAGATTTCCCAGATGTTTTGTTGTTCTAGTTAAAAGATGTTCATTGTTGCCCCTGTAGGATTGAAGAGCTTTGCTATCTTTGCTCCAGAAAATGAATGAAGAATATCTGCCTGTGCCTATGTGTCCTCTAAGATAATCTTGGAGTAGAATAGAGGGGTCATAAATAAATAAGCATGGTGTTAGATGATTTGCTACTGATGGTAGCTAAACATCAGGGAAGAACAGCCATCTTACAATATCAGTATACTATCTAGCAATGTGGTGGAGGGAGGAGGGGATGGAAGAACTTTTTTGAACAAAAGGTATCCGTTTTGTCAAGATAAAATTTTAGAGTTATATGTCAGTAATACTTAGGGCTAAAGCCCAAAGTGAGTCCTCCATGTCCTTCATTCATAAAGATTCATTGATCTGTATCTTGCCCTTTTAAGAAGCCATTGCTGAAGAAGCTAATACTTATCTTTATGGGAGGGGTAGTTTTATGCTCTGAGTAAAAAGATTTTCTATGAGCTATTTTAAAAATGTGACTATGTACTACATTCTTATAGTTTTAGGAGCCCCCTCTAAGGGAAAAAATCTATAGGAATCCAACCAATACTCTTTTTTGTTTGGCTGCTAGGATTCAAAACAATTGGGCTACAAAATAACTAAGTCATCACAAATTGCGTATTTTTTTAATCTGCATTGATGAAGGGTAAGAAATTATCACCAGAATTCTTGGAGTGAAAGTAACAGTGAAAACCTTTTTCAGAAATACTTCAGCTTCTCCACTATGACATAAGCTGATTTTTCAGTTTTATTTTTCAGTTGCGCCCTCGCTGCAAAGAAAAAACAGAAAAATAATTTGTCTCCTGAGGCTTTAGAGACTGACAGAAGGGAGAACCAGGTTTTAAACAGACACATTGAAAAAAGTATAGCAATACAAAATATCTATTTAACTGTCTTAAATTTTTTATTTGCAGGAAAGCTTTATTTATTTAATTAAATGATTTCTGTACAACTTCCTGCAAAAAACTATAGACTAGGATAAAAGCAATATGAATTCTCTTTTTCATTCTGTTCAAGAGGAAGATTTTTGGGAATTCTTCTGTGATCCATTCCCCCCCCCCCCAACCACTCTAACAAGCTCTTTAATCATGAGGAAATAGCTCATCTATTTTCAGACATGTTGTCAATGCTGGGTTGCAAAGAACCATCTTGAACCATCCAGAACTTTCTTTTTCTAGGGTTGATTTGGTCTCTTCCTCCTCCAGATGCCTATAAATCAGTTCTTTTGCGCATAGCCCTTTATGAAGGTTGTTTTGAAATAATGAGACCCACCTTGTCAAGGAAAGAAACTGTCACCATCTGCACAGAGAATTTTGTCTCGAATCCTTTTATTTCTGATCTCATGGCTAATTGACAGTCATAGCTCTGTTGTTAAGCTCTCTAGCTCCTACATAACGGACCTGTGCTATCAAGGGGTGTTTTTCCACTGTCAAAAGTACCCATTTTTGCACCCATTTAGGACCCATTTGGGTGTGAGCTGGATGACCCCATTTCCACTACGGCACCCATTTGGGGCCTGATTGTTTCCACTGCCATTGGGGAAATCTGGATTTAATGGGTACATTTTGGCCTTTAATCCGGATTTTCTGTAGACCCCATTAAAGGGGTCTACAAAGGGGTTTCCATTGCCACTGGAAACAGGCAATGGGGTCCAAAGGAGGCTAGGGGGAAGGGATGCACCTTCTCCCCCCCCAACATTGGCTTTGAAGTCACTTTGAAGTTGACTTCACATTCACTTCGAAGTGACTTTGAAGTCAGCTTCAAAGTCACTTCGAAATCACTTCGAAGTTGCTTCAAAGACTGCGCCCCCTTGCCCCCCCAAACACCTGGGGTAATGGACCGACCCCTTGTGGGTCAATCTAGATTCCCCAGATGGGTGAAAAGCTGTTTCCACAGCAGGGGTGTTAGCACCCGTTCCTAATGGGTGCTATACCTCCTGTGGAAACACATTGGGTGCTTCCCTTAATCCGGATCTACTAGATCTATCCAGATCTAAGGGTTGCAGTGGAAAAACACCCAAGGATTCCTTGGAGAGAAATATGGAATTCTTATTAAAGAATGGTTTAGAGGCACCATATCACTATCTTCTAGGATTCTGTTGTTATGGACTGTCTTAGAGAACACTATTGAAGAAAGAAAGGGGCGGGGGGATATCATGTCTCACATTTCAAAGACAGTTTTCTTCTTCCAGGAAGCCTCAATATTAGTAATATTTATTTTGTATCTGCTTATCTTGGCATTAAATATGGTGCCAAAAAGATTCAAGGACCAGTTCTTCTTGGTCAAAAGTCTTCTAGAGGTTCGAGACAGAAGTCCTGTTACCCTGTTTGTATCTCAGCATTTTGGGAGCAAGCTGCTACATTTGCACCATGCTTGGGACACTGTTCAAGATTGCTGTGAGAAAGGTGATGTCATTGGTTGCCTGTGGTTCAACAAAGAGAGTGGTGCTTTCAATCAGTTCATCCTTTTTCCTAGCCAAAATACTGCAGTCCATTTATTTATGTGTCTCATTTATTTTTTGTGGGTTCATTGGAGGTTATCTTGTAATCTAAAAATACATTTAGCTTTTTTTCATTCTTGGTGAACTATTAGGAATTTAAAATATTCATTATAGAAGGTATTTCATTGCTTCTATCAATTCTTTGCATATTTGATATTTGCATTGCTTTTGAGTCAAGAGATTATGTCTCAGATTTGGAGAGATGCACTTTCAGTTCAGAGTTCTTCCATTTAACCTTTCATGTCAAGGATCTTCTGTTTGGCCTTTCATGGTCATCTCCAAGAACCTGGAGGAAGTCTGGATTGTTTCCCATTGAATGGAATACTCCTTGCTTGTATCTGGATAATGTTATTCTCCTGAAGAGATCATCCAGACAAAAGAAGCAGGCTTTCATCTTACAGGTTTTGTAGGCTCATGAGTTAGAGATGAGTGGATTAGTTCTAATAGAACCAAACTGGACAGAACCGATTTGGTTGATTAGAACTGGACTCCCCAGCATTGGCTTGTGCATACTGCTGTCATGGAAACTGCATAAAACTAAGGGAGTACTTGCTTTCTTCCTGTCTTTGTCCAGCTCTGGGCAAAGATGGATATCTCCCTGGAAATTGTTTGCCAATACCTGGACAAAATGATGTCACTGATGGAAACTGCTATGAAAATAATCAGATAACCCCAACTGGATTTCTTATCCCTAGTAATTATATCTTGACTGGATCTGGACCTGTGTGAAAAATAAAAGGTGTGGTTGATCTTGCCATTGATTCATTTCTCTTTCATTTTTTCTTCTTCGTTTTAACTTTTATAATTTACCCTGAAATCTCACACTATAGGGCAGGATATAAATGAAACAAGCAAATAATATAAGATCTGCTGCTTCTCCCCAAGTACGTGCGTGTTCCTGTGAAGAACCCCAATTGGGTAAGAGGAATTCCTGTTACAGAATCCCACCGGGTAGTAGTGATATGAGCTGCCTTTATCTTGGAATGAGGAACTCGTTTAACAGAAAGGGTGGTCTAGGAAACCTGAACATTTTTGGAGATGCTGCATAGCTTTTGAGTAGTTAGAGCTGAAAATTATTGCCTTTGTTTTCTTCAGGACTTCCACTTTCCTGTCATAAAGCATCATATCACAAGCCCATATTAAAGGGAGGCTCATCTGAGATCCCTTCAAGCTCTAGCAGCAGATGCATATGACTGGGCAGAGTTTCATCTATTATCATTTTATGGCAGTTCACCTCAAAGGGGAGCTGAGTCTTGAACTAGGAGACTTGAGTTGTAGCAAGATGTCTTTGAGGAAGTCTGTCCAGAGATGTATTTTAGCAGGGAATGAAACAACAAACCATCTTGGCAGTGGACCTTTTTGCATACTGTATGTAGAAAATTGATCCGGGGTGAAGGTTCAGTTCATGATTATGGGATCCCAGTCTTGAGACTGCATGAGCCGCTTGCCATCTTTATGCCTCCCTCTCCTCCAGTTCTGCCCAAATTTCTTTATCAGCGTCACCTGGAAAAGAGTCCATAGTTTACAGAACTCCTAGAGGTGCTTTATAACTACCCTGCATCCCTCCATTGGCAGGAAACTTCTTCAGCAGCAAGGGATCTGTCATCCAGATCTTGTTTGATCTGTAGGTTCCTGTCTCCTTACTATGACGAGCCTTGGATGTAGGAAGTACATTCACATTTGACATAGAATCTTCTACGTAAAAAACTTTTTATTGAATCTGGCAGGCATTAGAAACCATCTAGTTTCAGGAAGAAATGCTTGTCAGAGCTTTGTTTTCTGTGAGCTCTGAGTTACTTCTGTTTTTAAAGGCTGATCTGGGGTGTGTTGAGTGCTAAGCCTATACTGCACGCTTGTTAACACAAATGGAAATTCTAGAAGACAGAAATGAGGTCTTCAGTCCCTGCTAGTCTAGCAGAAATGAAACAGATGCTGGTGCTATAGTTCAGGTAGAAGCCATGCTCTGGGGTACTTGATTTCGGGGAAAAACTAGCTCAGACCCAGGCATGAGGACTCCAGTAGTATCATAGACCCAGTTCAAAAATGGAGAATCAACTGGACTGGCAAGGTAGCAAGAAAGCAGTAAGATTGAAGTTCTTAAATATATATATATATATAAATACGCTGCAGGAAGCTTCAGATAGCAATGGTAAAAAAGAGTAACAACATTGATCGCTGACAGTTGTAGTACAGGAAAAAGGCAAAGCACAATGCTAATATGAAACAAATAAAAGACTATGGGTGTTTTTCCACTAGCACTAAGGAACCATTAAGGACCCATTTGGCTCAGAGCAGGAAGACCCCATTTCC
>MTQE01002208.1:50795464-50848139 GCA_014337955.1 Aspidoscelis marmoratus | reverse complement strand
TGCATTGCAAATCTTTGGTTTCGGCCTTCATTCATACCCATTCATCACACTGAACCCTTCATTAATTATAATTGATAGGCAATATGTTCATTAATTGCATAAGCCCATTCCTAATCATAACCCTTATTAAGCATTAGTTTGGAAATATCCTTCCAGCTGAATGCAGTTACTTGCTTGGTTGCTAAAAGAAGGAAGTCTAAGAGTTGCCTTCTTAAAGTATTCAGTGACAACTTCCTATACAGATGTACTAAGCCTTATTCTGGGTTCAAAGATATGGAAGCTGGGAAAAACTTATTGTCCACTTGGATATCCCTCCAAAAATTCTGTGTTTATGGACAGGTCCACCAAAAGTGAAGAAGTATCACCAAAGAACTGCATCCACGCCAGCAGCATGGGCTTAACTGATCTGAGCATCTTAAAGAGTAATAGCAGTGGTGAAAGGTCTTCAGAAATGTCTTTCTGTTCTTAGCAGATGGTCACGTGAGGTATAGTGTAGGTTGTATTCTTATAACAGTTTTAGGGCATTACTGTTGTTAATCCTACTGCTCAAAGTATACTGTACAGTCAACAGGTTTGTCTCTGCATAACTGCTTAACACCGGGAGTGCTTGGTTCTATTACATCTGATGATTGAAGCAAGTTATGAATTAATTTCAGATATTTCTAAATTAGCCCCGGTAGAAGTAATAAATAGTAAGGATGAAATAATAAGCCTAAGGCTATTAAAGGAAATTAAATGTAAAGGTTATGCACATTTAGGAGATTTATATGATGCAGATGGAAATCTGAAATAAAAAATTAATAGAAAAATTGGGTATGAAAATGGACTGCAAATAAGAGGGGTTTGTAATTATACTATTGGAAATATATAGGTAGAAATAACAAAATCAAATACGCAGTTTTTATTAAAAAAATACAGTGAGAAAGAGGGGAGTAGTTTATTAAATATATGGCAACTTGATACCAAAGTTGGAAAAACTCATACTGCTAAGTATATAAACAAATTAGCTATGAATTTGAGAATTAAGGAATTAAAAATCAAATCTGTGAATAAAAGGTATAAGGCTCCATGTTAATTAACATATATAATATCTAATATGAACCCTGGAATGCTGGTA
This sequence comes from Aspidoscelis marmoratus, assembly GCA_014337955.1. Classification (NCBI taxonomy): domain Eukaryota; kingdom Metazoa; phylum Chordata; class Lepidosauria; order Squamata; family Teiidae; genus Aspidoscelis; species Aspidoscelis marmoratus. The sequence continues at coordinate 50,847,022 of MTQE01002208.1, read as the reverse complement.
TCAGTGTACCAGTAAGGGCAGATATAGACTTCTATTGTGGGATTTTCCTGAAGTCCGGAAGTTTTGGTCCTGTACTGGAAAAGAAATTAATAAGATGTTACATTTCACATTCTTTTGTTTAGTATTTTAGTATTAAGTCTTTATAAAAAATTAATAATCTTTTTTAAAAATGTAATACATATTTGACAAAAAGAGATGTTCGTTATATAAAATGAATATTCAGGCAATAAGATTACAGGATCAGTATATAATAAAACACATGCTGTTGGTTGAGCAGGTGGTAATAGTTAAAGAAGATTGGAAAAATCAGAGAAAGAGAACAATCCAGAACTGGCTTAATTATCCAGGGGAACAAATGATTTTTTAATTTATCAGAGAGCGTAGGATGTGGTACATAGTTCAGCCAGCGAAGAGTTCAGTGATGGATAATTGGAAAAGTGTGTTACAAAGCAGAGAAAGGGAGATAAGGTCCAGCAAGGGGTTGTTAAAGTAATCTCCAAATTGATTGTAATGGGCGATTAATGAAATGGCCAAGCTAGCTTCTGGGGAGGGGGGAGGAGAGAGATTGTGTATTAAAATAAGATGGGTTATTGTTGTATGTGAAAGTTATATGATGGATAAGATGTAATAATGTATAACGTAAAATCAGTATCCAGCATGTAAACAGAGAAAAAAAATGTTAAGAATAGTTAACAGTCTTAACCAACTCAGAGATCAGAAGAGTCTTTCTCACATTTTGTGGGGCTGAACACATCAATGCCACATGAGTGCCACATGGAATGCCAAACTTCCTACATTCAAACAGCATTTGTGTCACATTCTGCAGTGTTGAGCAACACCAATCCTATGCAACATGCCCTATTCCCACATCCAGAAAAGTGCATTTCACATTCTGCGTTGCTTAGCCGCTGATTCCAAAATAAGATACCCATGCACCTCTGGAGAGGAGTTTAGCGCTGTAATTTGGTGGGGAAAGCAAAATCTACTTTTGATATCTTCTTGTATGGGATGTGGGCATACCAGGGACAATGGAAGGGTAAAGGAGCACAAGAGACTTGGCAGAAACCTTGGAATCCTCAGGCAGTCAGCCAGGTGGGAGACAAGGAAGAGGTCCCAGAAGCAACGTGCCTACACTGCAGTCAACAATGTGGCCAAATATCTGATGCAGTTAGTGACCGTTAAAAGCTTGAATTGTGCCCTGGTCCGTGATCTGGAGTCAACAGAGGGGGGGGGGGTTGCCCTTAGGGGTCAGGAGAAGCAGGTATCCAGGGCCTCAGCAGGGAAGAAGGATGGCAACACAATTTATGGTGGTTGAAACGTTTCTTGAATCTCTTCCACTCCAGAGCTTTCAAAGAGCCAGCTGAAGATCCATTTTGCTTCCTACGTCTTTATGATCATGTGGCCCCCCCGGGACCAAAACATCTTGCCATAGAAACTGCTGGCCATGCTGGCATGAACAGAATATTCATTTTTTGATGTCTCCAATGGTGGATTCCTGCACACCAAAGACTCGTTGCACAACAGTGGTGCCCTTGCCTTCTTTCAGCTGGTCCAGCACTTTAATTTAAAGCATCTACAAAACAACATACACCTGCACTCACGTACACCCACACTCACTAGTGCACTGCACATGCAACGCACCTAAAAGCACTCTGCACTCTTTTAGGAACTCAAGTCACTAGTCACAGCACAGGAACAGTACAGCACACAAGCAGAAACAGTGGAGAACTTCCCCATTTGCTCCCCATGTTCTCATCACCTTTCTAGATCCTTTGTGGGTAGGCAGTGCATGCTACTGTACGGGCCAGTAATGTCATTGTGCGTGATATCGTTGCCCATGCACGTGGACTGCAGGCCCACCCATGAGGAGCCCTGTCATGGTGATCAGTACATGCGAAGCAAATGATGGTACGTTCTCTGGCCCATATGTTTACCTGTGTGTAAGGGAGTGATGCTGAAGGGAAAGCACTTAGCATCGTATTCACATTTAAGCTTTAATCCAGTTTCAGTCCAGTTTCAGAGTGAGACATGCAGTTTCCAGCCTTTTTCTGAGTTAGATAATGCTGAAAGAAACATCACATTTGGATTTAGATAAAGTGAAAAGAAAATGGCTAGTCACTTTTCTGATGTGTTCTCTTAGTCTAAAAGAGGACTGAAACTGGATTAAAGCTTAGGTGTAAATGCAACCTTTGCAGTCATGTTTGATAAACAGCAGTTTGGCACACCCCTGGTACCACAGTATTTGGAGCGCTGTAGTTTAGCCTTCTTTGTGATAGAGGAATATACGTACTATTGATTCTGAATTTGTTTCTGTATAAAACCCGACCTATGAAAAGGGATTGTTTTTGAGGGGGTTAGGTGGGGAAGAGCAGTTGATTCTTTCCTCCATGGAGGAATGAAGTAAAGCATTTTATCAAATGGAGGAACAAACCATAAAGGCACTGACATACCCTAATGAGAATTACAATCAGTGAAAGGTTTCGGTTATTAATGATGATGAGAATTTATGTAGCTGACTTATTGATATCTCTGGAACTGATTTCATTAAGCTTGTTCTACTACATCACACTTTCTACTGTCTTCTTTCTTGAATGAAAGAGCTGTACTTACATAAGGCTCATTGTTAAGTCTCTTATGTTTTTAAATACATTTTTAAAGTATCTATGCAGATTTCTGTTTCTCAGTGTTCACAAGAATGTGCTAAATTTCCTGAATGTATCCACATTTGCTGCGGAACAGATTTTCAAGATGCATTTGGCATCCTGATCAGATTTCCCCTTTGCAATGTTTTTCTCAACAGTCAACTCTATGTTGCTTTTCTGTTTCTCTGTAAATGTCAGGGCTAAGGATCCAAAGTGTTGTAGTCTGAATAAGAATAAGCAGAGATCAGGTGAAAAATGATCCAATATAAAATCTGTTTATTGCTTGCCATAGAAATTGCCCTTAGTTCTGACCTTTTGCTGCTGAAATGTCAGAATAAACAATATGAATGCCTTCCCACTATTACAGGCTGGTAGGTGGAAAGTGTAGCCCTTCTCTAAAAGGCAGGGATGGAGGTAAAAGCTTTAAAGGCAGCGAGTTCCTATTACATGTGCGGCTGAAGTTTATCTCTTCTCTTATTGTGTGGGTTGCTTAAATGCCTTCAGTTTGTTATTCTGTGAAAAGAAAAAGAACCAGCTTCTCTTATATTTTTCTCTCATCTGCATGTTGCCCTTAATTTCCTTCCCATTCATAACACACACACACACACACCACTTTTTAAAGGTTCTCTAGGGGAAAGAAAGAGGATTGATGGGATGTGTGGACAACATCTTTTTTTAAAAAGTAAAAATAAAACCAGCACAGATGAGGGTTTTTTTTTAAGTGTGTGGTAAAGGGACTAGCTTTTTAGACTGGCTGTGGAGGAAATCTGAAGGTGTAGGCCTTTTGTCATAAAAATATATATGGTTCATTGGTAGAAGCTGAGTAGTTTTTCATGAAATAAATCCATGGCCTCAGCCGACTTGCTGTATTGGAACTATCTCTAAAGGAAGTAAGTCTGGAGAAAGTGATCTGTAAAAAAAATGACTCCAAGGTTGAATAGTCAGCAGCATTTGGTTCACTATGTTTCATATACTCACCTACATCAGAACAGACTAGGACTTGACTACTGGTAAGAGTTCTGTTCCACTAAAAACGCTAATAGCTTTTTTCTTATACCAAGTGAGGAAATGTGTAGGTTTGGTGGCACATTTAATTCAGATCAAGGGAGAATGATAACCCCTTCAATGCAAATATGTAAAACCCCAAGTAATAAAAGATAGATGTACAATCTTCTGGTCTAATGGAGTACTCCTGATGGCAGTTCTGTGGAACTGGGTTTGGACTTGTAGAAGCAAGACTGTAACCTTCATTGAGCAATCTTTATTGGGGCTAGTCCACACACTCAGGTTGCTCTTTTTGTGACTTCAGTATCAAAATGCATGTTTGAATGAACCATTGTGGCTTTAGCTATGTAGAAAATGTTTTCCATTCAACAGAATCTCGGGCACAAGTTTTCAGCAGCATAAGTGCACCTATGCAGTCTATGGGTGCATCCCCAAGCAATTTAAAGTGTGCTAAAACTCTTCTTTTGCCTCTGAGTGCCCCCATGCCAGAGTTTTTAACGAGCTTCCAGCGCTACAAAAGCAGGAAATCCCGTGACAAATACCTGCTCTTTAAAGAAGAGTTTCATCGCTCTTTTTGGAAGTCGTGGGTATTCCTCGCAGCATTTACCTTGGGGACGCTCTGTGGCAAAAGGGGCAGGGATTGCTGCCTGCCAGAAAGCCAGCCAGCATTAGCTTCCCTCCTTCCCTAAGCACAGAACTTCAAAGAGCCAGAATTGCAAAGATTTGCAACATTGTTATCAGGCATGAAGTCTTATCAGGTGTGAAGTGGATGGATTGCAACATTGTTATGAAGTGGGTGTACTTAAAGTCACCGCTGCTCTACCGGGTGGATTTAGACAGTGATTGAAAGTCCTAAGAGGGAATGAGCAAACCATCGCCCGGCGGATGGCTGCAGCCCGTGCGAGAAACCTTTTCGGAGATCTGGGAGACAAACAGAACTGATGGCTATTTTCCCTTTGAACAAGAGAGGGGGCGGGAAAAAAAGATGCAGGGAAAGAAAACACGCTTCCTTGGGGATGGAAGGTAACATGCGTTTTCTGAGCCTCATGCGGACGCTTATTCCAGAAGTGCAGGGCACTTTTAAAGTCTGCTTGAATAGAGTGACAGTAGAGGGAGATGAGAGAGGCAAATAAGTCTTTTGGGGATGCACCCTATTTGGTACAATCAAGCTGTAAAGAAAGGAAGTATGTGTGTGTGTTGCCCAATCCTAGAAAACTAATATTGAAATCTTAAACTTTTTGCCACTGTGTCTCTGTAATATACTCTGGCTTTCCTATTACTTCCTGCTAATAATGTAAGTTGTCAAAAAGTACCACAAATTAAGGCAGCAGAGCAGGTTTTCTACCACTAAATATGTGATGCTGATTGAATAGCAGCAGGCATTTCTACACATTTTTAAATAGCCAGCAATGGTATACCTTAATTTATCTCTCCTGCGAGATTGTTTCTAGACTGAACATGAAGACTATGGTCAGTGTATTTCAGAAAAAAAGAAAAAAAATCTTTGTTTATCCTCAGCCAGGGCAAAAGACTTTGACACATGGCTTTTGGGAACCTAATTGCTCTGGGAAGTAATGTGAATGTTGCCTCTGGTGGTTTGCCAGGAGCATCCTAGAAGCTTCTTGGTAAAGCTGTGGAGCAGGTTTTACTGGAATGGAGGTGGCACCATGGTGTGCGTATGCTCCGTCCCAGAGCATGCTGGGCCATTTTGATTGCCTCAATGTGAACAAGCTCTCAGATAGCATCATACCTTGGTTTAATTCAGTTGGTTCATGAATCTAAACTGTGTTCTACTGTGTTCTGGCAAAGATGTAGTTACAAAGGTACATTTTTTCACCTTTGAAGGTCATACTCTGGAGTTCTGTCACATTGGAATAAGATCTTTGAGGCAATAAAATGACTTGCAGGTAGGATCTGCTAAAAGCCTCTAAGTGCCTCTTTCGAGATTTAATAAGTCTGTTAAATTGAGGCAAGCACCATCTCTCCCTCTCTTGGCAGCTAGACTCTTGATTTCCCAGAATAGGAAGCAATATGAATAGTGAGTAACTTGCAACCAGGTTATTTAGCAGACTGTTTCTCCTGTAATAGACATGAGAGATCACAGGAATTATTTGCACTTTCCCACAGATAACATGTTATGGCTCCTTTCTGCAAATCCTGCAAGCCCACTTTTCTGATATGTACTATTTGCTCTTCAACTGCCTTACATAAACCATATTTTACAAAGGCAAGAATCAGGGAAACAAGCTTCTTATTTTCTATTGTATATTCAGATAGACATTCAGAGGCCTTGATATGGCACTTACTGTCTAGTGAGTGGTGGTCTGCATATTGGGTAAGTGCATCCGCATGCTGCAGCCATTGTCCTGAAGCTCATCAACTCCTCCCCAGTCCCAGCTAGTTGTGGAGTGCTAAATGCAACCCACAGCCTAACCAGGAGCAGCTAGGGCTGTGTCCAGACTTGCTTCAAAGTTGTGCACCTTTCTTCAGCTTGCAGCAGTGGCACAGCTTTCATCGAAGTGAAAAAAAAGCTGATTAATCAGCATCTTTTTACTTTGTGTTTTCTGGGACATGCTGTGCTCCTAATGCAGGCAATGGCATGTCTTGTCTGACTGACAGGAAGCTGTGTTGAAGGGACACCACAGCTTCTGATTGGCCTGTCAGGTGGACTGGAAGTGGCTGCGCCATCCCTGTGCAGTTTCTGACCATCCCATCTGTCAAGCAGGAAGGATGGCAGTTTTGGGCAAGTCTTGAAGCACCCTAGGTGACTCCAGGCAGCATCATTTGCACCTCTTGTGGGCTTGACACTGTGAGTGGACATAGCTGCACAGATCCGGCTGTGCAGTTGTGGATCACATCTCGATAGCCATAGCAACGTCAGGGTGCAGGACAGATATTGCTGTGCCTGTTGCCATGGTGATCTGGCCTGACCTCACCATCCACACTTCAATACTGGTGGTTTGGTTTAGGGCTTTACAAGCCCTTTAATGTGTGGATGGTTTCGGCCATGCTTGGTCTTCATCTGGTTGGTATGCTGATATTATACAATACCAGTAAAATAAATTCAAACAGTCCCAGAGATCATGAGGGGAAGGTTATTAACTGTCATCTTGGGCAGATACTTGCAGTTAGGTCTTTTCTGTGGTGGTGCCTGATTTCTGGAGCATTCCTCCCCCTGATATATGTAAGGCAGCTACACTTTACAGTTTTAGACAGATGCTAGAAGTGAATTTTTTATCCAGGCTATCCTGGTATGAATTGTTTTTCTTCTTCTCCATTAGTTTTAACGATGCTTTTATATACCAGTCTTTTCGTCTGCTTTTATTGTAAACCATTTCAAGATTAAGCATAGCAGAAAGATTATTGGTAGGTGACTTATCAGCAAACTAGACTTTATCCCTTGCTAGTAGCTTCTTCAGCAAATAATACTTTATGCCAGCTATAATATTTGTGAAGTTAATAAAAAGGCCTATGTCATCATCAGATCTAAACAAGTAAATGTAGAATGTTATATATAGGCATGTGTTTCTATTCTGGACAGAAAGCAAGTTATGGTGTATTAGAATAGCTTGATTTGCACCTTCTGCTTTCTTCAATCAGTCACTTGGAGTGTCTAATTGTTTATAGAAGTTTAATTAAGCCTGATAAATCTCTCATCAAGCTGCATCCTGGGCAGTTATTTGTTTAGGGATGCAGAAGTATTAAAATCAAACTGGAGAAAAAGGAAAAACACCTCCTATTAATAGAAAAACATCCTGATAAGTTGATTTTAGGATTTTTCAGAAATGTTCCTTTGAAAGAGCTAGAAGTGGGTGTAAAGGGAAGAGCTGGAATTAACTATCTTTCACTAGCTTTGCAGACAATACAATTCAGAGAAACGTATCCAACATAAAATGATTTATTGCCTTTTTCTGACTTCATTTAATGTTTGTTTGGTAGCTTGTAGACTACAGAGTTGAATTCAGTAAATGGTGGATGTCAGCGTTCAAGACCATCAAGTTTCCTTCCCAGGGAACAGTCTTTGATTTCTTCATTGATCCAGAAACAAAGAAATTTGAGCCTTGGTCAAAGCTTATTCCCAAATTTGAATTTGATCCAGAAATGCCCTTACAGGTAAGCAATCATGTATGCATATGAGTAGGCTTGTATGAAGCACTGATCAATACAATTTTTTATGAAGCCCTTTATTTGTAAATTTACAAAAGACTAGCAAGTAAGAAGAAAGGGATAAGGAAGATAATGGAATGATTTCACTAGACAATACATTAAGATGTTGTATGTAATTTTATGTTCCTTTAAATATATATGTATATATATGTATATATACATATATAGATATATGTATATTTCTAAAGGGACACCGTCTTCCATTCCAGCCTGCCCGTGCCTTAAGATCTGTAGGGAGAGGTCCTCTTGGTTGTACCCCACTCTTAGCCGCAAAAGGGGTGGCCATCTGGGATAGGACCTTCTCAGTGATTGCCCCCAGACTATAAAATTGTCTTCCCTTTGAGGTCCATCAAGCATCCCCATTTTACATGTTTAGGAAAGCAGTGAAGATGCACTTCTTTGCCCTGACCTTTGGCTAAATGGGGATATAACTTTTTCTCCTTACTTTTCAGATACTTTTATTGTTTTAATATGTTTGTATTTGGTTTTAAACATTGTAACCTGCTCTGAGATCTTCCAGTATAGGGCGGAATAAAAATGCAAGTAGTAAATTTTTTAAAAAAAAAACATTGTAAATTGATCAGTTCCACATATTTGCTGTAATATAAGATGTATTTATTATCCTTCCTCTTGTTTGATACAAATGAACTGCAGCAATGAGGTCCAGGACTGCTGGGTGATTCACCTAAGTTATTTGTAGATATTATTGTTTTAATATATATCATTTACTGTTCTGATTTATTGGATTTTATCATTTTAATTTAGATAGTTTACTGTTTTAATGCATTGGATTTTAAATGTTGTTACCCGTTCTGAAACCTTCGGGTATAGGGCAGGATATAAATATAAATATGAATAAATAAATAAATAAATAGCAAGTGGAGGTTCTCTGTATTGCCTGGGTGTAATTAGCTGTGGAAATTGTTTGAGAAACCTATTGGCTCACTCCATCATGCAAGTACCACTATTACTTCCTGATATGTGGGCCAGGGCATTGTTATGTTTTCCATTGTTGTTGTTGTTGTTTTAAAACAGCTTTTGCATTGGGGAAGGCATTGCTGTGGTTTCTGAGCACTTAGGAGAAGCGGGCCTGATTATATTCTGAAGGCAATTCTACATGTATCTCCTGATTAAATTAAGGAAGGGCTAGACAAATTTATGAATGAAAGATGTATCGACGGCTACTAGAATGGATGCCTAAGTACATCTTTCAGGCCGTGAGGACAAGCAGGATATTTTTAGGCCATTTGCTGGGATGCGAGAGCAGGAGAAGGTTTGTCCTTGTCTCTGCTTGAGATGCCCATGGGCAACTGGTGTGCGACAAGATGCTGGACTAGATGGGTTGTGGCCTGATCCAGCAGGGCTCCTCTTATGTTCTTATGTTTTTATGTTCTAATCCACTTTCACTTCTACTATTGACTGACACTCAAGATGGCATTTTATTAGAAACTTACATATGTGGCCTGCAAGCCATAGGGGGCAGAATTTACCCAGAAAAAAAGATTCTGTACAGTATAAGCAAAAACCCTATTCACTTGTTTCTTTTCTTGAATATATCTGTTTATCTTTCAGTGATAGGACTGTCTTGACCTCTCTTTCTAGAGGTGTGCAAAAGAGGTATTTAGTGACAGATTCTGTTGGAAACTAGCCAAACAAAATTCAGGCTAAGTTTAAAAATAAAATGAAAATCAGCTTTGGCCTATTCATAATTGCTTTAAAACATAAGTGCGTACAGGCATATGTGTGCATTTTCCAGAGAACACGCATCTGAGGACGCATCCCCATGCACATTTGGTCGCGATCCGAAATCGGGTTCAGCAACGGGTGTCCCCATGTGTTTTAGATTTGGTCTGATTTCCGCAGACCAAATCGCCCAAACCCATGCCAGACCAGGATCAAATTTGGTACCTGAAAAAAGACGTCTGGGCACAGTTTGGCTTTCCAGTACACGTTGCTTAGCATGCTGAGACCTTGCATGGGGATGGGAGAGGCTTGCTTACTCCCTTTCCCTTGCCTGGAAATCGGAGTAGGGTCCTGGCTGACAGGCTTTGCTTTTATTTATTTACTTATTTACATTTCTATCCTGCCCCATACCCGAAGGTCTCTGGGCGGGTAACAACAGATTAAAACAAATTAAAACAGGATACAAATTCAAACAGATACAGATTAAAATGAAATACGGATTAAAAGCAAGATGGACGGTTAAAACACCTTAAAAATTCAACAAATTAAAACCAGGCATTCCCTAGGACGTTAAAAATGGTATCATTTTAACTGGGGAGGGAGAATAGAGCCTCACCCAAAGGCCAAGGCAAAAAGATAAGTCTTTACAGCCCTCCTAAATAAATACAAGGAAGGGGCATGGCACACCTCAAGGGGGAGGCCATTCCATAGTCTTGGGGCCACAGCCGAAAAAGCTCTCTCCCGGGTGCCCACCAACCTCATTACTGAAGGTGGCGGGATGACCAGGAGGGCCTCATTGTTGAATCTTAAGGCATGGGCAGGTCGGTATGGGAGAAGGTGTTCCTTTAGATATTTGGGGCCCAAGTCATTTAGGGCCTTATAAGTCAGAGTTAACCCCTCGAATTGGGCCCGGTAGTGAATTGGCAGCCAGTGCAATTCTTTTAAAACCGGTGTAATGTCCTGTTTCCAGGCAAGCAAGCAGCTTGCCTGGAAATTGGAGTAAAGAAAGCTTGTCAGCTGGGACCTCCTGGCAGAAAGGCTTTGCTCTTACTCTTGTATACAGGCAAGCAAGTAGCTTGCCTGGAAATCAGAGTAAAGCAAGCCCCTCCTGGGCTTTGATGTGGTTTGCTTGAGGATGGCTGAATCTGCCCCCAGTATTCCCCCCAGCCCGCATTACTGGGAAAGGCATGCAGATGGCTGAGATTCGATCTCAGCCCAGTACCGGTCCCAAGTGAGCCAAATCAGTGCCGAATTGGCACCAAATGCTTGCATGGGGACATGGCCTGAATGTACCAAGAAGTGTTAATTAAGCAAAATTGGTACAGGGTAATGCCCTCCCCCTCTCCATCATGCAGTACACATCTGCAGATTTCCTGCCAGCCATATTTTAGTATCCTTTAGTACCTTTAACACAGATGCAAAGGGATATATTAAGACCATGTAACTTTTAGACTTCCCAAATGGCTTCAAATTCAAGAAAAGCTGTGCTTCCCCTGCGAAGCAGCTTCCCATCTGACAGATGTGACAACTGGAAGCTGCACAGGAATGGTCAGTCGGAAGCTGCGCTGTACCTGCAAAGTAGCTTCCTGTCCTCCGGATGGCATGCTCCATTGTCTGCACTAGAGGTGCAAGATTCCACAGAAAGTGTGAAGTAAAATGGTGCTGACTGAATGCTGCTGCTGTGCTATGTTTGATAGAGTCTGGAAGCAGCCTTTAAAGCGTCTGATAACTTTTGTCTTTCTCAGGCCCTAGCTCTGCAAGCTCACCCAGCACTAGGCACTGAGGGTCTTGCTTTGATCTGATCAGAATTGAATCCGCCTTATTCAGAAGCAGATCCCAGGCTGTAATGAACAGAAGCAATTCTTTCATTCCAGTACTTGTTTTTTCTTTCTGACTGTGAATTTCTACAGGGGCTTTGAAAACCTCTTAGGATTATCTTGGGGGAAAAAAGTCTATTTGACAATTGTATTTCCAAATGCTGCTTATGCATAGCCTTAGAAATCTGTCATGTAGCTTCTGCTTTTTCATATTATAAAGTGGCACATCACTGCACATTTTCTGTTTCCTGCCTCCATGATGTACTTCATTAAAACGTATCAAAACAAAATACCATTATTTTTGTGAATGGATACCAGGGATGGTAGCGACACATGTCATTTGAAGTCTCCACTCCGTAGTGCTACCTGCCAGCTGTCGATTTCTGGCTTGTCCTGCTTAGCTGTTTAAGGGATATTCTGAAGGTAATTTTACACGTGTCTCCTTTTTTTCATCAGGCTTGCCTGGTACACACCAGTGAGACTATCCGGGTGCGCTACTTCATGGATCAGCTTTTGGAAAGACGCAGACCAGTCATGCTAGTGGGAAATGCAGGCACAGGGAAGTCTGTGATTGTAGGAGATAAGCTGTCCTTGCTGGATTCCGAAGAGTATCTGGTGAAGAATGTTCCCTTTAATTATTATACAACGTCTGCAATGTTGCAAGGTAAATAACTAGGTGTGCTGAATATTGTAAATTAACAAAATAGGAGGAAGTAAAGAGTTCAGAATAAATACTGTACAGACTACAAAGCAAAAGAGAGTTGGAGGAAGTTCTCAATAGATCCAATTTGCTTGAATAAAACTGTTATACCTGCTTCTCTATGCTTTTTATAACTAAGGATTCCTCAGACTGGCATGGAAGCAGTGAAGCAAGGTTGCTGCTTCAATGCCCTTCTGCCCTTCCATGCCCTTCCCTACTCCCTCACCCTGTGAAGTAAAAAGATGCTGGATAACCAGCATCTTTTTACTGCACGCTTACCTGCTGGTGACACAGCTTCCACTCTGCGTGATGGGAAGCAACTGCGCTGGAAATTTTTAAAGCCTCCTGTCCTCCAGTTTGGAGGACCAGAAGCAGCTCTGCCTTAAATGTGAAGCTTTTGGTCCTCCAGTGTGGAGGACTGGAAGGAGCTTCGCATTTAAGGCAGAGCTAGGAACATGTTTGAAGGCACCCTCAGTATTTTTGCCAAAGCAGCAACTACAAATAACTTGCAGATAAAATGGAATACAGCGCATCGTCACAGTGAAATATAGCATATCACATTATTTGTTATGTTGAAGAGAGCCTAAATAGCAGTTGCTGCTTGGAATTGTGCACAAGAACATGCTGGAGAATAAACTGAACCATTTGAGTCATCACAGCTTGAAAAGGTGGGGGTCTAACCTTTCTGACCCAGGGATCACTGTCACCCTTCTTAACCACTGGGGAGTTGCATGGTGAATATAGCCCAAAGTGAGTGTGGTCGTCCCACAGTCTTACAAGACACACATATAAATTACACTTGCATGCAAATCAGTGCATGTCACTGTTCCCTGCTGATTAAAATGGTCAAGATGCTGCGGTGGATGGAGAGGTTTAAAGCTCCCTGCGTCCTTCAATACTATGCCTGAGACATTTTTGCCCTACCCTTCCTGTCCGCTGGACAGGAAAGGAGTGTGATGACCCAACATTGACTAGCACTCATACTTGAGTGCTAGTCAACTTTACCCGCTCCCTCCTCTCGGGATTGGATACTCACCTTATTCGATCCTGGTCCTCCTCTGGGTCCTGCCATTTTGGCAGCGGTGCCTCCGCAACTGCCTGTGCCTCAGCACCATTGCCTTGATGGGCAGTCACATCTACAGTTGTCTGAGGTGCAAGCATGTTTGTGTGGCACCTCAAACGACCTCGGGCTGCCAGCAAGAGTGAATGGTTGTGCTGCTCCACACTTCAGGTAAGTAATTAGGTAACATCAGTGCACTTCTGGGGAGGGCGGGTACATTTGTAGGCTGTAACAGCTTACTCGACATGCGTATGCTCTTCCTTAGAGGTCCACTAGTTATGCACTAGAGGCCGTAGTGCGAAAAGAACCAAACAAATAACTGGAATTTATAGTCTTTAATAATCTTAAGACTTCACAAGATGTGTTTCAACTATCAACCCAGCTCCCAGGATTACATGAAAAGGTTGCTGAGAACTTTTTATTGCTAAACATACATATTGCATAGTTTAATTAAAAAAACAACATTAGTATAATCAAATTACGAGATTCTGTACTCTTCAAATAGCCCCTCTCTCCCTAGAAACATGTTCATTGCTTGTTATTTCCCCTATTTTCATGTCCTTGGAACAATCACAGAAACAGAAAACTGTCAGCCATGTTCTGGAGCGTCCTCCTTCCACAAGAATTCAATCTGACAAGGTAGAGGGTTGGCTGTACAAGATGGAAGTTGGGGTAGAGCTGAGGTCATATTTATACTAGGCAATGAGGAAAAGGATTGCTTCAGTAATACTATTTCTGTTGCACCTACCGGTAATATACTTATTTCCACAGTCAATAGACCATTTAACTGAGTTCTTAATATAATTCAAACTTGAATCCAAAGGCTTTGCATGAATAGTCATCTTGGGACATTGAAGTGGAGTGACTTATTTGCTTGACCTATGACGCTGTAGTCATGTCCTGAGTAAATACAACCATTTCCTAATTGTACATACCATTGATAATGGGAATGAAATGGACCTGAAGGAACTGTCCTTGTGCTACTTGAGGCAGGCTTCTTCCTACGCATACTCTGTTTACATGTTTTGACTGTTTGATGGTAACTTTGCTGTTGTGTTAACATTTTTACTTGGATCTCATAGAGTGAAAATTTTTAAAGTCCCTTAAAAACTCTTTTCATGGGAAGGGAGCTGTAGTGATAATTAAACTTCCTTATGAAATATTTGTATATGTGAAAATGGGCATGGCAGTAGATTGTAAGTAAATGTGCAGTCATGATCGGGCCGTCACACGACATCCATGGATCATTGTTGTGGGGCATTATCAGATCACTACTGTGCACTTAGTTTAATGCTGGTAAGAGGACACTCACTGCACAGTATGATGAAAATTCAAATCTTTCTGCCAGTTTGGGCAAAACAATGAGAATAGATGAATGAGAGCAGGAGGGCAGCTCAGATGTGATTGGCTGCCTCATCCAGCGTGACACTGTGCGCTGACTCAGCTCTCACATCTTCCGACAAGGAAGCTACGGAGCTGCTTTTTAGTCAGGACAGCCGGTCATCACTGCTCAGCAGGTAAGCTGTGTAACCTTTAACTGTGCAAGTCTGATCTCATCTGTACTTGTTCAATAATGTACACATACATTATTGAACAGACCCACTGTCACCTTATCTGAAAGGCTAACCTGCCTCCGAGTAAACTACTCTTCTGAGGTTTTCTGTGTGACTGTCCAGATGTTCGAGAAGCAGACCCTTCCTTGTGGCTTCTGAGTAAACTTATATCTTTAGTGGAGATTGAGTGGAATGATTTAATGGCAACAAGTAAAACACAAACACACAGTTGATTTAGCCAGTTCTGTTTGAAAGATGGTAGTGTTTGTTAGAACTCAAAAATAACTCCCACTCCATTGATGCTACTGGCTAGGAGGGTAAGAGAGTCCCTACGCACATTTATTTCAGTACCAATGGGGAAAGCCATTTCTTGCTGTCAAGATGTATAGAGATAAATGGTAGCAGCTTTTTCATATTTACTCAAACTGTGAGCTATGACCATGGCTGTGGCAGGAAATTGGAATAAGTTATCTACAGCATGGATAATGTGGGAATGTGCCTCCAACATGGGAGCTGCTGTATGCTGAGGAAGATTTATACTGCCTGCACCTTTCTTTGTGCTGCTTAATGTTTTGCAGTTTATTATTGGATGGCTAGCTCTTTCTAACAGGAGCTTGCTTCAATCTTTTAAAGTACCCAGCGCAGGAGAATAATGTCCACCACTCCAGACAAAGTTGGATGGACAGTTTAGTTATCTGTCATCAGTAGGTATTTCAAGGCAAGGAGAAGACACTCCATACTTGTCAGCTCTACTGCTCAGTGCTGAACTGTCGAAGAAGGATCTGCAGGCCACAAATCAGATCATTTGCACCTGGGGCTACAAAACTGAATAGATTGGTCTAGTTTACTAGAAACCTCTGTGCTTTTATAGGTCTGCAAAGTGGCCTGATGAAAAAGTAGTAGAAATTTCAGGCATGTCCTCTCCTTTGAACATAATCATGAGGCTGATTATTCCACAAACCAGATCATGGAACCCAGGAATCCATAGCCAGGTTGCCTTCAGGATGCAGACCCCTCAGTTGTTCAGCTGGTGGGAGAAGCTGAGAACGGAAGGGGCTTTGATGGAAATGCACTGAAGGATACTCTGGCTTGGGATCTAATAGTTCATGGACCGTGAAACACGTGTGCAATACATTTTGATTTTTGTGTGTCATTCTCCTATTTATATTTGAATTTGGGATTTCTTTTGTTAATGTTCCATTACAAATATATGAAATGTAGTTATGCATTTTACAGCTACATACATCCAATTTTTGGGATGTAAGCTTTGTAATTTAACTGTTTGTTGAAGTTATTTATATTGTTTATGTTAGGTTTCTGGAATTCAGTTACTTTACCATGTAACTTTCCCTGAGACTGACAGGTATAAGATGTTTGTTAGCTATATTGTAAATTACAAAGTGTAAGACAACATCAGTAGTGCAGATATCTGTACTTAAACCTCTTCTGTCCATTATGGCTCACTTTGGTGCCTCCCTTGCCAGGCATGTTGACTTTTCAGAGCATCTGGTTTGTTGATTTACTATAGAGTTTAATTTTATATGAATATATATATAATATTTGGTTGTTCGTTGAGGATTGTATGTTTTTCTTGTTCTGCCCTTCAGTGGAAGGGGCGTTATAAATAAAAATAATAACAGTAGTAGTAGATGTTGCTGTATTGTTGCTCTCCCAGAAGCCTCTAATCTGTAACCTTGAAGTATCATGGCCCCTGCTGAAGAACTGAAGAAACACATTGACCTATGAAGGCACACGGTTTACAATGAAACTGTGGTAGGCCATTTTTGTGCCTATGGGGGTTGGACTATTCCAACTGGAACTGCTGCAACTGGAATGGTATCTGTGCTGGAGTAGTCCAGCTGTCCTAAAATAAGGCTCTCTGCACTTGGATTGTCTTTGGTGGTGCAGTTTGGTGTGCTGTAGAAACCGGTTCCCCTGCTACATCAGAACAGGAAGGCATGCACCTCCATGTTCCATTTCAGAGCCCACTGGAATGCTGGTAGACCCATCTACACCGCATCCACAGTACAGTGGTACCTCGACATACAAGTGCCCTGACATACAAGTGTTTTGAGATATAAGCCACCGAGCGAGTGATATTTTGCTTTGAGATGAGAGCAAGATTTGAGATACGAGTATGTAAATACAGTACAGTACATAACAAAAACAACTGAGGTGGTGTTTTGGGAGCTGGAATGGATTAATGGGAAAATTGCTTTGAGATACGAGCGATTTGACATAAGAGCAAGGTTACGGAACGAATTAAACTCGTATGTCAAGGTACCACTGTATTTTCTGTACTGTTCAGCACTGTTGTTGTCCACTATTTATAGAAATGGGAGACCCTTCAATGATTACTTATATGTGCCAAATCTCTGATGTGTTTAATATTTCGGATGTGCTTGCGGAATTTTATTTGCTGGCAGGGGTTTTTCGTTCATTACACTAAAGGTGCTTCAATTTAAAAGTGTGGGGCATCTCCTGCTTGCGAGAAATTTCAATGCACACCTTTAATAGTCACATATTAAGTAAATTCTCTATGGAAATGGCAATATGATGTGATGCTTCATGTGGCAGCCAAGAACTTTGTGTTTCTATAAAATGCTTTTATTTCCCTGTGTGTTCGTGGTGCTTAACAGATGTAATAAATTGTAGAACATAATGAGTTTAGTCCTGGAAAGATTCTGTAAAAGGCCACTGAGCCATCTAAATCCCATTTCAAGCTATGGAGCCTTGTGCAAGGTTTCTTCATGTGGCAAACTCACCCCCAGAGAGTTCCACAGAAACGGATGCTTCTAGCCTTTGGGAAGCACAGCAGATGCTTAATAACCCTAAAACACAGTGATTGTTTATTCCACGATAATTGGGATCTGTGCTAAAGACATGTGGCTTATGATATTATTGTGAGAGGCATTCACAAATTAAAATGCTGCTTTTGCAAACATGTCATTTGATCTTTCAGTAATTGCATTTCATATTTCTTTTGCATACTTGTTGAATTCCTGAAAGGGATGTTTTCTATGTTAATTAGGCTCTAATTAAATGCATATTTGAAAGTCTGTATATCACTTCCTGATTTTTTTTTGTTTTGTTTTGGAAAGGGAGGGCAGTTGTTGAAAGAGCAACTTTCTGCCCTGACGGAAGTGTTATCTTTCACTCAGTGCTTGAGAGTCTTTGGGCTACGAACTGATAGAAAACTTCTAAATGGGCAGTCAGTGTAGTGAAAAACAAGCTATACACCTCCTTTCATGGCTTGGTCATGTGATTATTAAGAAACTCATTGTCAATTAATTGTAAGATGCAGATATCTGAAAGCATTTTATTTTTTATGGGTCTTCCTTTTTGTTCTTCTCTATTTCAAAAACAAAACAGCCCATTCATGATGGGCTAGGACCATGTAGCAACCAGTTATTGCAACGATACACATCATTATCCATGTATATAAAGGTACTTGGTTTTATCACATTTTATATTTAAGCTTTACTGCTGTTGTTTTTGCATTTTTTATCACCTTTTGGTGGAAAGGGCACTAGAAATAAACATTATTATTACTTGTTTTTGGCAACAGATTGTCAGAGGGTCAGATAAGTTAACTAGTAGTGTATTTAAAGAGGGGTAGTGATCCTCTCAGAGACAAGAGAATAGGAGAAACAAAACTTGGGCATTCTCTCCAAAGGAAAGCATTCTCTGAAGCACTGAAGCTTCCTTTTTTTAATGGGATATCTGAGTATCTCTCTTGTGCCTGCCAAGTGTAGGACAGGAAGAATGTGGAAGCCTTTTTGAACCAGTTTGGTCTAGTGGTTAAGGAGCCGGACTCTTATCTGGGAATACTGGGTTTGATTCTGCGCTCCTCCATGAAGCCAGCTGGGTGACCTTGGGCTAGTCACAGCTCTCTTCTGAGCTGTCACAGCCCTACTTACCTCACAGGGTGTTCTGTTGTGTGGAGAAGAATAGAAATCTTTGTCAGCCGCTTTGAGTCCCCTTAAATATGTGAGAAAAGTGGGGTAGAAAAGCCAACTCTTCTTCTTTCCTAGAAGCCTCTTTGGCTGCATCCATGCTACACAGTTTAGTAAGGCTTTAAATCTGGATAAATTTAATCCACATTTCACATCCCCATTTATAGCTTATTATGAGGATTTTGGGGGGGAGGCCCACCTCCCCCCTCTCTTTTGCATCATACCCTGACCTTATGGGGTGAGGAATCCAAACCTCTTGCCCCATATAAGCCTGCCCCTGGTTAAGATCATAGAATAGTAATAGCTACGAGGAAGGGAGCGAGGAAGGCCAAGGGTAAAGTATAGTCTGGTATACGTTATGAGGAAGTCCATGGCTGGCTCAGGGGACTGCTGTGCCTGTGTGTGTGAGATGCATGCAGGTACAGATGCTCCCTTTAAGGCAGGTGCCTGGCAGAAATGGAGCTGAGGAGGTGCCTTAGGTGATTCCCTGGCCCAGCCATACCCAATCTGAGGCACTTACCCAGCCGTCTTCGGCCATGAAAACAGAGACATGACCTGATTTGTAGTTGTGATGGCCACACAAGAATAGTCACAACTTATCGTGAGCTTATGGAAATAGACCAAATGAAGACAACATAATGGCAGTGACTCAAAGAGGAATTATGTTGTCTTCATTTGGTGCCTAGTCCCTTTCTGCATGAACTCAGATTATCTACAGCATCCTACATTTGTCAAGTTTTTTTATTTTATTTGCCACTATGAAGAAGACACATTTATTTTAGGACTTCACTTCAGACAAAACGGTGACTTGTGATGGCACATGATTTTGGTCTGATGAATGTTGATCACCTCAGACTAGCTCCTTATCTAGTGTAGCATTCTTGATCACTTGGTTTCATAGAGTTATCTGTCAAGGTTAGTTTCTCATTCCTTCAGTTGACTTTGCTTTGAATATGAGTAGTCACTACAGAGCTCAGATAGCTTGTCACTGACTGTCTACATAATATAAAATGCGAACAGATGTCCAAATTCCAAAGCATCTAATTCAGTCTAAAGAAATAAGGTTATGTTTCAAATCTTTGAGAGAAACCTGCTTGACAGTTTTGATCTCTGTCTTTAAAATGTTAACCAAATGGTTTTCTTCTTTTGCAAGACTACTTATTGTTTCTGATAGGCCAAAATATAGTTCAGTAAAACAAAGAATAAATAGATCAATATCAAAGATGAATTGTACTCTGTACTGTAGAATCATTGCACTGCGGAAAACTACAACTGTGTTGCTGAAAGTGTTTTATGAACTAATTCTATGTAAGCTCTTTATCTCTGGTTTCTGGGCCTTCATATTACCTTCATTTTTGTTGCAGGTGGTCATAAAACATTTTTCTAGTTACATCCCAGGAAGCATCTGTACTGCAAACATTAATGGTCTAGCTATGTTTGTAACAGTTCTGGGAGTCTGGAGAGTCTGAATTCAGGAGAGTATTAACAGTAAGGGGAAAACAGGGATATAGGCTGTAGAATTAGGTGCTGAGCTGCTATAGCACAACTTCCATAGGCTTTAAAAACAGAAGCAGCTTGATTTTGTCTATGAATAAAACTCAATAAAACCTAAAAAGTCACAGGTTTCTTATTTTTCTTTTAAAAATCTGGCTAACGTTTGTTCTTTTTGCTATAACTCTTGGTTGTCCTTGGTCAGATGAACAATTTTCTTGGCAGCCTTTCTGATCTTCATTCTCTAGTTACCTGAAAGATTGTGAGGTGACCTATACAGGTCACTTGAATTGGCATTGCTATGGTTCCCCATCACAGGTATTTGACACTTTCTGGTTGCCTCATGCTTCAAAAAAGTTGATTTGAGATATTGCAACATGAGCAGGAACTTTTAAAATTCTGACTCTTCTCTTTTCACAGCTGTTCTTGAAAAGCCATTGGATAAAAAAGCTGGCCGGAATTATGGCCCACCTGGTACCAAGAAGCTTATCTATTTCATTGATGATATGAATATGCCTGAAGTAGATGCCTATGGAACAGTTCAACCTCATACGCTGATTCGACAACATTTGGACTACGGACACTGGTAAGATAGGAGGGACCAGCTGGGAATAATTTTTGCTCTTAATCTGGTGTTCAGGATTGTGTACTGCACAGTTCTTCTCCAGCTATGGACGGATAACATTTGCTTTGCTGGCCTCTCGTGGCTTGAGAGTTCCTTTGCTTTCCTCTCGTTTGAGAAGATGTCTGTTTATACACAGTTTATTGTTTACTATTATTATTTCTTATATACATTTATATCTTGCCTTATGCCCTGAGATCTTTGCTGTTGTAATCCTCCAACTATGGTGGAGGAGGAGGGTCAAGGCCTGGGTAAAGAGGTGTGTTTTCACCACTTTCCTGACTACAGAGAGGCTGCTTCTATAGCAGTTCTCTCATCTGGAGCACTAATGCAGTTTATGCTTCTTTGTAGGAGCTCTTGCCATCTTATGTCAGAAACGGATCCTCTGAAATGATTTGGTGGGTTCTGCACTGCTGTTTCGGATATCTAATAGTTCTGTTGATGTTCTTGCCATGCTGAGCAGAAAAAAACCCTTTAAAATGCATATCAAATTTTATGTAACTCTACAACCAAAAGCATGAAACCTTTTGTATTGAAGCTGATACTATAGTCCAGAAGTTTGGGTGTGGTTGTTCTCTGAGGTTGCTTTCAAGAAATCTTCCCCTTATGTATGCTACATGTTGTGTTGCATTAATGGTTAGCCCTTTAGAGAACTGAAATTTTCCCTCTCATTAGGGATTTGTCAGTCTGCACATCAAAGATCTGGTATTAATTGCTTCTGCTGGTTTGCTCTTCAGACTGAACAAGAGAGCACCATGCATGTGGAAGAATAGGGTGTGGCTAACCAGGGGGCAGCAGATGTTCCTCCTAGTTGTCAGGGCAAACGTACATGAAATACCAACTCCTTCTTAAAATGAGATTGGAGCAAATTGATCAGAGCAAAGGTCCATTCAGAGCAGAGGGTTAGTGTTTTCTCCTTTTTCTGTAGGGAGCAAAGAAGAAAAAAAGGAAAGCAAGAGATGTTCTTTTTTCCCATTTGGTATATATTGATTGTTGCGAGGGAATAATTTGGGTTTTTCTGTGTGATAACACAGCTTTAGTTTATTTAGCTCTATAAATTATTAATGCGAGCTTCCCCAAAACTGTAGTAGGTGTGCAGTGCTGTGAAGAAATCCGTGGAGCGTGGACAGAGATGTTGGTCAGATAACCCGCAAGGAAGCAATAGTGTGGGATATTGTTCCAATGGCATTATTGCTTTCTAGTCAGACATTGCTGCCTTTTGTAGTTGTGCTGTTCTTGGAGAAACTGCCACTAGTGCTGGGTTTTCCAGCAATAGTTTTTAGTGCATATTAGGGGGCATATGGTGGGATTATTGTGGGTAGGCCAAGATATGTGTGGTAAGCCCACCATAGCAGTGCCATAATAGTGCCATATTCCTTCATTTTGGCAGAGCCTGGGTGTTTGAGGGCAGTGGACTAGAGGTGGACAGGGCAAGTGGCCATGGCAAAATAAGTGTCTCTTAGCCATTTCTACCATAGGGTTCATTCCAGGCATGTGAAAGCTAATGATACTTACTCCTCTGCCTCCATCTATCTTTCCCAGCAAACATAAGGCAGGATCATAATTCCAGCCCACATTCCAGCCAGCCAAAGACCAGAATGCAATTTCTTCTCCTCTCCTTACTCTCCTTTGAAACCTAATAAACTAAACATGTTATGTGTGGATTGCATGTAGAATCCTTCAGTTTTCCTAAACAGGAGGTGCTTGGGGTGGGGGTGGGGTCCTTCTTCATGCCGAAGCCCCTTAATTTCTTTGTGCATAGTAGGGCTGGGAGAAAAAAGTTTGTCACCTTTGCAATTTGTACGGACTGTGAATGTTCTAAACTTCCCATTCAAATAGAACATTGGCTATATTTGAAGATTGACCTTTGCATGCGAATTGAAAGCTTTTGTGCCTCCATTCAAAGCTTTGGAGTAGATTTGCATCGGATTCACATTGGATTCACATCAGATTCAAAGGCGCAACAGGTAGTGGCAGGAATTTGAAGAGAATTTGAAGCCTAGCACATCTGAAGTCGATCCATTCACACGGATGCAAATTTCAGTCCCATTCGCTGCAGTGCGAAGCAAACAGGAAAATAAATGTGCATATCCTTCATGGCCAGCAGTGAACTTGTTTGTTGCTATATGGCTAACGGAAGTGTGATGTTCTGTCTGCGACAGAATCCTTGTTATTCTAGGAATTACATAGACATATATGTAAAAGCTAGCCCAATATCCTGCCAATGATCCTCGCCCTGCGAGAAGGCTAATTGGAGCCAGCTGGTATGCAGCAGGCATCCAGCACCCACCTGACAATCTGCTTAAGACTTGGCAGTGTCCAACAAGAACATGGTTGGCTGTGGGTCTCTAATAGGCTGTGATTAGGGTGATGTATTTTTTTCTTCTGGTACAGGTATGACAGAAACAGGCTGTCCCTGAAGGAGATCATGAATGTGCAGTATGTGACATGCATGAATCCCACAGCAGGCAGTTTCACAATCAACTCACGCTTGCAGGTATTCCTTGGTTCATTCAGTTTTGTAAAGGCTAAGGCTGCATCCAGTTGTCACTGACTTATTCCATTATGTTTGGATATTATGGAATAAAGCATGCACATCCGTGCCCCACTCCTGAATATTCAGATATAGCAGCATAAGTAAATGGTGCGTAAGAGTCTCAGTTATTGACAGGCTAGGTAGTTCCTGTGTGACCATTAGCGTCAAGAGTTCAAATGAGGAAGAAAGAGACAAACTGTATGGAGAAATGATAGTGGGAAGATATGAGGTGGAATAACCTGAACAAGCCAATTATAAGGGTGAATGAGAAATGGGAGTTGTCATGAACTGCACCCTGGAGGGCCCAGGTGCTACTGTATAAAGTTGTAGAGGTGGACCTCCATCTTGCAGGAATCCAAATCAATGCTTCTCCATTCCTGCTTTATTAGTACATGTTAGAAACTTGTATCTGTCAGTGACTTCTCACTTTATAATGCAGTTCTAAAACAATATTTCTGCATCAAATATAGTATCCAAACTTAGGTCATAGGATGCACAGTGCTCCGCTGAAACAGTTCTGGTTGCTCTGTTTGAATTTTGACTAGCATTGTTCTTCTTAACTTCATTGGGTTTTATTTCCTAAGCCAAATTCCTGATTGTATGTCCCATACTGAAAGTGATTACACTTTTAGGATATGGAGATTCTTGGTACATTCCAAGGTTAAGTTTTGCTTATTACTATGTAGCTAATTAATAGGATTTGTAGCATTTAAAATAAACAAATTAGAACTTTGATTTTAGAGTGCAGTGGTTAATTTGATTTTGTTTTAGGGGTGCAATAAGAACTGTTGAGTATTGGGGTACTGCAACAGTTACTGTGATAACTAAGAATATCCCTTTTCAGAGGTAAGTTAGTCTTTGGTGAAACCTCTCCCTTTCAGTCTCAGCATTCCCCTTTCTTAATCTGCAATACAGGACAGTAAATCTATCCTAGTTTATAGAGCTGCGAAGCTTTCTTAGTGTAAATGGACAGATTTTTAGAGTATTAAATCAATACTCGCTTGTCATGCATGCGTTCTGTTACTAGCACTGCCCTACTTTCTTACTGTCAGGATAGATAACTGGATTTTTGCAATAGGCAGTTAACTTAAAACAATCTAATTAATCATATATTTTGTTGGTAGGTAGATAATCTAGTAATTGTCACTGCTAAATTAGAAATAATGGAGTTTGATTAGGAAAGCCACGTGCTGCTCTGAATCTGAAGCTGAAAGTTTGTCTGTGATGTACGGCTTCTTTGCCTGTACTGCATTGAAAAGTTTTACTTGTGATTGATCCCCCTTTTCTTTGTTAACCGGAGATGTGATTCCTTTCTGGCATTTGTCAGTTCTGGGTGAAGAGCAGCGTTGGATCCGTGAGAATAATCTTGCTGAAACTTACCTTTTGTTCCATGCAATGCCTGCTCATTTGTTTTGTGTTTGCCTTTTGTGCAGCGCCACTTCAGTGTTTTTGCCCTTTCATTTCCTGGGTCGGATGCCCTCTCCACTATTTACAGCACCATCTTAACTCAGCATCTGAAGCGGGGGAACTTCTCTGGGGCTTTACAGAAATCATCACAGCAGTTAATAAATCTCGCTCTCTCTCTGCACCTGAAAGTGGCTGCAACTTTCCTGCCAACAGCTATCAAATTTCATTACAACTTCAACCTAAGAGATTTCTCCAATGTATTTCAAGTAAGTAGCTTTTCTGCTTGTGAGTTCTCCATATTTTCCATAGCTAATTCCTGTCTTACCTGGATGAGGCTGTAATTAAAGGCAGTGAGAGTGACTGCATAAAATTGGCCTATTTTCTGAGAAGCAAATAAATAAATAAAATAATATGTGGGTAAACAAGTAAAAGACTATTGGCATGGTGCGCTATCCATCAAAATAAGAAAATCAATATTCTATTGATGAGATCAGTTCTTTTCCTAGTTGTCTGTATGCTTCTGTTGCAGTTTCCTTCTGTTAATGGCAATGGAAATGAAGTAGCCAATTCCAGTTACCTTCCATTATGACTTAGGTCAGAACAGTCCCTATGAAGCCTACTAATTATTGTTGCACTCCCACTCCTGTTAGCCAGTGGTCAACAATGAAGAGGGGTGTACTGCAAAAAATCTGAGGGCATTTTGTTGGCTTACAGTATTGCAGAATCAATGTTGTTGGCCAGAGGCCTATTCGCACTACAGCCAGTAGTGCATGATTAGGGAACATCTGGGGAAGATCATATGCATCTTCAGGATGCTGCCAGACATCCCCTGCCTTCCTAGAAGTTCCCTAACCAATGTTAACCAAAAGCTTACCTGGTGTGTCCAGGCAGCAGCCATTCACACCTCTTCTGGTGCTCCGGGGTCATCTGAGGTGCTGTGCAAGTGCACTGGCACTTCAGATGACCATAGATGCGACTGTGCGCAGAGTGTGAGCACTAGTCAACGTTGGTTCATCGCACTCCTTTCCTGGCCAGTGGATGGGGCGGGAAGTGCAACCCCCCTCCCAGGTTTCCAGTTGCTTGGGAACACATCTGGTTTCTGGGTGTGAAGGTGAGGCACCTGTACTTGCCACTGAAAGGGATGCCTCTTTCATCTCCACTTCTGAGCAAGGAGGTGCCTTTCGAGTGGCAGATGGAAGTGCCTCCATTCAGCTTGCAGAATAGTGCCCTGCAGTCCTGGAGCTTCCACCAGCAATTATAGCCAGAAACAGGGTACTTACTACAGCCACTCATGGAGACGTGGTAGGGGCATGCACTTCCAGTAGTAAGTGGATAGTCAGCCATTGTTTGCACTGTCTAGGATTAAAGGTAAGCTATGGGGACATGCCTTCTCCAGTTATGTGGAGAGACACAAAGTTCATCAGATACTGTTGACTCGGTTTTCCCTTCATACTGAAGGAGATGTAAGAGTAAAGTGATGTGACTGTATGCCCCAACTTTATTTCAGCTCTTGGTCCCTTAATCATCATTTGATCCATTTCTGGAACACATCTTCAATCTTGTTATCTGTGGTATTATCATATCATAGGACTGACTCAGTTGAAGGTCTAAGAAATGATTAATAATAAATACATATGTCATAAAAGATGCTGATTTGTCTTTATATTTGGCTACGTTATATGGCTTTCTTTTTCTTTTTTGTTTAAAAAGATCATGCTAAAATCAGTTTGAGGCTATAACTTTCTGATCTATAATATGGTTATAGAAAATCCTTTTTAACTTCTAGTGTTGATGCAAATGGAAAAATGGTAACCATTTGATCCTAGATGAAAAATCAAGTGGCTCAGTGTTTAATGCCTTTCAGTACCAAGGACACTTGAGAGTACTTTTTCAACTGCTATTTTCTACTTCTTTGACATGCTTAGAATTTAAGCATATCTTCACAAAGCATATGAAAATCCAAACATGGGTAGTCTTCACTTTATTCAGTTGAAGTGCCTGTGGTATTATTTGGGAATATCTCTGTCCTAATATACATTATCTTGAATGAGGAACTCTGGTTTCCAGCAGTTAATTCTTATTCCATGCATTTAGATGTATACTGTCTTCCCAAAGAGCCCACCAGGGACTTGCTGTAGTTTTCACTAGCATGTGATCGCAGGTTCCACTTCCAGGATATAATTCAGAATAATGCTGAGTGCAGAAGGGGCTTTGCACATTAAAAAAAAGCCATGGAATATGACAAGAGGGGAATAGGAAGGGGAAAGGAAGAAGAGGATCTTTCTTTTTTTCTACTTGTCACTGGCATGGCGGTTTGGAGGAAGAAAGGCCCCCCCAGGGGGAGAAAATGGCAGAGTTCACCATTACGATTCTCATGACTAGCTGCGTTTTCAATTCTAGCCACAATTGCCAATGAAAAAGGAATTAAGTTATAAAGAAATATAAGAGGCTTGGTATGATGAAATACCATAATACCACATTATAAATTGACACATCACTGATATTATCTTTATAAGATAGGTTGTTCCATGCCTGGATTTGATGTTGGTTCTGTGGTGCATTGTACAGGTACTGCAATGCTACCTTAACGCCTTTCTGCACTTTGCTTCCCGTGTCTGGGAAGCAAAGGGTAAACTAAGCATCCTCACTGGCACATGCTTTGTGCATATGAACCCTTCCCCAACCCACCTGGACACTCATCGGTGGATGGATAGTCTGAGCACTGCCATCTTAGGTTGCCAGTGTCAGTGCCAGCATGCGTGCATGGTGCCACCACTGGGGCAACTGCACAACATGCCCTATCGGTGTGCTTGCATGCCATGTCATGTGACCATCCAGCATGAGAATGGTCCACCCAAAGCCTTAATGGCTCCAGCACTAGTCAAGGTAAGTGCCCGTGTGATGCACCATATGTAGTTGATGTGGGGTGAGCCTCTGCATGGAAGGAGCCATTTCTGGTTAGGAGCGCCCTGATGCTGTTTCTATGGTAACAGGAGTGACAGCTGAAAGTCAGTGGAAGCTCAGGACTGCTGCTGACAGAGGACCTAAGAAGCCTTACTGTGTGCTGTGTTGCTGCTACAGTATGAGGCTGCAGCTGTTGACTCCTGGCCTAAAACAGTGACTTTTTGTCATGTGTATCCAATCTGTTAATATTGAACAGATGGTTCCTAAGGAATGCCAGGCTTAGTCAAGTGAGCTTTTAAGCCAGAGCTCTTTAGTATAGCTTTTTTTGGGGAGGGGGGCTTCTCAGTAAATCCAGCAATGTACTGAATTTGACTCCTGCGCTGTGAACCTCTTGAAGCTTTTAAATTGTCTATAAGGTTCTTAACTTGGTTGTGTGTGAAAGAAAATACTTGGGGTCCCACCAGACACGAGGACCCAAATTCATACTGTATGGGCAAGGTACAATGCATTTAGAAGTGCCTTTCTTTTCTTTGCTACAGGGCTTTAAAAGGAAATGGAAAATAAGCATTGATACTAATGCAAATCGTCTGACAGTATTTTGTCATTTTGTATCACTGGCAGCAATGCAAAAGATATTTCTTATCCTGAATAATTAGCACATTAACCAGCTTCACTGCCCAAATTGTATTGTTCTGCTGAACTGATTATTACTAAATCATTCCCAAACTGTCTGGGATTACCCTTTAGTGGACCCTCATCCCAGTTCTAAGTACAGGATCTCTTAATAGG
This sequence comes from Aspidoscelis marmoratus, assembly GCA_014337955.1. Classification (NCBI taxonomy): domain Eukaryota; kingdom Metazoa; phylum Chordata; class Lepidosauria; order Squamata; family Teiidae; genus Aspidoscelis; species Aspidoscelis marmoratus. Next base: position 50,818,690 of record MTQE01002208.1, on the reverse strand, counting down.
CATCTCCAGAGGGTCATGCATTGTGCTCCCGTTAGTTTACGTCTGGAGAGGTTGTGCAGTAGAATGTTAATAATCTTGGCACTTCCCTTAAGCGAGATTCTGTTCTTAGGCATCTCTTTCTTTAGCTGTGATGAAGGGAGAAGGGTTAATTTTAGCTTGGCTATCTTGTATAGAAGGCATGGTGAAACGCCTACATTATCCCAGTATCTACCAAATAAATAAAGTGCCCTGTTCAAGGAGAAGAAATAGTAAAAGCCACCAGATGACACTGAAGTGGTAGAAAGAATTGCAGTCCCATCTTGAAAAATGTAGTCTGATCTTGAAATGGGGTGTTGTCAGGATGAGGAGTTGGGCCAAGAAGGGTTAGACATCCACTCTATTGTAATTGGGTTCCTGAAGCTATTGCATGAGGTTGCTGAGAACCCACAGAATTTGCGGGTGCTTTGAAGAATGCTCCCTCTTCCTAAGGTCTAATAAGTAGACAAGGCATGCAGGCAAATCATAATCCAGGAGAAACAAGGTACAAATACTGGAAAGTCTAATCACATGAGCACACAAACCAAAGGAACTCAAAGGTCCAGGTTTTCTCTTTAGAATGTGTAAGTTTGAGCTGGAGTAGAACACACACTAAACTCAGCTAATATTCCATGGAATAAAGGTGGATGGCATTCTCAGAAGCTCAGCAATAGTGTAACCTGCCATTTCTGTCTCTTAGGGTGTAATCACACACATGTTTAGAGTAGCCCCGGGGCACATTTGAGACTCAGGGGCCAGACTGAATTTTTTTTAAAAAATGCCACGTACCATGTCTCTGAGCCAGTTATTATTTGCCCTTTACTCAGACAGGTGAGTCACTGTTAGGGTTGGACATAGCTAATGGAAACAGCTGCTGAAAGGGGAAATCTGGTTCAAGCTGAAGGGAATGGTGCTGGACGCTATGGAAGCTTATAGCCTATGAGCAGCCAGGCACCTAGAAAAAAGGGCCAATGACAGCCAGTGGGAAGGCGACAGAGGAAGCTTTTAGGTGCTTCCCTTTAAAAACGGTGGTGTAGAGTTTTTTCCCTCTGTGACTACAGATGGGACAATCCCAGTAAATATTTGCCCCCCAAATGCCCCAGTGTGATCACAGCCTTAATTTTGATTGCACCGCTAGACCTGGAAAGCAACCTATATATCACGTGCACTTCTTTTCTTTCAGGGCATTTTGTTCTCAACTCCTGAATGCTTGAAGGTTCCCAAGGATTTAGTAAAGCTGTACTTGCATGAATCTAGTCGTGTTTATCGGGATAAGATGGTTGATGAAAAAGACTTCATTCTCTTTGATAAAATGCAGGCAGAGACTGTGAAGAAGTTTTATGATGTAAGTGATCAGGCGATGTGCAGAGTGCTATAAAGAATGGTTCATCTATAGGAACAAATCTCGAGCCAAAATTATGTGGTATTTTGAAGTGTGATCTTGTATGGGCATCAGATTAAGAAAAGGCCATGAGACATTGGCATGCCTTTCTTTCCTCAAGAGTCAGGAGACTGGACATGCCCATTTTTTATTTTTTGCTAGGATGGATTTTTTTAAAAAACTGAAACTAAAGATTGGATTTTGTTTCCCTTTCTTTTCCTAGGAAATAGAGGAGATTTTAGAACAAACTAGAAGGTTGAATGTGTTCTGCCATTTTGCAAAAGGCATAGGGGAACCCAAATATATGCCGGTTCACAGTTGGGAATCGTTAAATCAGATCCTAATGGAAGCCTTGGAGAACCATAATGAGGTCAATGCTGCCATGAACCTGGTGCTCTTTGAAGATGCCATGTGCCATGTGTAAGAGGAAATTTGTATTCTGAAATGCTCATTCGTTTAATCATTCTCTGGTGTGATTACTGCACAGTGATGTGTCAGACTTGACCTACTAGCTCAAGTCTCTTAATGCAAAAATAGTGGATTTGTTAAATAACCAAAGGTTTTTGATCTTGCAGAATCTGCAGTAGCAGCAAAGATTGCTTCTGGAATAATCTTTGTTAGCTGTGCTGTCAGTTGTTGAAGGAGCTCCATGCTATTTGCATGCCTGCTGCCACTCTGGGAAAAGGAAACACTGAACTGGTTTTTCCCAGGTTTAGTGTTTTCACCTGGAGTCTTCTTGAGAGCATAGGAGGTAGCTGTGGAAATAATCTATTTTTCTGTATTCTTCAGTAAAGATTTTGCTGGACCAGGTAGGTCTGGACAGTTTAGCTCCCACAAACTGTTGTGGAGCAGTGTCAGAGCTTTGTGGAACAGTTTACCATTCTAGCACCGCAGAAGGACTCTGCACAGATGTGAGATCAGTGCACCTCTGCTCCAGTCCCATGGCCACATGAAAATTCTGTGCAAGCCTACTGTAAGACTTTTTAACAAACTTTTACAAATCCCTTTGGCTTTTTCATAGAACCCATGCTTGCTAATCTTTGAATGCAGATTGATGAAAACTCCAACTAAATAATGCTCTACACTGGTTATCAGTCATTGTCCCTAAGTAATATTTTAAAAGTTGTGCAATTGATCAGGCCAGAGCCCATCTTATCCAGCATCCTGTCTCTCTCAGTCCCCCCCCCCCCGCAACTGCTTATGGGCATTCTCAAGAAGAAGACAAATGCAAAACCTTTACCTGCTCTCAGATCCCTGCAAATGGCCTTTAGAGGCCTCTTGCCTGGCTCTCCCACCTGGAGGAAGTACCTAGGCTTCTGTTCTGGTAGCCATTTATACCCCTGTCCTCTATAAATTTGTCTAAACCTTTCTTAAAGCTATCCAGATTTTTGATAGTAAATTCATAGACCAGTGACTTGCTTGGTGAAAAAATAATTTCCCTTGTGGGTCCTAACTCAAAGAGTGTCTGCAAGTAATTAATTTTGGAGCTTCTTGGGCACACATTTTTAGTAAATGAAGATTTTTGCATCCATGTTGGACTTTCATTAGTTACCCCAGAAGCAAATGGACAGAGGCTGCTTCAAACAAGTGACAGCACACAAAAACACGCTGGCTAACCCACTCTGCTAGCTGTTACGCAATATTTATTTCCTTGGAAAGGGAAGGGCAGTCTTAATGCTTCTGCAATTCCAGGCCTCCAAATCAATCACTGTCATGAAAGAGAGCAAGGTGCACAATCCTTAGCCCTCACTCCTGGCTCCTTTGTGTTCCTGAGTGTGTGGCATCCTTTCGTTTCCCGCACTAGAGGATCTTAATGCTTAATACAGTGGTAATGCCTCTGTGTGCCATTCAGTTACTTGTGAGCTTTTTATCTTCAGTGGTTTCTTGCCAGCCAGGGTGTAGTAGGATCTGATGTGCAGTGGATAAAAGCTGGCACTTGCAGTGATTTTGAATTTTAAGCTTGTAAAAGGAAAGTTATCAGTTGCCTGACAGAGGCTTTTTATACATTCGGCAGATACCAGGCCTATTCTCCTGTTTCTAATTGCAGCCTGGGTAAAAGACCCTTCTTCTCAATTAATGTGGAAGGCAGTGGTTGAGTTCCAGAATTTCACACAATCTTTCTTGCAGTTGGGCTTTAAACAGGAGCGAAAGCATTTTGTTTTTCTTTTCATCTGTCTTGGTAAAATATGCTGCTATCAAACAGGTTATCCCAATTTGTCCTTGTGTGTTTTCACAAAGTATTGATACTTAAATCAAAATAGTAAAACATGAATGTACTGTGTTATCTGCTTCATTCTGTTGGTTCCTGTTTTTCTTGGGGTACTTTTGCCAAATTACAGTAACTCTTTATTAAAGGCACATTTCATAGAGTAAAACAAAACTTTGAGCAGGTTGTTAAAATGGGGAAAACGTCATTTTCCTAAATTGTTTGTCTGTTGAAGATCATCTGCTCGTTGAGTCCGTGTCGTTGTTCTCACTGCAAGAGGCTATTTATTTGAAAGGATCTGCAGAGCTTTTTGATGACTATTTTCAAGATGCTCGGCATTCTTTGCTAAAGGATAATGGCCAAGATCTAGTTCTGTGAAATTTTCGAGAAAAAACAACAACCCACCTTCTTGTTTATAAAATATGCTTCTAATGTATTTTTTAAATGCCTACATGATATCTTGTATTATGTCTGATTTTTTTCATCCATTTTACACCTGGCTTTATTGCTTCTGTTTGGTTCTTTATATTGTGTATATAAATGAGCTGTCAAGTTCCTTGCAGAGAGATGGAGTTATTAAAAATTCCTTCGCCATTAGCAGGTATGAACTGAATGCTTTCCACCCAAGGAATGAGATAGGTTTTGATAGGTAGATCAACTAACTGAGAGGAAGAAGAGTGGGCTTTTCTACACCACTTTTCTCACCCATTTAAGGAGACTCAAAGCGGCTGACAAAGCTCTCTATTCTTCTCCCCACAACACCCGGTGAGGTAGGTGGGGCTCTGAGAACTCAGAAGAGAGCTGTAACTAGCCCAAGGTCACCCAGCTGGCTTTCATGGGGGAGTGAGGAATCAAACCCGGTATTCTGAGATAAGAGTCCAGGTCCCTAACTGACTAGACCAAACTGGCTCACCAATTTGAGAAGGTGAAATTATCTCTACCAGCTTACCTTACCTTCAATTTTTTTCATTTTTTTTTTAGAATTATACAATACAACAGAACATTTAGCAGAAACAATGTGAAATGTTTAAACATCAAACCAGTTGTAAAGAAACATCTGGATGGCAGTACGATATTAAGTCATCAAGAGTTTGAAGCAACGAACAGAAGGGGCGAACTTTCTTCCAGCACAAAATGCAGTTAAATTAGAGGGCTCCATGCATCTGAAAAGGAATCTGTAGTATAATCCAGGACTGTTGGGTATTAGTTTCATAGCAGCTGTATCCCACAGACATCAGAGCCAATTCTGAAATCTCAGTGAAGTATAATTTTTCCTGGAGGTGACAGTAACTTTTTTGGCAGCTAATAAAGTGAACCCAAGCCCTAACAAACAGAGTTCAGGACTCAAATCTATCTTTTACTGGTTATTCTGAATAAAGGGTTTTCTTTTTGCGTAATCATTAGGTCATGTGGCAAGATCCCCCATTAAAACAATGTCTTTATTGATTTCTGATAAAGCTCACCTCTATCAAGTATTTGCCTTGGGTTAATTTTTTAAAGGACCTAATTATACTTTGAGCAGATGAATCACATGTACAAAAGAGTAATAAAAAAGTGCTGCCTCTCTTGAGCACTGGAAGAGTTTCCATTCGGGTGGCAAAGGAGTTGAAATGTTGTACCAAGTTCCAAATATGTCAGGATGTTCTTTACATTGTTTACTGACATATATGTACTTATTTTGAGGGGGTTATGTACCTTTCTGTTCAGCTGTCGGATCAACCGTATTCTGGAATCACCAAGAGGAAACGCGCTGCTGGTCGGTGTGGGAGGAAGTGGTAAACAGAGCCTGACAAGATTGGCGGCTTTCATTAGCTCTCTGGAGGTTTTCCAGATCACTTTGAGAAAAGGCTATGGGATTACTGACCTGAAGGTGAGAAAAGGGGGATAAAGGGCTTGCCTTTTAACTTCTTGTTAGAATCATTTTTAGTCTGGAATGTAACAAACATATTCAAGTTAAGTTATATAGTTTCATTTGGTTTTACGAATGGTGTGTCTAAGTAAACTCAAGTCTGATCTTACTAGATTCACTAATAGTGGCAAATCTTTTGCAGTCTTGGGTAAAAAATGCTGATCTAGTTCTGCTGAAGGTGCATGGAGCTGTGCTACTTTGAATGAATGCAGGGGCTATTGATTTGAAAATACTTTTAAACTGTCTTTGCAGATGAGCTAATCTCACGAGATATTACACTAAGGCCATAGTCACACCTATATTTTTTGGAGGACTGAGGTCATCTTAAATCCTCAAAGAGCAGATGCCAAAGTGTGTTTCTGGTTTTTTTGAGGCCTTTTCTGGCCAGAATTCGACTAATCACAGGACTGAGTTTGTTTCAGCCAGAAACACACTCAGGGCCAGGCAAAGACCTATTTTGGTGCTGCTCCCAGCAAGTCCATGCAATCCCCTTGCCTGGTAAAAGATAAACTTCAGCGTGGCGGGTCCCTCACCTTCCTGCAATGTTGCCCTCCTCCCCATTGCGTCACCTGTCTGGCACATAGAGAAATATTGAAGAAAATACAATTAAGATTTTTTGGGAAAAAATATATTCAGTGATGACTCCAACAACAACGACAAAAAATAATAGCAACCAACCTTTAGTGGCTTATATGATTCAAATAATATTATTTCACTTTGATAATATGTCTTTTGGGGTAGAATTGGACGTTATGTATTTTTTTCACACTGCCTACTGTTATATTTTAGGGTGATTCTGCACTGACCTATATACTGGACCAGAAAGTAAGCTAAGAGCTCCTCTTCCACCCACTGGTGTGGTCTAAGGCCCCATACCCCTTAGTAGAGTTGGTTGGAACCTGGCTTTAGTCGTTAGCTTGGCTGACATCTCACTTTGTAGCAGATGATCTGAAATATAAATAGCTTTTCTCTTCCCCTCTATAGGCAGACCTGGCAGTACAGTACATTACAGCTGGATTAAAGAATATTGGTACTGTTTTTCTTATGACAGATGCTCAGGTGGCCGATGAGAGATTTTTAGTTCTTGTAAATGACTTGCTTGCTTCAGGTATGGATTTTAGTTATTTTATATTCAGATAATCCCAAATTAAAATTGTGAAGTGCTTTCCTGAGAGTGCAATAAGTCAACTTGATGTCCTAAGTTCTTCTACTAGTATCCCAGTTGGTCTGAGAGTTCTTCATGTGAAGGAGTAATGGATTTTCTAATGATCTCTAAACATTGTTGAACTTGGCCTTTTTCTTTTCTTTTGTTCTTTGGCTAAAAATGATACTTCTCCAGGTATGGCTTTGAATATTCTTTAAGTTAAGAAGATGCCTGGTGTAGACATAATTCATATGTGGGGTGAAAGAGCCATGGAGATGAAAAATGGGCTTGTCTATGGCTACAGTGGTTTAACTGTGCCCTATTACTACTCAGTGGTTCAGTGCAGAGGGCCAGCTTTACAGTGGACCATTTACCAGCAGCAGAAAGCTAAAGTTTCTTCTTTGTTTCTAGGAGAAATTCCTGATCTTTTTCCTGATGATGAAGTTGAAAATATAATTAATAATATGAGGAATGAAGTAAAAGCCCAAGGACTGCTTGACAGCAGAGAAAACTGTTGGAAATTCTTTATTGATCGAGTTAGACGGCAGCTTAAGGTAAGACTGTGATCTCTAAGGGTTATTGTTGTTACACGTTTCATTTTTTAAAATTTTAGTTTCACTTGATAAAATACAGGATTTTCTGCCCCAACAGCTATTTTTGGTAGTTCCTTTTATTAAGCATTTTCTTCTCAGTCCTTCTCACAGCCACAGACTGTTATAATCTGAATGTTGAGAAAATGTGATAGTCCTTAGCAGGAATTTTAGCTCAAGGAATTTTAGTTGCGTTCATACTATTAAAAAGATAGTCCGTTCCAGGGACTGACACAGAAGCCAGGCTGTTTTTGGTCTGGAACAGCCTGGTTACAGCTTCTGTGATGTGCTGCCACTCCAGAGCTTTTCCTAATAAAAGGTAAGGTTTATTGTGGCAGCAGTGCAGCTGGGATGAGGTCCTCTCTGGTTTGGTATGGCAGCTGGGATGAGAATGGTGTGGCGGTGTGGCACGGATGGGGTGCTCTTTGGCTCAGCTGGATAGGCATGGCATGGCATTGAGTGGTGGCAGTAGCATAGATGGGGTCCCTCCTGCTTTAGCAAGGGTCAGACTTCTTTTCCCTGCAGGCTTCTGCCTGAGTCAGTTTCTTGGTACAAAAATGGACTTGGTGCTGGGATAATCCACAAAGTGGAGAGCTCTAATCAAGGGAGGAAAGGTTGCCTTAAAATGGGATCGGACTTTCATGTCTGAATCCCCCAAACAAGGACGGCCTCCATTTGCATAAACACTAAGTGATGGCCATAGCCCATGACTCACCATCATACATAATAATAAAGTGAACAAGTCTGGAAAGGACTGGAACACTGTTACTGTGTTGCAGCTTATTTTATTTATTTCAGATATTTATTCTTACACTTCATCCTAACATCCTAAAATGGATCACAACTTTTAATAAAAACTATAAAAATAGAAAACATAAAACATACTTAAAATATAACCCTCCCATCCCGACAAGAATTCTGACTGTGGTTTTCAGTCCTGTTATAGCTTTGAAGCTGTCTTCTCAGTTCTTGAGGCTGGTTTTCTCTTTCCTCAGGTTGCTCTTTGCTTTTCCCCAGTGGGGAACAAGCTTAGAATTCGAAGTCGGAAATTTCCAGCCATTGTGAACTGTTCGGCAATAGACTGGTTCCATGAGTGGCCACAAGAGGCTCTGGAGTCGGTCAGCCTGCGCTTTTTGCAGGGGACAGAAAATATTGAGGTAAGCACCCTACTCGAAATCTTGCTTTTTTTGAGGCTATGGTCACACCTTGCTGAAATAGTCTATCCTATAAAGAGGAAGAACTGAAGACACCATAATCCTTTTCGCACTCAATTCTTGATAATCTATCCTCAGTTTGGGCTGCTGTGTTCACACTTTTAATGTTATCACCCTGAGTCTCCTTTACTCTACCTTTTTGTTCTCCATCCCTCTTGACTGTGTCAACCCCAGCTGCATTCTGATAAAATAAAGTTCTGTCAATCAACAGTGGCAATGGGGTGTGCCCGGAGTTGTGTCATGCTGATGGCAAACTTGACGGGGTACTGTTGGGTAAGGGGACTCTGCCCACAAACAATGCTGGGAATAATTAGGAAGGGAATAGAAAATAAGTCAGCAAGTGTCATTTTGCCCCTTTATAAATCTATGGTGAGGCCACATTTGGAATATTGTGTACAATTCTGGTCACCAAACCTCAAAAAGGATATTGTGGAACTAGAGAAGGTGCAGAGAAGGGCAACCAGGATGATTAAGGGTCTGGAACACCTCCATTACGAAATCGGGCTGCAACGTCTAGGCCGCTTCAGTCTGGAGAGACGGCGTTTAAGAGGGGACCTGATTGAAGTATATAAAATTATGCACGGTATAGAAAAGGTGGATAACTTCTTTTCTCTGTCGCACAACACTAGAACCAGGGGGCACTCTATGAAGCTGATGGGTAGGAGAGCAAGGTCTGACAGGGGGAAGTATTTCTTCACCCAGAGGGTCATTGGCTTATGGAATGTGCTGCCAGAAGAGGTGGTGACAGCTACCAGTCTAGATGGCTTTAAGGTAGGGTTGGACAAATTTATGGATGACAGATGTATCTACGGCTACTAGAATGAATGCCTAGGTGCATCTTTCAGGCTGGGGGGGGGGAGGAACTGGGGCGCTTCTAAGGCCATCTGCTGGGACTCTAGAGCAGGAGAAGGTTTGTCCTTGTCTCTGCTTGAGATGCCCATGAGCATTTGGTGGGCCACTGTGTGCGACAGGATGCTGGACTAGATGGGCTGTGGCCTGATCCAGCAGGGCTTCTCTTATGTTCTTATGTTCTTATGTTCTTAGGTGTAGCTGAGGCATACCCCAACCAGCATGCACCCCGACCCCAGATATTCCTGAAGAAAAATGATAGGCTGTACTGTGCTGTTTGCTCTAAAGCTGCAGAAGCAGTTCTGCTTTTTTGTAAAAGCCCCCTTTTACTGAAAAGAAACATTATTTCCTTTTATTAAGAAAAAGAAATGACTTACATTTAATTGATTGTTTTGGTTGTGTGTCAGGCTGGATTTCTACCTCCTTATATCGTGTGATTTCAGTGTGCCAGCTTATCTCTTGGTGTATTTTAACACTGAAGCTTGTTCAAGAAGATAGGAACTAGAGTCCAATACTGCAGCAGCAATCCACAACCCAAGGCCTTCATTTGAAGTGTCAGGGTTATGGTGAAAAGTGCAAGGGATCTTGGAATGCATATCCAGGTGAATGTGTAAACAGCTTCCCAGCTATGAAATTTGCTTCATGGTCTCTGAAGGGTATAAATGGCAACACTTTATTTTGTAAGTGCTAGAAAATATGCGAAGAGAGTGTGACCCATTATGAAATTTTGACCGACTGACACTGAAGTTGTCAGGCTGAATATATCCCCAAAGCAACAAAGATGAGAAGGCACCTTAACAAGTCTCCTGAATGAGGCACAGATTGTACATAAGACTATTTGAAACAAATATTCTCTAAATTGTGTACATTGTGCTGGGAGCCATATTTTCAGATACTTTTTTACCTGACTATTTGTTGAACTTCACTTATTTATTAAGACTAAGGCTGCCTCCAGAAGTCATGCTTTCCTCCAGGAAATCATGCTTTTTAGTGATATTCTGGAATAAAGGTCCTTAAAAATGTTTGCTTATTGCCCCCACACCTGGACAACACTGTGGGGAAAGCGCCTCCTTCTGGGATAGCATCATGTGCATATCTGTGTATTTTGATGGCGTAAATACCTAGAAGTATGTGCACATGCTCAGTGGCCCTTTTGGCTCAGATTTGCTTATGCACATGTGCAGAGGGGTATTTTTTTCAGTAAGGATCATGATGCTGAGTTTTCATTTTCCGCACTATTCTGGGAAAATCCATGTTGAGTGTCATGTTTTCCAGGAATTGAAAAAGGTGCAATATTACCCCTATATAGCAGACTATGTTGGAGTTGTCATATATAGCTACATCATCAATATTCTTTATATTCCCTGTCTGGACTCTTCCAGAGTTTATTTTAGATTTCAGAATTCTGATTCTGTTGATAAAAGACCATTTACAAAATAACACGAAGTTGTGTTGCGTTGTTGTTTCAAAGGGGACTGTGGGCCTATTCGCACTTGGCTTTATTCTGGAATATATCCTGGAATAGGGACTTGCTGCCCATATGCTAGTGCAGGCTTCAGCTGGCCCAAAGTGAGGTCTGCTAGAGTCTGCATTAGCATGTGGACCACAGACCCTTATCCTGAGATATACTCCAGAAAAAGGCCAAGTGCGAAAAGGCCCCTTATGTTTGCTGGAGGGGTTTGGAGTCTCTTTTGAACATTAAGGAGCATTTTATCTTCCTGTGCTCCAAGGATAGCAAAGCTCAGTAGGTCACTGCTACTGCCATGACAGTATGATGCACATTTCTCCACCACCAGTGTTCCACAGTGTTTTTTCTTGATCATCCCATCAGTAATGTGCACTGCAGTGGCCCTTTCTGTGGTGGGGTTTTCAAAAGATGGTCCTTTTTCTCTTTCAGCCTGGGGAGAGCAAGGGCACTGTGACTGAAGTCTACAAAGAATCTTTGGATACTTCATTCAATTTCAAGCCATCTGAGAATGGGAACAATAGTAGCAGAGCAACTCCTTTAAAGCCATTTCCACTGTATTGGTTCTAGTACAATAACCATAGGCTTCCATTTCTTCTGGTGTATCCCATTGAGATGTCAAGATCATGTCCCCACCCCAAGTTCAGAAACATAGACACTGTGGGCTTAATCATTTTATCAATCTTTAATGGTAAACACAAAGAATACAGTTCTAGACAGTGTACTGTACATATCTAACATCCTTTCCTGCCTGATTCCCAAGATCCAGATCATGCTAACACCACAGTAACCTTGAGTTTTCATAATGTTCTGGTAATTCTCAACAGAATGTTATCAGCACTTATGGAATTCACCATAATGCTAGGATGGGTATATGTGTATGACAAAATGGCAGCAAAGTGGACATAAATGATCTTTTCCCCCATTTCCTCCTCCCGGGTTGGCTGTCAGATGCAGCAAGGATAGATTGAAATCAATTCCTCCCATTCTATAATATTTTATCTCCCCCAGTGCACATATGTGAATATGCACATTTGTTAGTGTTTTAATTTTAAAAATAAACAGAATGAATTGCTGTGCTCACACAGTATATATCTTGGTGCATCATAATAAAGCTTCTAGATACATTATTAAACTCAAGGCATTTAAAAAGAAATGACATGTTATACTTTGCATTATAGTGAGATGGTAATGTGCAGTAGATAATCTACTTTATTTAACAGGTACCTGTGAGGCGTTTGGTTATTTAGCTTGAAATTTTTCCTCTTTTCTAGACTCCAGTGAAAGAATCTATAAGCAAGTTCATGGCTTATGTTCACACCAGCGTTAATGAAATGTCTCATTCTTACTTGAGTAATGAACGTCGTTACAACTACACTACCCCTAAGTCATTCTTGGAGCAAATAAAGCTCTATCAGAATTTGCTGCTTAAAAAAGGAAAGGAACTGACTGCAAAGATGGAAAGGCTAGAGAACGGCTTGCAGAAGCTCAGCAGCACTTCTGCTCAGGTGAGAAGGTCCTTGCTCTTCATAGGATACTGCAAAATAGTGCAGCCACTGGTATTATTAACAGAAGGAAAGAGTAGCTTTGTATGTGTCTCATTCTGTCCTGTGCAATAAGCAACAATACAAATTTATGGTTGCTGAAAAGCTGTAATTGTGTACTTCATGTTTTGCTGATGGGGAAGAAGGAATCTTCAAGTTTCAGTTCTGGCATAGAAATGTCTTGCCTCAGTTCAAATTTAATGGGCAACATATATGAAGAAAGTGAAGCATGTCTGTAGGACCAGATGTGGGGTGTTTTTCATCTGATTGTTATTGTGAGGAAATAGATTGTGTCCTTAACACTGTCTCAGAATCTGAATATGTGCCAGAATGTTAAGGTAGATTTAATTTCTTATTGTAGCCCATCTTTGTTCCTGTTCATGTACAGGTGCTCTATTAAGCACTTCTTTTGACATCGGGCAGTTTCGGCTGAACCTGGTGTCTAAACAACGTGTCTGGGGTAAGAGCAGAGAGAAGATGGGAAGGAAGTGACCAAAAACAAACAGGCAAATGAACCCCAAGGAGAAGTTCCAGTGTCAGCAGTGATTCTCCTTCCTAGTGCCTGTTAAACATCTAATTTTGCCACTATCCTCGGGCAAAGGCCATCCTGTTGGTGTGGTTATCACACCAGTATGATAATTTGTGACTTTGGTGTGTATGGTAATTTGAGGCACCTATTTTTAAAGAGCCGTCCTGAAAACTACTCCTGATAATACTTTGCTTACATGGGTGAATTTGAAGACAGGGCCTCAGGTAACGTTCCATCTACTCATGAAGAAGAGGCCTTAGTTTTCACTCTACTGAGCCATGTCATGAACTGAACTTGGGTGGTTCAATTTAGAGGAGTCAAGAGAAGGTTCTTCTGCGTGAAACTATAGCATAACCCACAAGTTAAAGTGAGATTCCTTGGTGATCAGATAATATAAGAAGGAAGGCTTACAGTAAATTTCCAAAGCCTGTTTTTTTTTTTAGGAATACCCTTCTACTGCAACTGCGAAGCCTCTTGACTATTTCAGTATTTAGTTATAAAATGAATAATCTGCTTTCTTTTTTAAAAAAGTTGTGCCTTTTATAAAAAAAAATTAGACAGTCATCGCTTTTTCATCTATATTTCAAGAAATGTGAGGTATTCCCTTCCTTCCCTTCTTCCTCCATTGGAGGAATATGAAGAGGCAGCCTTGGAGCAACCATTTTATCTTCAGAGCTCTAGTGAGCAAAGGAGAAAGCTTGTACATCTTTACTTTGCTAAGACTAAAGCAACCCACTGAATTCCAGAATTAATTGTTGACCTTTGTGATGTGTAGCATATGTAGTCCTGAAACCTGGTACATGTAATGGATTAAAGGAGCCCCTGGGTGCCTATTGGGCAAGCTCTCTATTCCTTAATGCTCCTGCTTTTTAAGCAGAGTTAGTATGCGAGGAGACACAAAATGCTGGCTTAGCTTGAATCCAACTTGCATAGTTTTTGCTCCCATTAAGAATTGCAAATCAGTCTAAGAGTTCTTCAAAACTGACACATTTTTCTGTTTCTCAGTTGAAGTAGAGACAGGAGAAACTTGGGGTGTTTTCCCACTGTCAATGAAAGTACCCATTACGTACCCATTAATGGGTACGTAATGGGTACTTCTAGTGACAGTGGAAAAGCATCCTTGGTTAGTCCTTATAGCTAAGGATAATTAGCTATGTAAGATTGAGAGTGCTGATATTAAGCTCCACAAGGTTCAGCACCTGGCTATATCCAAGCCCATCTCTCTCACCCAGTTAGTGCCTGTCCTGTTCTCTTGGCTCATCTGTGAGATCTTAAACTTCCTGGCCTATGTGAGGTAATAGGAGTCAGGGCTAGGAAGAGAGCCTTGTCAGTAGTGGCCCCCTCTCTCTGAAACTCATTTTCAAATGAGATCCAGGCAGCACCCTTGCTTTTAGCATTTTTTTTCTTTGCCTTTGGTAACAACTGATGGTGTGACCATGATTAATTGTAATAGTTTTATCTATGTATTTATTCTGAGTTTTGTTTTGTTTTACTTGTAAACAGATAATCTTTTGACATCTGTGGTATACAAGTACATTAATTCATTCATTCAGTGCCACAGTTAATATCTTCAGCTTGTTATCTCAAAACTGGAGGTGGTGGCGGAGGAAAAATATTCCAGAATATTCCAAAATTTTTATATTACAATTTTCTCTGCTGTTTCATATATTGCTTTGGTTTCTAATAATTAATTCCTCATCTATGTGGAAGGGGATTTGCTGCTAGGCTTTTGAGGAGTTACACTATCACTGTAGAAAACTTAGACAGCTTTCTGAGTGGAAAGAAAAATAACCCTGTCAGCCATTTATTTTAAAATTGGAAAGACAACAACAAAAGTAATATAATGTTAAAGAAATTAAACATCTTAGTTCTACCAACCTCTTTCACAGACCTCCTCCTAGTTGTTACCTGTTATCAGCATTCTTGTTATTGGTCAGACGTGGTAATTTTGGAAACTTAACATGTAATTTTTAAAATGTTAGGTTGTGTTTGCACTCTTTTAAGACCCACCTTCATTTTGCATATATTTATAGAACTGATGTTTGCAATGACTGAGGGTGCGTTCCCATGGTACTTATTTGCCTCTCTATTGCCCCTCTACTGAAGTGGATTTAAGAAAAGCGTGTTCAATTCGGAATTAAGTGTTCCCATGGGACTCGGCAAAACACGCATTTAAAATGCACGGACTGTCCCCAAGGCAGCGTGTTTTGTTTACCCACATCTTTTTCTCCCCACCCCTCGCTGTTTCATTGGGTGCCTCCTCTCCTGGAAGGTCCTGGTGAGGAGGCACCGCAAACCATGCAAAGTTGGCGCCTGCGGTGCCAAGCAATGAAAGGCGATATTGCAAAATCGGAGGGGGGCATTGCACAGAGGAAGCCCTCACAAAGAGCTCGGGGGCTAGCAGCTTCCTTGCTTGCTCGTTCGCTTCCTTGCAAAAAAGCGAAATGCCGCCTCCTCGAAGGGGAGGGGGGCAGGTTCTGCCGGACCCCAGGGCCATCTCTTTTGCCTGTCCTACCCCAGCGTTATGCGTGCGGCTTCCCTCTAGCACGACACTGCGAGGAAAGGCGGACAATAGCACGTCTCTCTCGGAGGCTGCTTGGTGCTACTTCTGACGGCAGAACAGAAGCGCTTGCTTGCCTGCCTGCTCGCTCGCTCGCTCGCTCACTCACTCACAGTCCAGGTCCTCCTCGGCGGGAGCCCACGCGTGCTCCGTCTCTCTCTGCCAGGGAACTGTCGGGGCTTTCGCCCTGCCCGTCCCCCTCCCGCCTTCCCCAGTCTCTCTCCCACTCTTCACCCCCTGAGCAAATCCATCCTTCAGGAGGCTCTGCTTTGACTGCCTGACTGCCTGTAAAGCACAGTTCGAGAAAGAGGCGATTGGGTTGGCTGTGGATGAGAGGCAAAAAAGAGAGAGAGAGATGATTTCTCCGGCCGGCAATTCCCGCCTGGGAGAGAAGCCCCGCCCCTTTTGCCACGGAGCGTCTCCATGGAAAATGCTGCGCCGAAAACCCGTGTCTTCCTGGAAAGTACGGATGTAGTCTGCTTTAAATAGCTATTTTTTTAAAGCGCGTTTTCCCCATTAGCGGCTCTGGAAGCCCGGATTAAAGCCATGCATGGGGCCGCTCCGAGGCAAAATAAGATTTTCATCGGAGTTTTTATTCCTTGGGAACGCACCCTGAGAAGTGTTTGAAATAGCATAACAGTGAATTCAGGAATGGCCATAGCTCACTGGTAGAGCAACTCTGTACAAAGCTGTGGGCCACTTGCTTAGCCTCCAGTTCATCAAAAGAACTCAATGGCAAACTGTTTCTCTATATGCCAAGATACAGGAGTGGTGTCTATAGCTGTGATCAGACACAGGGGGAAAAAAAAGCATCTCTGAGATGGCTTTGAGGTGGGATTGTTCAGAAAGGTCAGTTAGAGAAGGGTTGGGACCATGAAGACCACACACTGCTTCTCTGAGGTGCCCCTTTTGTTATGGTCTGAAGACAACCTATGAGCATGCCTCTGTGGTTCTGGCTTGTGCTGGACTGGGCTTTGCACCAGGCTTTTGTAGGCTTGAGGAAGTCTTGGAAAGGTGTTTGATTGCTCCATTGCCATCCAGAGGCAGCTGTTCTGAAATTGTTGTGCCAGTGTTTGGAAGTTTCCTCACCTGCATGCACAGGTACAGAAGGCCTACATGGAAATATAGCCCCATTTTGGTGTGGTGAGGGCCTGGCTCAGTGTGCAAGAAACTGCTTCAGAGCTGCTTTTTGAACATCGAAGTTTTTGTGACATGAAGGGGAATTGAATTTGCTCCATGTACCCTCGTGGCTCTTCTGTGTGAGATGCTGTGGAGATGGGGAGACTTCAGCGCCCTCCAAAGTATTTTGAATACCACGTGGGGAAGTGGCTCATGCAGTCCCTTGGAGCCAGCCCCAACTCAGTGGCATTCCAGTAGTGACAACAACAGGAACATCATGTGAGAAGTGATTTAGACTGTGGAAATACACGTGAACATCCTCTGCTAGTCCTTTACCCACAATTACTTTTCATTGTTTTTATAAGAGTAGTAGGGTATCATCTTGTTCGTTTACAGGTAACTTTTAAAATTTTCAGTATTTGTTTTCAAGTGATAAAGCTAATCAAAGGTTAAGTTCCTTTGACATAGAGGGACAGTTAATTTGCTTTATGATATTTCCCTGGCTGCTTTCAGAGGTAGCCTCATTTCCTAACATGTTTGGGCCTCTTTCAGAAGTTTTTTTTTTCTTCTCGTGGACTTAGCCTTCCTACAGTTTTGTAAACAAAGTGTTTTTGGTTTACCTTCTTAAAATAAGATTTTGACTGAAAATTCTATTGCTTCTCACAATGAAAGCCAGAATTGAATTTAGATCCTCTCATTCTATATAAGCCATTATAAGGATTCTGCAGAGCTGACAAGTCAATCCTTGCACTTAAAGCCTGATAAACTTTCTATTCATATGTGTGTGCAGCAAACAATTACTTAGCAGAGGGTGAAGATTATAACTCATATCTAAAATCAGCATCCTATTCTTTCTTTAGTTTTCGGAGAGTATTGCTGACCATGGCACTTATGCACCCTCAGCAAGCTAGGAGTAATTTTGCCTCTCTCTACAGAACAACAGGAGATAAAAATGGATTAGTCATTCAGCAAAGGCACATACAGAGGGCAGGGCTTAACTCAGAGCTCACAGGAAATGCTTGCCACTTACTTTAGGTGATTTAAGGGCGTTTATGATTTGTTCTGTAATTGACACTGAGTCTCAGACCAATTATACGTGTGCCTTTCCCCACAGGCAAAAGTTAACCTTGAGAGGGGAAACAAGCTTAGGGGGATGGAAAGGAGTTTTTTGGCCTTTTTATTTTGTAGTGGTTTTGTAAAGGAATTGAAACTAGCTCTTTCACAAAGGTCCACATAGGCTGTGTCCGCATGCTGAAAAAAGTGTGAGGCGATCGCGAGGTTGCCTTGGGAGCGGCCCCATGCAGAGCCCTAATATGGGCTACATGGGAATCAATATGTGGCAAAAAAAAAAAAAAAACCTTTGCAAGTGTACTCCGTGTGAAATAAGGGGCTCCCACGCATTGCCCAGTGGCAATGGGGACGCTCCTGTGGGAATGGGGGCATGTGGGAAAGGAGAGAGACAGCGAGCTTTCACCACGCTAAAATCCTGTTATTTGCCCAGCAAACGACAGGATTTTAGCAAGGATTTTAGCACGGTGAAAGCTGGCTTTTTCTTTAACTCCATGGGGATTCGCCCATAGAGCTCTTCATCTGAAACAGTAAGATTACCAGAGCATATCTCCCAAAAGGTTGCTCTGTGCTTTCACCCAGTATGCCTTTCTCTTTGCGACAGGAAGTGTATTTTCAATCCCCAAGAACCTAAGGGGAGCCCTGCTGCATCAGGCCATGTCCCATCTAGTCCAGCAACCTGTCTCAAACAGTGGACCACCAATTGCTTATAGGCAACTCAAGAAGAAGACAAAGGGAAAATCTTCACCTGCTCTCAAATCCTTGCAAATGGCCTTTATAGGCATCCTGCCTCTCTCTCCACCCTGGAGGATATTCCTAGGCATCCATTCTATTAGCCATTGATATACCTGTTATCTATGAATTTCTATTACCCTTTCTTAAAGCCATCTAGACTGGTTGCTGTTACCACCTCTTGTGGTATCAATTCCATAGATGGATGACCCTCTGCATGAAGAAATACTTTCCCTTGTCTAACCTAACTCGCCTACCCTAGTGTTGTGTGATAATATTTTTTTTTACCTTTTCTCTACCATGCATGGTTTTATCAGGGCCCCTCTTAAACACTGTCTTTCAAGGCTGAAGAGGCCTAGATGTTGTAGTCTGATTTCATAAAGATGTTCCAGACCCTTAATCATTCTGGTTGCCCTTTTCTGCATCTTCTCCAGTTCTACAATATCCTTTTTGAGGGATGGTGACCAGAAGATTTATAGATTTATAAAGAGGCAAAATTACACTTGCTGACTTGCTTTCTATCTCCTTCCTAATTATTCCTAGCATTGAATTAGCCTTTTATTTTGTTGCTGCTGTGAACTGGGCTGTCATATTCATTGATCTGTCCACCAGAACCCCAAGATCCCTTTCCTGGGGTGTTGCAGAAAGCTCTGCTACCATAACTTTATAGACATCATTAGGATTCTTTGCCCCAGTGTGCAAAGCACATTTGCCACTTGGTTGCCTGCTGTCCCAATGCCAAGAGATCCCTCTGGAGGTCTTCGCAGACTATTTGAGTTTTTACTATCCTGAATAATTTAATATCATCAGCAAACTTTGCTATCTTACTACATACCCCTTCTTCTAGATCATTTATTAATAAATTAAAAAGCACCAGTCCAGTTCTGGACCTTGGGGGACCCCAATTTTCACCTCTTTCCACTCTGAAAACTGGCCTTGGTTACCCTGATGGGTAATCTTTATTTAGAGAGGGACAGGAGCAATACAACCCTGCTGGCTCTCCTTGATCCTTTAGTGCTGTTTGGTTCACTGACCATGGAGGCACTGACTTGGAGGCACTGTTTTACAGTGTTTTGCTTCCTATTTCTGAGGTAGATTCCTGAAAATAGCGATAAGGAACTTTGTTCTCAGGAGCTGGTTCAGTCCGTTGTGATCTTCAACATCTATATGAACCTGCCTGGGGAGGTCATCAGGAAATGTAAAGTGAGTACACCTGTACACCATGTCTCCATTGTATCTGAGTCCAGAGAGATGGTTCAAGTAACTGATCGCTGCCTGCAGTCAATAACCAGCTGGATATGGACCAATACATTGAAACTGAATCCAGACAAAATATTGTGTGGCCTGGGACCTTTAGTCCCAAAAGCCAGAAGGTAATCAATTCCAGATGGGCTCATTTAACCTCAAAAACATATGCCAGGCACCAACGTGATTCGGTTATAGGCACCTTGTTAAAACGTACCTCTTTACCCATGCTTTTAATGTCTAGCTCCTCCCTAATGTAGTCTTTTTCAGGATGTATTTTGATTATGTTTTTATTTAATAATGTTTTACTGATTTATCTTTGCTTTGTACTGTTTTATAGAATGTTGTGACCTGTCCTGAGAACAGGTGGTAAAAAGGCAGAATACAAATGTTTATAGACAAACAAGCCAATAGGGACATTCAGCTCATTGGAAAACGTGGATGAGGACCAATAGAGATATTGCCTGTCTGCAAGGTTTTCAGACACTGTTTAACCAGGAAGATTTAAAAGCACTACTTAATCACTTGCCATGTTTCATTCTTTTTTTATCCTCCCAGCTTAACTTGCTTCTTCTTTGCAGGCGCCATTTCCAGATTTTTTTTTTTTAATCAGGTGATGGATTCTGAAGAGGGCATTCCTCTTTTCAGTTTGGTCTAGTGGTTAGGGAGCTGGACAGCTGGGTGACCTTGGGCTAGTCACAATTCTGATCTGTCACAGCCTCACCTACCTCACATGATATCTAGTTTGGGGAGAAGAACGGGAAGCTTTGTCAGCCACTTTGAGTCTCCCTAAATGGGTGAGAAAAGTGGGGTAGAAAAGCCAACTCATTATTATTATTATTTTGGGGGAGGTCTGTGGATTTGTGTAGCACTTCTATACCCCTCCTTCTCTTGGCAGTGCCATTTCTCTTGTGCTCTTTAGCATTCATGGATGATGCTCATGCTGTAAAAGACCAAACAAAAGAAAGCAGAGCTTACTCTTAGATTTTTTTTTGAGGTAGTTGCTTGTATCCTTAGCTCTGCCTTCACCACCTATGTATTTGACAGAGCTTAACTTCTTGAACTTTCTTGTTAGAACTGTAAGACTTTAAAGACAGGTCAGAATGGTGAACATTTATCCATATAGTCACCTGACTGGGTGAAACTGAACAACAACAATAAAGTTTCCTATAGCTGAAGATGACAAAATACTTAACCAGTCTTCAAAAAATTACTTTCCTAGGTCTCTGGCTGTGACAGTGCAAAGTAGGCTTAGCTTTTAGGAGTATTTGACTTCTGTCTTTGAAAAATGAAAACTGTTTGTTTGAAGAGGATAGGAGTGGAAAAAGGCCATTCCTTACTCAGTTTTCACAGGAATTGTTAATCTTGGCTTTAGACATAAGCACACCTGTTTAAATATGCCTCATCCCCGCTCCTTTTAAATGAGAAGTTATACTTTCACATACAATTACAATGCCATTGTAATAAAATAACATGTTTTCTGTGATCTAATCATGCCTGACTGAAGCGGGTCTAAAAAAAAAATGTTCATTTGCATTGCTTTTGTTTTAGTAATCTTGAGTACCACCTTAATCCAAAAAGTAATTAATAACTGATAAAATACAGCAGAATAAAAAAAAAGCTTTTTAAAAAATTGATAAAGCTGCTCAGTTAAATCCTCCTGCACACTTGCTGAAATAAATATGTCATGGTATGTGCCAGTCTGCCTTTTCCAACCACAGTTCCAATTTAATATCTTCTGACTGGGTTTATGTTTTCTTTGCTACAGGTTGATGATTTAAAGGCTAAGTTGGCAGCTCAGGAAGTAGAACTGAAGCAGAAGAATGAAGATGCAGACAAACTAATCTACGTTGTGGGCATTGAGACAGAAAAAGTCAGCAAGGAGAAGGCCATTTCTGATGATGAGGAGAAAAAGGTGGCCTTAATTACACAGGAAGTCCAGCAGAAGCAGAGGGATTGTGAAGAGGACCTGGCAAAAGCTGAACCAGCCCTTACTGCTGCTCAGGCGGCCCTTAATACATTAAATAAGGTACAGATTATTTTTAGGGGTTAAGGAAAGGGAAATTATTGCAATGAAGATGTTGCCAGTGCATGTTTGTCTGAAAGAATCCAGTTTAACACAGTGGTACTTAAGTTCTAATTTCATATCTGTAGGATGGTAGTGTCTATTTCTAGAAACTTTTTGCAAGGAATCTGCGGTAGTCTGAGAAGTGCCTTCCTTCATCATTTGTTAACTCAAAGTAAAAGGTCTTTCTTCAGAATTTTTTTTGTTACTTTTCTTTCCTCTACTATGTTTTCTTGCCCAAAGCTGTGAGTTTTTAAATAATCCTGCAAACAAGAATGTATGAAGTTTTACATACCTATTTCCTTGTATTTATTGAGATCATATGACTGAGGTTTTCTAGGCAGCATAATATTTTGTAAAGTTGCTAAAATATCAAATCAATCAAATATACTCTACAGCAAGAAGCCCATTAAAAGCACATTGTGAACCAAAACAACCAATCATAATTAGGGATGTGCACAAACGTGAAGAGAGCAAGACAAGATATTAAAATGATTGTAACCCCAGAACTCTTTAGTGTTGCCTGCAGTGCATAAGCTTACAGGTGTGGAAATTGCCACTTGGTTTGATTGGGAGCAAGAATGTAAAGTATGAAGCACCTCAGCGCTAACCTGAAAGTATTTTGCTCTTTCTTAAAACTTTTATCTGATAAGAGATGTGCATGAAACTTAAAATTGGTTGTTTGGTTTGAATCAAACAAATCATTTGGTTCATCTTGAAGTGTCTCTTTGAATGAAGTGTCTCTTTGAATGAAGAGTCAGTTTGTTTATTTATTTACTTACTTACATTTCTATCCCCCCCTTACCCAAAAGTCCCTGGGTGGGTAACAACAGATTAACCAACAGATTTAAAACAAGATACACATTAAAACAAGATACAGATTTAAAGCACTTTAAAAATTCAACAAATTTAAAACAGTGCACTCCATATTAATAGTGACTCTAACTGGCAGGGGAGAATATAATCACCTCAGCCAAAGACCAGGCAAAGAGGTGTGTCTTTACTGCCTTCCTAAATATATATAAGGAAGGGGCATGATGCACCTTGAGGGGGAGACTATTCCATAGTCTGGGCGCTATCACTGAAAAGGCCCTCTCCCAGGTGCCCACCAGTCTCACTACTGAAGGACAAGGTATCTCCCAACTACACAGACCCAAGACCCTGTGACATACAGCACCTCTGACTTGTCTGGATTCAGTTTCTATTTATTGGCACTCATCCAGCCCATTACTGCCTCCAGACACCTGTCAAGCACTTCAACCACCTCTCCTGATTCAGATGGCACAGAGAGATAGAGTTGGGTATTATCTGCATATTGATGACACCTCACTCCAAATCTCCTGATGGTCTCTCTCAACAGCTTCATATAGATGTTAAATAGTATGGGAGATAAGACTGACCCCTGAAGAACCCCACAAGTGAGTTCCCAGGGTGTTGAATCAGTGTCTTCCACAGCCACTATCTGGAATCTGCTCTGGAGATAGGAGTGGAACCATTGCCAAGCATAGCATCCCGCTTCTAAACTCCGTAGTCTGTCCAGTAGGATACCATGGTCAATGGTATCAAAAGCTGCTGAGTGGTCCAGGAGAAC
>MTQE01002208.1:50784689-50795318 GCA_014337955.1 Aspidoscelis marmoratus | reverse complement strand
CCGGAGGAGGTCATCAACCAGGGTGACCAAGGTGGTTTCTGTGCCATAACAGGGCCTGAAGCCAGAATGAAATGGGTTTAGATAACCAGCTTCTTCCAAGCATGCCTGCAGTTGAACAGCGACAGCCCTCTCTAGAACCATGCCTAAAAAAAGTATGTTACTTAAATCTTCTGGGTCCAAGGAGGTCTTCTTCAGTACCGGTGGGACCACCCCATATCTCAGAGAGGCATTCACTACCTCCTGGATCCACCCGGTCATACCTTGTCACTAGTCCAGTGATGGCTAACCTTTTGAGCTTGGTGTGTCAAAATTCACAAGAAAACCTAGCTTAACTCGGGTGCTGTGTCACTTCTAGAAATATCCATAATTTTGTGATATTTGTAGCTCTAGTAAGAAAGTTATATTTTTGATATATGTATTTTATTAGAAGCAAAAATGAATAATTCTTTACATTTGCTGAATCTTCAATTGAAAGTTGGTATTTTGTACACTTCAAGAACAAGCAAGCACTACATGCCCAGGTGCCAGGGTGACCAGGTGTGTCACCTAAAAGGGCTTGGCGTGTCACCTGTGACACGCGTGTCATAGGTTGGCCATCACCGCACTAGTCGTTTATCAGCCATGAGGGGCAGGGATCTCGAGAGCACGTTGTCGGCCGCACCCCCGCAAGCAGCTTGTCCACATCCTCAGGCCGCAACAATTGAAACTGATCCAAATAAACTGGACCGGATAGTTCTCTGGACACCTCGTTTGGAGGACACCTTGTCCTCAAAGTGCTTTGCAAATTTGTCACAGCAGATATTACTTGGCTCTGGCTCTAACTTCTTTGAGCTGAGTTTTATAAGGCCTTTTATTACTCTAAAGAGCTTTGCTGGATGGCTACTCGAAGATGCAATGGTGGCTAAGAAAAAGTTCTTTTTCGCTGCTGTCATGGCTACACAGTAGGCACAATAGTGTGCTCTTAAATGTTTTTGGTCAGAATCACAGCTGGATTTATGCCACCTGCACTCTAGCCATAAACCTTCCTGTTTTATAGCCCGTAGCTACATGGAATACCAAGGAGCTTTTTGGGCTCCACAAGCATGCCAAGGGAACTTGGGAGCGATTGTGTC
The DNA here is from genome assembly GCA_014337955.1 of Aspidoscelis marmoratus. Taxonomy (NCBI): domain Eukaryota; kingdom Metazoa; phylum Chordata; class Lepidosauria; order Squamata; family Teiidae; genus Aspidoscelis; species Aspidoscelis marmoratus. The sequence continues at coordinate 50,794,206 of MTQE01002208.1, read as the reverse complement.
AGTAGTTCTGCTCATCTCCCGATTCCAGAGAGAGACCAGGGCTTTGACAGGAGTGCCAATCATGCCAACCAGAAAATCCTGTAGAGCATGCAAGAATCACTCAGATTCCATAAGTCTCCGGGGGCGGACCATTTCAATAGGTCCCACCCCACAGATGGGGGCTGCCATTGCAAGTCCAAACCTCACCAGCGAATGTTCTGACAACGGTTTGACAGTCAATCCACCTATCAATGGATACTCACCAGTCCACTCTAAGGCAAAAAGCAAATCAAGGGTGTGGCCTGCTATATGAGTTGGGTCAGATACAAATTGAGACAGCCCCATGGTTGTCATGGAGGCCATGAAGAACTGAGCTGGCCCACTGAGTGTAGTCTCAGCATGGAAGTTGAAATCCCACAACACCACATCTGAGATCACCTCAGCCAGCTCAGATAGGGAGGATGCCAGGCAATGGGGTGAATGGTATACCAGCAGCATCCCTATCCTGTCTCTCTAGCCCAACAAAAAAACAGGCCGTCAACCCCCATTACAGTGCGAATTGGCCACCTGGGGAGGGAGATGGAAATCTGATGGACTACAGCGACACCCTCTCCCCTCCCCCCTGATCTAGAACAGTGCTGCACTGAGTATCCTGGAGGACACCACTGGGTGAGATAAGGCCCACCCAGTTCATCCATCCAGGTCTCTGCTATACATGCCAGATCAGTCCCCTCTCCCAGAATCAAGTCATGTATGACAGATATTTTATTCCGGGCTGATCTGGCATTCAAGAGCAATATGGTCAGAGCAGGAGGCTGATTGGCATGGCATCCCAAACACTGCCAGTTGGGAGGCAGAACAGAAGAGGTAATCACTTCAAGGTATCTAATACCCCTTCTCCTAATCTGTCTCTTCTGCCTTGCATCACCATATCTCCCCCTGCCCATTACCCATTAGTTCAAACTTGAACCTTTTGGACACCTTCTGTTTGATGTGAACAGCACTCAAACAGCATTTGAATAGGAAAGTTCAAGGTACATCAATCAACACCCCTTTGTTTGATTAGTCTTCTGTCTCTTCAAATGGATAGTCTGTTCAATTCAAGAGACTCTTGTCAATCAGCATCTTTGTTTCTCACTTTGTTAGCATTGCCTGAGGGATGAACCATTGATAATACTATGCAAACACAGCTACGGTTAAGGTGCTATATAGGAAGAGTAAACCAAGATGGAGTCCTGTTTCAAAAGCAAGAAGCTTTGATTAAAATATAAAAAGACTGCTGTTTCTTCAAGGAATACTGCTCTGTCTAGCCCTTTATGTAACATTATGAAAAATTCAGTATTTTCAGAATAAGAAGGTTAAAACTTTTTTTTAGGTTTAGTTTTGTCTGGTTGCATGAAGCAGGAGACAAAAGGTCTTATGAACCCTGTCCTTTTGTGGCTCTCAGGTGGCCTGACGTGTCCTGTCCACTGAGACTGGAAGCTTATGGAAATCGTCAATATCTAAGGCTGTCAGTAACTGAGGAAATGCAGCCTCTGAAATGGATTTCCACAATCACTATTAGAAAGTAGCCAAAATCCAAGAAGCTGGATCCCATGGGAAGGCAACTGGTTGACAAGTCCCAGTGTTCTATGTAGATTTATAGGAAATGCTTATAGCCCTTTCTGAAACTGCAGGTCATTGAGGGCTGTCTGCAGTGTCCTGGGTTGTGCACAGATTCTTCTTTGTTGATTTTGCCACCCTTCATGTACCTCTTATTATTTTCTGCCTTCGCCGTTTCTCTAGGGCTGTTAACTTGGTCTTCAAGCTTGGCTCTGCAAGGGGAAGGTCCTGAACGGGTAGCCACTGTTGGGACTTTAGCGATAGGTTTTGGATAGTGCAGTTATTAGGGGCTGTTGCTGGCTTTGCATCCTTTACCTTGTATTCAGAATCCTTGCTCTTAGTAAGTAAGGGCATGACTTAGGCCTTATATAAAGCCTAGGTTTTGTGGTTAGAGTGCAGGACCCTTATCTGGTGGTTTCCTGGTTTGATTCTGGACTCCTACACAAAGCCATTTATGAATGCAGCATGTTAATGTTAATGATGACATACAGTGAGGTACCAGTTGCTCATGCTGAGTTTAATACCTATATTTCAAAAGTTTCTTCCTGTTACCTCTTCATGTCCACAATATAGGCCAGTTAGTGCTCAAGATGTATCTAGCCAGAATCCACACCATCCCAGTTTTGCATAATGAAGAAAAGTTGTTTTCTCAGAGCTGTTTATTCCATCCATTATGAAAGGACATTTCCTTGTAACCTTCCATATACTGTAAGGAGGGATGGTAGGTTACAACTACAATTCACGAGAGCAAAATTAAAATAGTTAAAAACAGTGCAATACGGAGAAAGATAGAAGCCTTACCAAAGGCCTGAGTGAAGTCATATGTCTTCCTTGTCCAGCTTCTTGAATATACAAAGGGAGAATGCCTGATGTATCCAAAAGGGTGAAATCTTTAAAGTAGTTCATGGGTTAATGTCCAGTGAAGTAAACTTCTGTCAAATAGTTTTATGTTTAAGAGAATTCTTTCTGGTCCATGTCCTCCTTATGCTTGGAAACCATTCAACCCAAAGAATATTACTTGGCCAGTTAGCTCACAGATAGACCTCAAAATTAGCCACATGCAGAAGGGAAACAAAGTTGGTAAAGGAAAGCACTCTCGTTGCCAGCGGTGTTGTACTTTGCATGGAGATTTTAAGAAATGTTTGGGAGAGCATGAGTATTCATCCTAGCAATATCGAAAAGTTGAAAACATGTTTTCTAATCAAGAACAACTATGTATAAAAGTAACAGGAATGGAGAGAAGTAGCTGAGCCAGCAGCAGGAAGAAACCTGGTCCTCACCTCTTCTCTTCCTTCTGGTTTTCTCTTTCTCTTCTCCCTTTCCCTCCTTCTTTGAAAACTCTACCAGACTGGTCACGCAACCAGCTTCATCAATTGCCATGCCATTGAGCTGAGCAACCAACAAAATGGCTGCCTCACAGGCTTGTCATGTATTAGAAGTCAGGAAGAGGGAGGAGCTAATAGGTCACATATAGCAAATTCAGAAATGTATTTGGACTTATTTCTGATTGATTGGTTGCAAACAAAAGTATACCATCGTGTGTGTATTAAATATGCATTCCTATTGGGGGGATTAGTCTCATAGTGAGTGCTGAATGCTGTGAATGTGTATAGACCCCTGCCTCTGAATGTGATCTAAGGGATATCTATTAAAACGATCAGCTAGGTTCTTCGAGTAGTCCCATTTGCTATCAGGAACTGCTAATTCCAATAATCTAGAGAAAAAAAAATCATGTCACGTTTCTTATTTACTGATGCATTTAAATATATGCACAGATTGGATTGTTTAACTATCCTGTGTTATGGTTACTAAAGAAATGGCTAAAGATAAAACAGCTAAAAGCAAGTAGAAGACGATAACAGTTTTCTGTTTCAGATTCTGTTTTCAGGAAAGCTATAATGATATTGGATGCATTTATCTGGAAACAAAACCCTAATGCAGCAGGAAAATGTTTGGGTCCTGTCAATTTGGGTTTCATGCTGAAACTGTGTAACATCTCATTAAAGTAAGATTAATGGGAAGCCTGGAGCTTCCCTGGAGACTAAGGCAGAAGCATTTTCAGAGTATCAGAAAACACATCCACCTCCTTACCTGCGTCAGAGAGTTTAGCCTATTCGTTGACATGAATAATTGGCTCTATTTACGTGTTTATTAAGAAGACGCTACAGCCAGTAATGCAGATTGTGCTTTTGTATGGAGAGTGGCAAATGAAGCAATAAGCATAGCTCTTTAGCAAAAAATAGTGGGAAATACAGATTGAGAGAGGGTAAGGGAACAAGGGTGGTTGAATATAGATATAGATTGTGTTGCCTTTGCATTTAAATAGCATTGCTATCTAACAAGTAATTTCAGTCATATATAGCTCTTTTTTTTAAAAAAATTACCCCTGCAGAATATTTTGTCATTAATGCTGTATTGGCTCAAGATTGTTAGTCTGATATAGGTACTGCTGTCCTTGGAGAGAGCTTGTTTTCGGGGTAAATAATGTTATTCCGGAGTTTTTTGGTTACTAACTAGTGTTGCTGTACTGCTTTGATAGAAATACCTACTCTCTGCATCCTGTAAAATGTGCACTTTTTTGACTGAAAATGTAAAGCCCGAGACTAACACAACTTTTTTAATACTAAAGAACTGCTTGCTGCATTAGCTAAAGTTCTGTTTGGGATATACTTCACTGTAGGTCTCAATGTGCACAATAAAACACAAAATAGTAAAACATTTTTAAAATAAAACCCACCTGTGTTCTCTTCTTTCCTTCCTCCCACCCTGGTAGGACTACATTCAGAAGAGATTATGCATCAGAGTCCCAAGTGAGGTTGCACATTTTAAGTAGGCATTGAAAGTCATATAAAGCTGGCATCTGGAGGACCTCCTCTTGTGTGCCACTACATCTTGCAACTCTGAGGATAGTGGAACTACAAGAAAGCCCTTACTTTGTGTTCTCAAAGCGTGAGCAGGTCTTATAAGGAAAAAGTGCTCCTTGAGGTATTTGCGGCCAAAGCCATTTAGGGCTTTGTATGTCAATATCAGCTCCCTGAATTGTGCACGGTAGTGAATTGTAACCGGTACAGTTCCTTCTGGCATGTTGTGAATCTGGCCAGAAACCCACATCAGCACTCCCGCTGCTGCGTATTTCACTAGTTCCAGCTTCCAGACCATCTTCAGAGGTAGCTCCATGTGTGGGCATTCCAGTAGTCTATTCTGGAGGTTAGGAGAACATGGATCATTGTGGCCAAGTTGTCTAGTAAAGGCAGAAGCTGGCAAACCAACTAGAGGTGGAGGGTAAGCACTCCTGGCCACCACTGCCAGCTGAGCTTTGGGCAACAGTTATGAATCCAGATCACACACCCTTTCATTCAGGGATAAAACAATTCCATTGGGAATCCAGTGCCATCTAATTTGCTGGGCTCAAGATCCCAAAGCGCACAGTACCGCTGACTTGTCTGGATTGAGTTTCAATTTACTGGTCCACGCCCAGGTCATTACTACATCCAGGCAGTGAGTTAAGTGCCTCAACTGCCTCACCTTTCTCAACAGGAACAGAGAGAGTTGGGTGTCATCAGCATGTTAGTTGCACCTCACTCCAAATCTCCTGATGATCTCTACTTGTAGCTTCATATAGATAGAGCTCCCAAGGGTCTGAACAGAAGTCCCTCACCAGTACTTTTTGGAATCTACCTTGGAGATAGGAAGAAAACCACTGTAGTACAGCACCTCTAGTTCCCAGTCCATGAAGTTGCTCTAGCAAGATAGCACGGCCACTGGTATGTATGCTCAGTCCTTGTCAGATGATGCTAAGGCTGTTTGCCTTTTCTTAACCTCTTTGTTGTTTCCCATGTCTCCAGGTTTTGGCGGACTTCCTGGTACTTCTCTTCAGTATGCATGTATTTTGGCTATGTCAGGGTTCATACTTGTTCATGAATGCTTTATTTATTTTATTCTGCCCTGTACTCAAAATATACAGAAAGGATGACTTCATCTCGGTACCATAGTTAGACTCCTTTTTGGTTTCATTGTTAAAAGCATTTGATAGATAAATTCTTTCTGGAAGATCTAATTCTTTCAAAGAGTTATTCAAATTGCAGGGACAGTATTAGACTTGAGATCTTGCTTTGACGTGGTTTTGGGGTTGCTTTTTGGTTCTGGGATAATCAGTTTCAAATCTTCATCTTTTATCATGGGAATATAAATTATTTGTCTTTCAGCGTTCTCATGACAGTAAAATGAGATTAGGAACAATGTTATTCATTCTGAGTCCTAGGGACAGATTGTAAAGAAATCCTTTTAGGGGAGTAATGATGTTTATAAGAAGAAGGAAAGAAATGTGCACTTAGTTCAGATAACGGTATCTAATTAATATGTAGGTTGAATGAATTCATTTTGACTGGGAGCTTTAGCACTTGCTTGGTGCTTCGTTTTGCACTGATTTGATTTAATGATGAGGAAGGAATGCTGTTTTGTCACCTATTCAGCGGCAGCGTGCATTCACCTGATGTTAAAGTTGCTTTGGGTTAAGAGTTACTGAATATGTGGGTGTTTCTCCACTTACCATTCTTAATCTGGATCTTAGAAGATCCAGATCTTTGAAATGGGGTCCTCAATGAATCCGGTACTTAAAGATCCAGGTCTTTGCAATGACCCAATGCTTCTCCACTGGCAGTCTAACACCCATCAGGTAAATTCGTTCTGCCCTAAGCTGAAGGCGTGTTTGTGACGCGGTGCAACTGGCTGGTGCGGTAGTCACATGAGGAACTCTTCCGTCAAAAGTGGGCATGGCAGAGAGGTAAAGTTCCATAGCAGGTTATGTAGCAGCTATGAAGTTCGGCAAACACTCCATAGCCAAATTGCGTAGTTCATCTATGAAGATGCTGTTGGACATGTAGGGCTGAGCTTTGCCCAAGCTCCAGAGAATCTCCAGACTGGCTTGGCACAATCTTCAAAGAACCTCCGGAGTGGCTCCGGAGTTTGCCCCCCCCCCCCAGTGCACATAGAAATGCCTTTCTGGGGGCTAAAAGAGGTGCATGATACATTAAACAGGCGGATCTGGCTTTTTATAGTTTGATTTTTTAAAAAGTACTGTATAATAGCATGCAAATTGGGTTTTCATCAGGACCAGGGGAGGGGGGGAGTTTAATATTTCCTTCAGCTGCAGTCCAAGGAAAATTGTTTCCCTATCACTCATAGATGTGGTGGAAGAGAACCCACTGGGTCTTACTCCATATATTCATTTCAAAGCCCAAACTGGATTCCTGAACACACAGGAACCGCAGTACTTGTTTTAGCCATGCGATGGAGGTACTGAGTTCTGTATCTTAGTGCTGCAGGTGACTGGTTGGCATCTCCTCGTCTTTTTCATGATGTTAATTTCTTTGCAGAATTATTCAAACCCCATAGCACAGCAAACGGCTGTCTCTGTCACCTTAAAACAGATGTCATTGTTCCTAACTAGCAAATAAATGAAAGCATTTTAGCATCAGGTAGGACCTGCTGTCAGAGAAATCAGTCAAGCCTTTGTTCAGGAGCGGCATTGCCAGAAGGGTTTAGCTGAAGGAGAACATGTAGAGGTTTTGCAGCTGCAAACCCTCCTCCTCCACAGCAGTGTTGCAGGTACAGGACATCAATTTCACAAGCAAGTTGTGCCGCGTTCTCTGTGGAGCTTTCTTGTTCACTGAGAGTGACAGAGGGATGGGAGCTTGATGTAAATTCAGAGTATGTTGGGATCTGGGAATGCCTTAAACAGTTTGCTTCATTTCGTGCAGATTTGCTGACAGCACTCTAGAATTCTGGATACCAAAGGAGTCCTGCTAGGTTGACTGAAGTTGTGTTTAGTCCCCACCATGGTCACTGGACGTCTCTTGGAAGCTGACAAGCAGGAGAGCAGTGCTTCTCTGCCTGTTCTTTCCCAGGAATGATTACTTGAAGGCGTTCTGTCCAGGAGGCCTTCATATAAGCATCACAACTAGTTCCTCTTGAAGGGCTTTTCACACACACATATATTTTTAAAATCCACCCAAGCTAGTAGAGGTCGTAGCAGTATCTCTCAACTCTGGTGCAGGATGTAAAATTGCTGTCAGACAAGGGTGCTGGTCACACTTGACATTTAATAAGATTGGAGGCTGTCTTCTGCCTCAAGAGATGACATTTCCTGTTAAAAATGCCTTTCTGTTCCATCTCAAGACTATTCCACCCCAAATCATGCTATCCTTTATTCAGATTATCTCAGTACTAAGTGTTTTCCAAGCTTGTTAGTCCTTTTTCACTAGCTAGATCTCCATGACCAGATAGGGGTCCCAGCATCCCTCTGGCTGCTGTAGACTCATGAAGGTCAGTCATCCTGCCCTGTCCTCCCCATAGCTTCAGGCCAGATTTTGGCTTTTAGGCCTCTTCTGCCCATTGGGGCATCCCTTGTCCTACCTTGCCCTCCTTGGGTGGTTCCTGCCTCTTCTCACCACCACAGATGGCTCCATAAAACCATTTGTCACTTGGGCAAACCAGGGAGGAACCATTCATCCTTCTGGCCCCTTGCTCACCAGCATCCCGTAATAGCTGACTGGGTTGGCATGCATCAAGGCTAGGTTGCAGCAGTGATGGGGCTGGCATGTTCACTGGTTAAACTGCAGGCCTCCCAGACTCCCAAGGGCAGGTAGGGAGTGGCAGAAGGAAATGTGCCCCCTCCCTGGTTATCAGGAAGCTGTGCAATGGAGAATTGAAGTTGGATTCTGGCTCAGCTCGAGGGAGCCCAAGGAGGGGGCAGATCTGTCCATCAGAATACACACAGCAGTGGGTGCCACCCTTCCTGAGGAATGGGTGCTTGGTTTCAAGATGTGATGCTGTGGAAGCCGGTTGGGTCCATTGCTTACATCTGTGCCCAGCTGGTGAGCATTAAGAGTGTAAATCTCTGTGGTGCCCTAAAACACACTAAATGCTTGTGGTGTGACCATGACTGATGTGTCTGTTGTTTCTTTTAAGTAGAACCCTTAAATCTTTTACTCTAGGAATTGCATATGGGTAGGAACTGTTTGATGCCTCGTGCTTCAGAATTCTCACACCTGCTGTGTCAGTCCATCTTGCCAAGAGCCCAGAATACACTTTTTGTCCAGTCCCATCAGCCTAGCATTTTTCTTCTTTTTTGTTCAGAAAGTGGCAGTAATAGAACTTCATCCCTTCCAGTGGGGCTTCATTATTTTTATTTCCAAATGTTCCAGCTGTTTTTGAATCTCCGGATTAAGTTTTCCAGAGAGTTATCTTGTTGTAGTGTTTTGTATTGGGGTGCTCACTGCTCTCTTTTGAAGCTGGAAACTGGATACCCTTTTTGTTTTGTTTTGCTCCTATGTGTGTCTGTGGTAGGATCCTTACTGTGCCTGGAAATAAGTGCGTAATGCCTTTACATTTTTCTTCGCCTCTCTAGTGCATGGCTGAGAACCATTTGGCTTTAACTTGCAGCTAGATGTTTCCCCTTACCTTATGTTCATCCCAGCAAAATCCATCTCTTCCTCTTTCTTTCTGCTCGTGCTATTCAAATCCCTATCTTCTCAGCAATCCTTCATTTCACTTTCTTCTTCAATTTAGATTAGCCTTGCCCAACCTTAAATCCTCAGATCTTGTTGGTGTACATAATCTCTGAGCGCATCTGCCCTTATCTAAGGAGCATCTGCCCTTGGGTATGCTTCTCCTATCTTTTCTTATTGGGATAAGTAATTTGACTTTTGTGATTTTGCATTTTATTGCCTTTTTTGTAAAATCCAGAATTAGGACTTGATTATATTGTCAGAACTTGCACCACCCTCATGGTGAAATCTAATTTGTGAAATGTTTGGTGGAGTTTGGAGCTAGGTAACCAAACAAAAGGGTTGTGCCAAAAACTGTTAATAAACAGGATAAAATATGTCCCGCTTCCAAATATAAATAATAAAAAGGCAAATATATGAAGAAATAA
>MTQE01002208.1:50770181-50784569 GCA_014337955.1 Aspidoscelis marmoratus | reverse complement strand
TAAAGAAATAACTGAACTCTGGAGCAGAAAAGCCAGTATAATTTCTAAAAAGGTAGCAATACCCCATTGAGAAGTGTACAAATACTGAAAATAATCAAAATCAAATAATATAATAGTAGTAAAAATTTCAAAACACAAGGCCAGACGCGTTTTGAGTACAGTCGTCCTCAGTGGCCTGTAAGTATTAAAATAATAAAATATATACCATATATAAAATCCTCAGCTCACACAAGGTGACTCTGTTCAATTCAAATTCAATTCAGTTCACTAATATGGTCTATATAGGACTTTCTTAATTGAGTAGCTTTATTAGACTGGCCTCTAGCAGATGTAGAACAAGGTGCTGAAAAGGGGAAATATTCTCTTAATAATCCTTTGTTATCAGTTTATGGAATTTACTACCTGAAGAGGTAGTGACACTAGCCAGCCTGGATAGCTTTAAGAAAGGGTTTGACAAATTCATGGAGAACAGATGTATCAGTGGCTACTAGAAAGGATGCCTAGGCACTGCCTCCATTTGGAGACACAGGCAGGATCCCTTCAAAAGCCATTTACAAGAGTTTGAAAGCATGTTGAGGTTTTGGGTTTGTCTTCGGCTTGAGAATGCCTAGAAGCAATTGGTAGGCCACTGTGTAATGCTGGACTAGATAGGCTGTGGCCTGATCCAGCAGGGCTCCTTTTAAGTTCTTATATACAACCTTGAATGCAAAAGTAGATGATTGTCTTGACCCTTGCAATTTCTTCCTACTAATAAAGGATTTGCACAGTTGTGGATAATCCTAAAATCAGACACAGGCACATTTTCCTCTGGTGAGGGAAATTTACTTTATCCTTCTCTTTGCACTGCAAAGGACAGATACATCTGCCAAATTTACCATGGATTCAAAGGATGAGCTTTCTGTTCCTTCCCCTTCATGCTTCAGGTGCACTGTTTATCATTTAATAATGTTAAAGCTTATCATTTAATAATGTTAAAGTTTCAGTCATATTTCTTCACTTATTGGTCATGGCCAATAAGTATTTGCACAATGAATGTGCACTGCTAATTGTTGGCAGCACTACTTTTCATTAAGCTCAGTAATGGGAATTTCGTTCCCGTCTAATCAAAAAGGGGCGGCTGGAGTTCTATAACAATTCTACTGTTTTAAGTTGTGGACATAGCCACACATTTAGAGAACTGACGTAAGGGACTTCCAGACAGATCTTGCATATCAAACTGTATATATCCCACTGTGTTGCTTCCTGCAGTGTTGATGGACTAATAACATTTATCCTTCACCTTTAGCTTCATCAGTGGTCAAAAATAAGCTTTGTTCTTCTCTTTTTTGTGATGGGCTGTGTTAATGATTAGAGGAAATTCTGGTGGTGTGCTTTGATTATTCAAACCCCAATTGAACGCCAGCAAGTTAAATTTGAACTTGACTCAGATTTGGGATGTTGTCTGGAAGTATTCTCAAACACTGAACCATTGTTGTCTTGTGTGAAAAATAACTTAGTGATGCCCTAAAAGTTTTGGTGTACTCACCACAGAAGTAGATGTTTCTTGATTTTTAATTTTTTTTTTTAATGCTAGGCCATACTGGGGTGCTTGGTTCATAAAGGGCAGATTACGTGTTTTCCTACCACCAGTAGTCCAGCATGTGAGTTCCTTCTTCTGCTTTCCTTCCCCCATGTTTTAATCCAGCAATAGTTAATCTGTACATCAGCATATGCATTTTACTCAGGGGTAGGAGTGTTCACTGGGGCTTTCTTTCATAGTAGCTATTCCCCGAACTTTAATCTCCCAATATTCCACTAAAGCATCACCTCTTCTGCCTCTTGCCTTCTGCCTACCAGTCACTGCTATGTATAGCGTGTTGAATGGCATGCCTTGCCCCTTGGATGCCGTTTCTTTATGTAGAAGTCTACCAAGAGGCTATCAAGGCAGGAATCCCCTGTGTGGAATACAGGTTACACTGTCAGGACTGCCACATTTACTGGATGTCAACGTGAGATGGACATCTCTACTCAATGTGGCAGATTCTTGGCAGGATTGTTCCTGTGGCATAAAGGCAATCCTGATTTATGTTTTCCTAGGTTGCAATGATTTCTGTGTTCTGGAGCCAATAGTGGTTTCAGTCTCATGATGACTGGGTAGAATTCAGCTTTGGGTAGAATTCCAGGTGACAAGAAGAGTCTTAATGTTGGTTATTAGTTTGAATTTTTTTTTTAAAAGTAGAATGTCCTAGAAATAGGTGTCATGTGATGGTTTGGAATTGCATCCCATTCATAGTTTGGATAGATTAATATAAGGAAGAAGAGACAGAAATACATTTTTAGCTATTTGCTTTTCTCTTAGGGTTTTGTCTCCTGCTGTAGTGCTACACAGAAAGCATATGTTTGACTATAAATTTACTGTGCCAGAAAAATAATTCTGTGAAGAAAACGAAAAGCCTGAAATCACAATTTCTAGGAGAAAGGAGTATACAAACAGAGTGTATATTGTAATCAAACTTTTGAAAAGATCAGGCAAGTGGCATATTTTACTCTGTCTTGGCTGCTCCAAAACCTTGATTATTCTTTGGTTTTTAATATACTGTCTGTTTAAAATAGCACCACCTGGATAGATAATGTACTACAAACTGATAAAAATTAAACTCTTGAAGGGCTTCATGGTGTCTTTGCTACCAAATGGTCATGGGTGCAAGAGGTTTTCAGCCAGGTTCACTGTGGCTTATTGCCTTTCATAATTGGCTTCCCTTTGTGAAAGGGTCCATAACAATGTGAGATTTTGAGAGGTGACCATGTGAAGATGTATTTCCTGTTTCCACCTGTTGCTTTTCCAGCGTTTCCAATTAAAACCTTTCTGTAGCTACCGGCACGTTGTTGATTTCAGGGCATTTTGATCTTTTTTTAATGTTTCTTGTTTTTTATTCTAGTGAAATCTGTTGTCCAACTGTGCATTTTTGATGCTTTGCAAATAGTTGAAATGCTGAAGGGATACAACTGACTCTCATCAAGCAAGCCGGCAGAGGCTCCTATGCCACTAGAGGGATTCATTGCTTTACACTGAATGAGTCATAATATTTAAAATTCAGAGTGCTACTCTTGGCTTCAAAGCTCCTGTCTCAGATTGATAGCTTTGGAGCCTGACTCCATTACCAGCAAAGTATAAAGAAAACCCATTCATTTTAATCTAACAACCTTGTGGTTTTTTTCCCCTTCTCCCCCTTTTCAGGGCAATCTAACGGAACTGAAGTCATTTGGATCACCTCCTTCCGCTGTCAGCAATGTCACTGCTGCTGTGATGGTGCTCACAGCTCCAGGTGGGAAGGTACCCAAGGACAGGAGCTGGAAAGCAGTCAAGGGAGTCATGGCAAAAGTGGATGGGTTCTTGGATTCCTTGATCCATTTCAACAAGGAGAATATACCTGAGAACTGCCTGCGAGCAATTCAGCCCTATCTTCAGGATCCAGAATTCAACCCTGAATTTGTGAAGTCAAAGTCCTATGCAGCTGCTGGCCTCTGCTCTTGGGTCATCAACATTGTGCGGTTCTATGAAGTGTACTGTGATGTGGAGCCCAAACGACAGGCTCTCAGCAAGGCTAATGCAGAGCTTGCTGCTGCCCAGGAAAAGCTTGCAAGCATCAAGGCCAAAATTGCAGTAAGTCTGAAAGCACAAAGTGACGTAAAATAGCTAACAATGCCTGTTAGTACTGCTTTTAAATATGGACTAAACACGTCAATGTACTTTTAGGTTACCTGGTGGGCAACAGCTTTCTAGGGCCAAAGGCAGAAGTCTCTTACTTTTTCATCAACCCATCTACAGTATATGCAGTGTTCTGTCAACAGATATTTCATATGGCTCCTTGTTGCACCAAGTTTCTTTTCCCTGTCCCAGGAGCTTGGTATGAGAACACCAGTGCAGACAAAAACCAAACTCATTACTAGCATTGGAGGGTTGTTAAATATACAAAATTGTCATCTAGCTGCCAAACCTCACCCAATCATTGCTTCTTCTTTTAAGGTCTGGTTGGTGCATCTCTTTCTTTTGATCCAAAGGGAGAGAAGGGGAAAGTCTGGCAAAGCACCATATTATATTGAAACTGATATTTTTACCAATGCACAACACTAGCCAAGAAATCCTAATTTTTTAAGCTGTCAACAGCTGTTATAGCCACAGATCTTCACCCTATTCTCTTTGGCTGGCTTAACAGGTGACATTTTCCTCATACAGTATTTTCAAGATTAATTCATTCAGCAAAATGTCTCTTCTTCAGTAGAATTTAATCTAACAGCTGAGCTCGAGTTGGAATCCAAACAGTGCTGATAAATGTAGATATGAAAAAAAAATAATTGAAGCACATCTGCTTTTTCAGAAAGAAATAAGGACAATTTTAATGTACACATGTCAAAATGTTACAGTGCCGGGATTTAATAACAAACAATAGTGAAGCAGGTTACATTTTGTATTCCCCGCACGTGTTTGATCAAGTAACTCCAGATGCCACTGGAAAAAAAATCTTCATATTTAGATTTATTTCTAGTGTATTAGCAATGTTAAAATGATTTAGTAGCACTTAAGTTAAAGCTGTTTGCGCTGGATTCAGATAAAAATCAATTGTTAACTCCAGTTCATTTGTCACAGATCTAAAATGTTTTAGCTACTTTAAGGAAAGCTGTTTCCGGTTTGCAGTGTTCTAGGAAAAAATATTGGATGGCCTGTTGATGCTATATATGTTTATGTCCACATCTGTGTATGCACGCATGCACAGTTCTTAGAGATTCATTTTTTCACCTATCTCACAGTTAGTGTTCCCCATTTAGACCAATAAATAACAAAAATAAGAAGTATTAAGTTTGTAGGGTAGTCATCTTAAGGATAGGGAACCTTTTTTGAAATAGTAAGTGACAAGGTAGCCGGCGTCTCAGGAATCTCTGCATTTGTCTTCACCGTGGAAGCTCTCTGAGGGTCTTTTCACCTTTGGCCACATTCTGGAATAGATCTCAGGACAGAGGGCCTGTTGTTCACCTATTAATGCAGACTTGCAAATTTCACTGGCGGGTTGCTGTAGTCTGCACTGGCATGTGGACAGCAGGCCCCTATTCTGGGATGTATTCCAGAATAAAGCCAATTGTGACTAGGCCCTGACTGACCTTGGGACAGCCACAACCTTTCAGTCAAATGTATCCAAGAAGGTAGGTGTGGGGATACACTGGAGAGGAGAAGAATAATAAGTGCCAGTTTAAACTCGTGGGAATAAAGATAGGATATAAAAGCAATCAATCACTCAATCAACTGGAAAATAATACTGCTGTATTTTTGAATAAGAGTTGAGTTCTTTCTAGATGCAAGTTTTCTTGTATCTTTGGGAACGTTGCACATGCTAGGATTTCTTTTCCTACATAGTTAATAAAGGTGTAGGGTGCTCATCCTTTCTTTGCAGCTCTGTCTGGAGATTAAGAGCTGTTCTGCTATGTGATAAAAGAGTAAGTTAAGTTTATGTTCAGTTGGGATAGTGGAAGCTCAGGAGAACATTGTAAAAAGAGCTTTGTTAATCATGAAAATCACTAGTTTCTACTGAAGTGGAATCCCCATAGATTTGATAGCTTGCAGCAGTTTAACAGGCCTGGCATATGTGCCCTTCAGATATCCCATGGGGGAGCAGAATTAATCATTAAGTTGGCATTCACAGAAGTATTGCCATAATAATGCTTGAAGGGGGCTCGCTGGGTTTGTATTAGACAGAGTGATCTTTTATTTCTCAGATCAATGAAATGATTTTGAATGGCTCCTTGAGGAACAGCAGACCTGCCCACCTTAGTGTCGGTTACTGTATAAACTTAAATTGTACTTCTTCTCCTATGATTTTCTTCCTTTCACACTACAGCATCTTAATGAGAACTTGGCAAGGCTCACGGCCAAATTTGAAAAGGCTACTGCAGAGAAATTAAAATGTCAGGAAGAAGCTGAAGCCACGGCAAATACCATCTCCCTTGCAAATCGCCTGGTAAGAATAACCGGATGGGATGGGGCGTTGTGTGTGGAGCACTGCCTCACTGTGGTGAATTTCCAAAGATATCTATTCATTCAGCTAAGAAGTGTGTAGTTAAGAGTATCCCTTTCTTTCTCATTGATCTGTTTCCTCTTCCTTTCCAGAGTTTTATGGAATAGTGTTTCAGTGTTCAATGTTGATTCAGAAAGTGATAGATCAGAAACTCTCTAAGAAATGACAATATTTGAATAGCTCAAATAGGAATTATTGTATAATCTTTATATAGCGGTATACGTAGCAATCTTAGTTGTGCATTTAAATGTTGGTGAAGATGTACTCAGTGTGGAAAACAGCATTCCTGGGAGAGACTTGCATGGACCAGTAGATTTGTCTTCTATGCAAGCGGCCCCAAGACCCTAATGTTACTGTAGCACATATGATATTGAAACTATGGAACAACTATTTGCTTCAAATAGAGATGTGTTGAACTGCAGTTTGTACAAACTCCATTTCTTACAAACTGCTTAGAGAAGCTTGGGACTGTCAGGTGGCTCACTAAACAGCCCTGATTTTCCTTGGCACCTATAGCAACTCACAAGTTGGAAGATGTGCAATGTGGTCCCATCGTCGGAGAGGTTTGTAATGGTGGCACTGTGCTTCTGGCAAGATGAGTTCCCAACATCTTTTCAATGCGACTTGCTGATTTGTGAGTTGCTACTGGTCTTGAAGAGAGCTCGCAGTTTTAGATGGGGCATCAGGTGATCCGGGGTCTCAAGAATAAGAAGAGTTGGCTTTTCTACCCTGCTTTTCTCACCCATTTAAGGGGACTCAGAGCGACTGACAAAGCTCTCTATCCTTCTCCCCACACCAGACGCCCTGTGAGGTAGGTGGGGCTGTAAGAGGTCAGAATAGAGTTGTGACTTACCCAAGGTCACCCAGATAGCTTTTGTGGAGGAATGCAGAATCAAACCCGGTATTCCCAGATAAGAGTTTGGCTCTTTAACCACTAGACCTCTAAGCAGATCATGTTTGACAAACTGCAGTACAGCACATGCCTAGCCCCAAATGCCATCCTCTGTTTAATTGTGCATATTGTCATCTGTATTGACTGGTTTTGTGAATGAGATGTGGCTGTTGCTATAGTAGCTAATCACTAGTTTCACTCCACATTTCCTATTTGATACAGTTCAAAAGATATGATTATGTAGTACAATTTTAAAATTTTGGGTCACTCCCAGGAGAAAAAAACTTTGCAGAAATCAGTCCAATATCACGCATGGTTTGGCTGCGGGGGTTAGAAGCAAGTGTGGGACAAAACAACTCCAACATCCACAAACCATGTAATTTTCCACCAGTTTTGATTAGGGTTATTTTTTTTTTTACTTAGCGTATGGCAACTGATTAGGGTTAATGAGCATGTGGGATTTTAGTGAGAGAAGTAATCATTTTATTTTGCAGTAAGGCTATATTGAGGTGTGTCATTTTCAAAGTGTTTGTTCACAAACTTCATCTGTTTTCTAGGAAGCAAGAAGTAATGAACTGCAAGCTTCTTGAATATTACAGTATAGTAGTTAAGTGGGTCTAAATCATTGGGGACGTAATAGATTTCTCAAATTAGTACTACAGTCCTAAATTCACTGAACATTTCAGTATCTCCTTAGTTTAAATAATGTGACTGATACTGAAATCACATCAGCCTATGGCTCCAAGGTCAGGTTCCCAACAAGGCAATTTAATTTGGATTTAAACCAGGGTTTTTAAAATCAGCAGCGAGGTCTTTTTTTGGTGTCCCTGCCGTTAGCTTATAATGCAGGCTCATGGGAGAAACCCCCTCCCCTCCCTCCTCCCCTCAGCAGAACCCCCTCCCCATGCAGTCAGCAATTAGGCACCCTCATACCCTGACTTCATCGGTGTGGGCAATTCAAACCCCACCCTCTAAATAAGCCTGTCCCTGATTTAGATCATGGCAGCAGTTTTTGTTCACCGCTTCTCCGCGCACCATAGCACAGCCTCTTTCTTATTTTAACAAGGGAGTAGAAGATTAAAGATAACTTTCCCTTCTGTTTTGTGCTAGATTGGTACATCAAAGCAGCACAAAATGGTAGGGGGAGGGCAGGAAGGAGGGAAACAGGCAGTATTGGGCTGGATTACAGCAGATCAGCTCAGAATGAAAAGGATGCAGGCAAAAGCTGAGAATGAAGGAAGGAGGGAGGAAGTATGCAAGAGCCAACACACCAGGACAGAAGCTGCCAATTTGTGACACTGATCTCTTGTTACAGTGTTACAATCTGCAGGCTCTGTTGATTCTTCACTCCTCCTCTCCCTTTCAGGCAGCCTGATGGCAGAGAGCCAGGGAAGAGGGCGCTAGGGCACAGGAAATTATGGCTTATCATTGGATCAGGGGAAACTGCATGCCCCTAAAGCATGGTTTCCTCCCCCCCAAACCCTCTTGCGTTCCCACTGCTAAGTAGTGAAGATTATTTCTAAATCCAACTGCGAGACCTCTTTTGATCTGAAAATAGATAATCCGTATTTTGGTACCTTTAATCTTCATAAACTGCAGATTCTTTTAAAACTCTGGGAATGGTGAGCACTCAACATTATTTAAAACATGAATGGGAACACACCCCAAGAGTATTAAAACACTGCTATAGTCTACAAACTTCTTTAAAGTGTAATGATTTTGTAATTTCTGGAAATTGTTATGTGTGATTTACAAGCATACCATAAACTGCTTTGTTTTCTTCATTATTTAATAAATGCTTCATAATTTTCAGGCTAGTGGGGGCATTTGTTAATGTACTGGAATTTATCTGCCACTAAGTTCAGATTTCTTTTTCTTACAGCAGTAAACGGTGACATAGCCAATTTAAGCTGAACACATTCATTTACAGCCTAGCTTTATTAAAAAGTTGAACAAACACTTCATATGAAGAATCACTGTAACATAGAATAATGAACACAAGCTTCAAGAGGCACATATTAGATACTTTTCCCATCGTGCTTTTCAAACACAAATCTTGAGCCATTCTGTATTTTCACTAGCAAGCGGAGCTAATTTCTATACTCCATTGCTGTTCGTATTTGTTTACTAAGGAATGAAAGTTTAGGTTTTGGGCTGTTACCAAAGGAATTATTCTTCGAAAAGCCAATTTAAAAAAATGAAAGAAGGAAAAGAGCAGTAACAGCTAATTATCATGGAGGGTGATCTCTTAATATAAGGTGGAAATCAGTAAAATGAAATATTTTGTTGTGTGGTTCATCGGGGGGGGGGGGAGGCATTTTTCAGTATTAGACTTCCTACGTTGAACCAGGACTTATTGTTCTGACTGGCATCTGGTAACTGATACACTTCTGGTCTAATCTGGAAAAAATGAGACACTTAGAATAATAACCATTCTTGTACACACACAGAGCAGAAAGACACTTTGGATGTATTCATACTGACATTATTATGATCACTTGCTGCACAGATTTTTACACTGTCCACATGAATTCCTCTTTATCAAACACTTATCAAATCACTGTCGGCTGGTTATTATGCTTGCCAGGGTGCCACCCTCTGCTTTTCTTATCTTTATCTTATTTTCCTTTTAGAGAAAAAGATACTAAAATTGGGACACATTTGTGAATTTAAGCTGATACGGTGTCCCCCCCAGAAACATGAAGTTATAGAGTGCTGTGCCACTTAAAGCAGAGATCTGCTAGGACATAGATACCCCAAGACTAAAAGATTGGACCTCACAATGGGTTTTAATTGGCAGGTAGGTTGGAAGTATAGCAAAATGGCCCGGAGACCCTGAATCCCTGTATCGGACTAGAATCTATTTTGGTACGTTAAGACCCATACTAGAAGAGTTAGGCCTTGACTCAAAAAGAGAAGGAAAGGGTTGTGGAATGTTATGTTTTTACCTAAATCATGAGAAACAGACATGTACAGAAGCAGGGCTGACTCAGAGGAAGTTCACCTTAGAAGAATAATCTATGATTATTGGTATGTGTTTTGAGCAGTGTCCAAAAGGATTTGTTGAAAGGGCTATTGCCATTTCAGAGCAATCTTTTGCTAAAGGATGTCTCTTGATATACATCTGGAATACAATTCTCAGAAATGCCAATCTGTCCCTCCTCTGATTGTTTTGTTCAAGGAGATGTCATCCATTTGCACCCAGCTCACACCTTTGTGTTTGCAAGGATCTGTAAACACAGCCTCATCTGCATGTCTAGAGATGCAAACCTCTAGCTGGCACATCTGCCAGGGGAAGGAAACACCTTATTTGAGCATTGGTTGCCCATTTTCCCCTCTAAGAAAAGTTTGGGGCCTAGAACTTCTCTCATGTGGAACTCTGCCTCTTGGGCTGAGCCAGGAGTCAGGGGCAACCACAGTGTCCAGCCTGGGATAAAAGCCTCTTAGATCACATGCCCGGGGGCAATACCATATGGTCCCCATCACCTGGATCTATGCTGTTGCAATTAAGATGTAGAACTCTTTTCCCCATTAAGACCAGTTAGTCCCAGACCACTGCTCATAACAAAGTGGCGATTGAGCACTGAACACAGTATCTTAGTTTCCCATGATTGGTAGAGGGAAAATACTGGTGATGGAAGCTAGTCTAATTTTTAATTTTCTCAGCGTAATTGAAAAAAATAATAATTTTAATCCTTCTTGTCACAAACCTATCCACTTTCTTTATGGGCAAGTAAGCAGAACAGTATTTTGTTCGTTCTTGTTCTCTCATGTCAAGTCTACAAGTGAATGCTTATCTCTGCATGGAAATCAAGAAAAAGGAATCTGTAAAGTAATTAGATTGAAGATAGTTTGATCCTTGAAGAATTTCTGGAGCTTATGTGAAAATATGCTGCTCAGAAAATTTAAGGGAACACTTAAGCATCACAGTATAACCCATTCAGAGATATCAACCAGTTCAGTTAGGAAGCATAAGCAATCGTGAATCAATTTCACCTGCTTGGATGCAAATGAAAGTGACAGCAGGGGCACTGGAGGGGCAACCGCAAGATAAGTGGTTAGTGGCCACACACAATACTTTCTCCTTGTCATTCCTTACTGATTCTGCATTTTGCTAGTGTCCTTGTCACTATTGGTACATGAGATGGCACCTGCAGCCCATTCAGGTTGCACAGGATGGCACATCCATAAGTCCTATCGCAAGAAGGTTTGATGTGTCTCCCAGGACAGTCTCAGGAGCATGGAGCTGATTCCGGGACATGGGCCATTACACAAGGAGAGCAGGACAGGGATTCAACTCGGCATCAGGACCAGTATCTGATACTTTGTGCTAGATGGAACAGAAGGAGGACAGTAAAATGACCTCCAGCAGGCTATTAATGTTCATCTTTCAGACCAAACTGTCAGAAACAGACTCCGTGAGGGTGTCCTGAGGGCCTGATGTACAGCCCAGCACTATGCAGCTTGATTGGTATTCACCAGAGAACACCAGAAATTGGCAGGACTGCCACTGGCACCCTGGTCTTTTCACAGATGAGAGCCAGTTCACACTGAGCACATGTGACAGGAAAGAATATAGAGACACTGTGGTGCACATTATGCTGCCTGCAGCAGCATCCAGCATGACTGATTGGGCGATGGGTCAGTGATGGTCTGGGGAGGCATAGCCTTGAAGGGTTGCAGAAACCTCTACACAATAGCCACCGGTACCCTGACTGCTATTAAGTACTGGAATGAAATCCTCAAAACCATTATCAGACCTTATGGTGGTGCGGTGGGCCCTGGGTTCCTCCTGGATCAGGACAATGCCTGGATTCAGGTGGCCAGAGTGTATAGGCAGTTCCTATATAACGAAGGTGTTGATTAACTGGCCCTCATGTTCCCTAGATCTGAATCTAATTTGAGAACCTCTGCAACATTATGTATCAGTGCATCCAATGCCACCAAGTAGTGCCACAGACTGTCACTACTGCCCTGAGAGGAGATCCCCCAGGACACCATTCACTATGTCGTCAGGAGCATGCCCAGACATTGTTGTGAGTACATTTAGGCATGTTGGGTCCATACACACTACTGAATCACATTATGAGCTGACCTGTTGAAATTCACACTGATCGGGATTTCAGATATTTACTTTGATTTTTGGAGTAATCTGGAATCCAGCCCTTAATTGGCTGATGATTTTGGTTTCCATTGACAGTTGATATATCCTTTTGTTCTCAATGGATCACACAATTTACACCAGTAAAGATTTTCTTCTCCCCTACCCCACACTTTATTATCATTTTTACTACCTTACAATACACAAAAACACATGCAAATCATACAAATAACACCTCCAAATTTTAATCCCTCCTACTGTTACATGGGCTCAGATTTTTGCTAGTCCGTCTGGCAGGGAGTCTTGATTGATAGCCTCATGTAGTCTCTTCCACAAATCCTGTAGGCTCTTCTTTGGTCTCTCCCCCAAATAAAGAAGTCTTTGGAGCCTAAGGGCGCCAAATTTAAATATTTCAAGCACATAGTCTTGCCATTTTTCTAACATCCACTGTGATTTATCCCTCCACTCCTCTGCAGTAACCATCAAAGCTGCCCACATCAGCCTGTCCAACATGTACCTTTCATCCTGTGCCAGCCATGTACCGTGATATATATATCTGCAATAAATATGTCTCAGGGTGTAACCCCACATTTACCCCGAACACCAACTGTATATGATCCAACACCTCTCCCCAATACCTTAATAAGAAAATATGTTCCCCATCCTCTGCATCTGCACCAGCATGTATAAGCGAGTGAAGGGATCATTTGTGAAAGTTGTGCAGGAGTGCTGTACCAACGATGCAGTAACTTTAAATTCAACTCCTTCCATTTTATATTTTTCACTTTCATAATACTTCTAACCTTCCTTTCGACCTTTTCCTGCTCCATCCCCCATATATCAGTCAATGACTGTATTATATTTCTCTCTGTGGTCAAAAGCCTATAAATCATCCTATTGGCCCCTTTACGGGTCTGCAATCTCAATTGTATAATAATTTCAAATTCTTTTAATGGGGCTGTAATCACCCTTTGTATATCATTCACCCTTACAAAGTCTCTGACAGCAGCTACTTGACCCCTTCCCAATAGAACCCCCCAGATCATCTGACAGCAACTCATGACTCTCCCCAAATAAATCCTGCAAGTATTGCATCTCATTCACCTTTAACAACTGTAGTATACGTCCATTCAACACTTCTGCCCTCTCATTCATTGTCTCTACTGGTGCAAATCGAGACCATCTGCCCAGTAACTTCTTTCTCCATCTATTCCATACCAACATAGTAGTCTTCAGAGGACCATGCCACCTATCCATCATCCTGTGTGTATATTTCAGTGTTCTCTCTCTCTCCTGTCCAACATCTCTTTCCAATTCCACCCACTTTCCTCCTCTATCATATTCCAGTTCCATTTGCTTCATAATACTTCTGAATAGCGGGAGTTCCCCATCCTGCCTGTTCCATTCTTGCTTGTAAAACCAAACGTCTAATCCTGGGTCTTCGTCTGAAAATCTATTGCATTATCTTCCTGTGCCAGCTTTTCAAATTTCTCAATGATATTACTTCTGGCACAGTTTGAAACAAGTAAAGAATCTTTGGAATAACAATCATCTTTAATGCCCAAATTCAGGACAGAACATTAAGATATGTTCTCCACCAGCTTCCCAATTGTTTACTGATTCTTTTCCATAGCCCATGATAATTCACTGTCCCCAGTTTCTGGATATTTCTCATCAGATACACTCCTAGGTATTTCATCTTGCTTGTACCTAATCTTAAGCCTGACATATCCCTAATTTCCTTCTGTTTCCAAGGTGGAGTATTCATAAACATAACATCTGATTTACTCATATTAGCTTAAAGCCCAGACACCCGTTTAAAACGCTCTACTATTTCCATCACCCCTCTCACCATTCTCTGCAAGTCAGCAAATACTGGCATTGCATCATCTGCAAACAAATTTATCTGCAATTCCTGTCTTCCTATCTTATATCCTTGCCATTTTACACCGCTCCTCAACCACTTTGCCAAAGGTTCTAAAGTCAGAATAAATAGTATAGGGGTTAGGGGGCAACCCTGTTTAGTCCCTTGTTTAATTTCAACAATACAGGAGTCCATTCCATTAACTCTAACTACTGCTCTGTTCCTCTGATATATACTTCTCAACGTCCTACGTAAAACTTCGCCTATTCCAAAAGCACCTAAAATCCTATCCAAATAATGATGACTGAGTCAAAAGCTTTATATACACCTAATTTCAATAATCCAACCTTGTTATGATGTTTCCTCGCATGGTACATAACATTTAACATATTTCTAATTGGATCCACAATAAACCTCTGCTGCACAAACCTGTGTTGATCTTCCTTAATCACTGATGGTAGAAACTCCCTAATACACATTGCTA
>MTQE01002208.1:50755149-50770111 GCA_014337955.1 Aspidoscelis marmoratus | reverse complement strand
AATACACATTGCTATTACCTTCATAAACAACTTATAGTCCTGATTCGCCAGCATTATTGGGCGATAAGACTCAGGGAGTGAAGAGTCCCTATTTGGCTTTGGAATAGTTATAATAGATGACAATTGCCATGTCTCAGGTATACATTGCTCCTGCAGTACCCCATTAAACAATTTAAGTGAAGCACTAACCATTCCTTGAAGTTCTTATGAAAAGCAGAGGAAAACCTATCGGGGCCTGGAGACTTTCCCACTTTTAAGCCCTTAATAGCTCTCCTTATTTCTTCCTCACTGATTCCCTCATTCATCCTCTCCCTCTGCTGTTCGGTAAAGACCCTATCAATATTGCCCCATCTTCGGCCTGTTTTTCCTCATACAGTTGTTCATAGAAGGAGGCCATAGTCTCAACAATAGCCTCATCCTTTGTGACATGCCTTCTCAGTGCATCCTGCAAGTGAGTTACATATTTCTTTCCCTTCTGCTTATGCAAGTAACGGGCCAATCTCCTCAGCCCTTGGATATCCTCTGACATATATTGATTCCTCACCTATGTGTATTTCTTATTCATTGCCAATTCAGTGAAAGCATCCAACTCCTTCCTCTTCCTCCTCCATTCCCTTTTTTTCCAAAAGGAATTTGTTCTCATACACTTCCTTGGTAGATTATCCAGTTGCCTACATAACTCAGCTCTTTGTCTTGTCCTTGCTCTTCACATCCTAATTTCTTTTCTCATACAGTTACCGCGTATCACTGCTTTAAAACAGTCCCAAACCATATTATATGGTGTTACTCCTGCATCATTGATCTGAAAATATCTCTCCAATTTTCTCAGTCAAAAATTCTTGCACTCCTTCTATACCCAATATCTCAGGATTAAACCTCCACCGCTCCCTATCCCTTCTTCTATCCAACTCTATCCTTAGAATAATAGGTGCATGATCAGAAATCCACTGTGCCTCTATGGTTACGTCCTCTATCTTCAATGGAAATACCTTGCTGGCCAAAACATGGTCTATTCTAGTGTAGACCCTATGCCTTGATGAGTAAAAGGTTTTGATGTTATCCTTGCCTTCTCATAGCAGTGTCCATAAACACTCGTATCACATTGTTCTCACACTTCAAGTCAGTTCTCACTCTACATATCTTACGAACACTATTCCGAGTCACTTCACTCAAAAATGTAACCACTATATATCCCAACGCTCCTGCTCTTGCCGCTTGAGAACTGGCACTTCTATAAACTCTTACAATGCCTTCTGGTGTGACTTGTATATTATTAGCTGCCAACCACCCCAACAATCTTTCAGCCACTTCTTTTAAGGGCCAACTGGCAGGTAAGCCTGCAAATCTCAAATTTCTGCATTTTAGCTGGTCTGAGACCACTGCAAGCCTCTTTTTAACTTTATGTAACCCTCTTATTTCTGTTTCATTTTTTTCAACTCTCTCCCTTGTCCATAGTGACAGTGGTTTTATCTCTTCTATTTCCTTAGTCTTGCCACATCTGTTGCATTTTTTTCCAATTGCAAAATCTTATTCAGCTTTGCAAAATCTTATCCAGCTTCTTTGTAGAAGCCTCCCCTTCTTTGCCAGAGTTCAGTGTTTGTTTGGGAGACACTGAATTCTGTGCGTTAGCCGCCATTATCTGACTATGGCTTCCCATGGCTCTCACCTCTCTCAAATGCCTGTTGGAAATCCCCTTTCCTCTGTGGCTGCTTTCCTCCTCCGACCTTCACACACCCTTAGATAACACAGAAGTGAAGAATTTTCTGTCGGTTTTTACTTTACAAGAGACTTTCTCAGGAGAGGTCCCGAGACACAACCTGCTACACCACACACAAGATTTTCAATTTGAATCTTTCATTAATTGAGATCTGATGTGTGGTTTAAGTGTTCCTTTAATTTTTTCCAGCAGTTTACAGTCTTTAACGATATGAAGTCTTAGGTTACCTTCAGAATTGCAAGAGACAATTGTGGGATCTAAAGAAGCTCCAGAATTGCCTCTTATCACCCACACCAGATGCACATGGTAATCAGAGTTTTTACCTATGTCTTCCTGCTACTTCTAGGCTAGCCAAACACCCACACTCTTAGCTAGCATCTGGATATTTTCAAGAGGAATAATCATGACAGCAGCAGGTGGTGGCAGGTAAGTGTTTACTATTATGGGAAATCCAGCATCATTAATGGATTTTCCCATAATAATAAAATTTCAGGACATCATCTCTAAATCCTAGGGCTATACTGGGAATGCCACAGATATATTTCCAGGAGAATCACAGTTTTAACCCATGTCTAAAAGTACCCTTAAAAATTTGAGAACTCTGAGCATGTGCTGATTTGTAAATTTTCAACTCTACCTTGTATTTTTTGTCTTGTGTTACCCTGTGTATTTATTTTAGCAATTCTACAAACAAAAGTAGATCATTTTCAGAAGAACTAAAGATTTTAGACCTGTATTGAATATTCCTTTTAGATACCCAACTTTTTCACATGCTAAACCAATCCTCAGTAGATAACTGTCTCGCCTCTTCAAAATGATTCATAATTTTTGACTCATAAAATCATTATCTGTTTGATAATGGATGTGGGTTTTCTTTCTTAGGTGATACTTGCCAGATTTTATGAGGGTCCAGTGGTACAATAATTAGGGAATTTCTTTTATTCCCTAATTTTGTTCTGTTCTGTTTTCAAAAACATTTTAATATAGTTTCTGAAGCCTTGGCTTATCAATGTGGGAACTTCATCTTTCTTTCTATTGAAGTGTCCATAATTTTAGAAATACCCAAATAAAATGCTCCCTAAAAGAAATGGACAATTAAAATGTTTAAAAACCAGTACAATCTGCCAAGAACTGGCTTCCTTGAAGATAATATTCCATGAGTGAACGATATCATTAAAAAGTACTGTCTGAACGTTGACAAGCTGTGTAAAGGAGCCTCATCTCATTGAACAAACAGATTAATGTTTTTTGCTGCAATACTTGAATATAACACTTCTGAACAAGGGGACTGTGAGGCTGGAGAGCTACAGAGTTGAACTAATGCACTGATTTATCATAATTTTCACATTGTTTAGCATGAATTAAAAATTTTGTTAAGGGATGGCATAACTGACAAAGCTTGGTGAAGCTATAAAGATTGAGTGAAACAGGCTGTTTGAAAGAGGCCGATTTAATTGAGGATGGTTGTGGAGAGACATGTTTGTCAGAGGAGTATCATAATGAATATGTAAAAATGTAAGTTAATCATATGTTGTGCACACAGTTTCAGTTCTTGGTAGAAAGGTGAGATGTAATAATTATATGCAGTATTAAGAACTTGTTTTCTGAATAACTTCCAGCATCTATTTAATCAAAGACATTCATAATGTGGAGTGATTTCCAGTCCAGCTATCAGCACACACAGTAGAGTAATAGCATACTCAGGATAAAGCTCCATGTTTATGCAATTTCCTCTTTCAGGCAAAGCAATTTCCAGCTGCTTCACTAAGCCTGAACTGACCCTTCTTGAGTGACTGTGCCATTTGGCCCAACTACTCCACCGCTATGGAGGAATTATTTTGCCACAAGCCAAGACCCGCCAGAGTCTCTGTCTTTCACTTGCTGATTCAGTGCTTGAACTTTGTGGTGGCTCATTGCTTCATTCTTCCTCTCCTCCTAACTCAGGAGCTTGCAGGAGGGATTCAGAATGTAGATAGCTACAGCTCTTGGTACTTCCATTTCCATCGGAGCAAACACAGTGATCAGTGGCTGTAATCCCGTTCCTTTCCCTTTCCTCATCCTATCATGTTGCACTTATGGCAGAAAGGCAGATGTGGCAATTCACAATATAGTAGAATTCTGCTGTAAAAAAGAGGAACTGAAGCGCCAGTGGAAGCGGGGCCAATCCTTTCCATAGTCACTTACTAGAAAATTGCACCATGAGGCCTCTGAAGAAAATGGGGGATCACAATGTCCCCACTAGTTATGAGAAGTGGACAAGACACAGTATGACCCTAGCTCTTTTCTGTAGTGCAGGGAGCTCTCCCAGGCAGATTCCAGGACTTCCCCTTATTCCTCTAGTACTTTAGCATCTTTTTAAAAAATCTATTTCAATTCAGATCAGCACACGTACAGATCCACAAAACTACCACATTCCCTGCTGCTAGCTAAAGTAAAGTTTACCATTCAAACAGTGAACCACCATTGAGATTTAAGGTGACTGTTTGGGTTCTGGCCCTAGAGTGTGCTCATGTGAGGTATTCTTCCTTTTTTAAAAAATGTTCTCAGGAAAACTCTGGGGTCCATTAAAGCAGCAGTAGACCCTCAGATTTTCCCATTTTCCTGGATGTTTTGGAAGCATATCTCCATGTCCCAATTCATTCAGCTACCTTAAGGCCCTAAACAGTATATAATCAGTTTAGAGACCATTTTGAGTCCTCACTGTTCCCCCAGTTTTAAAAGAATCAGTAATTTCTGTGGACTAAAACTCCTAAAAAGCAGACTATGTGTGAATTAAAAGAGGTCTCAGTGCTGTTCTGAGAATCAGATCCGTTTTATTTTCCACAATGGGAACGGCAAAGTTGACTTTTTTGGGAGGAAACTGTACTTTTATGAGCATTCTCTCTGTTTCCTCTTATCCAGTTATAAGCTTTGATTTCCTCTGATGTTCCACCCTTTTCACCATGTTCTCTGCCATTATGCGCTGCTTGCAAAACCTCCATTCTAAAGAACAATGGAGAGCAGCCCCCAGTGAATGCTTTCTGTCATAGGAATTGTTCATGATATCAGGGGAGCGGGTGGAAATGAACGAGTGGACCTAGAACTTCCTGGCTCAGCTAAGCTATGATTTGAAGAACGGGTGCAAATCCAGTCAGTGAGCTGAGTGGGAGGGATACTTGAAGAGGGGAGGAGAGAAAAAGATAGTGTTTCTCCAGGCTGAGGATGGGAACCATTGTCAGCAGGAACAAGGAAATTAAAATTTGGTCCATTTAATGAGTAACATTTGGGAGTGGCCAGAATGTGTACTTGGTCCTCAGGTACTTTTAATTTGGATTAACCTCACCTGGTGGGAGCAGGCCCTAATTCTTTCTAATGTCTCAGAGCATGATGTTCCTAACGGTTACAGTTCAGGCTTCCCCTGGGGATGGATCTGTGCAAGGTTCCTTCAGGTCCCTATTACCTTATATCTATAGCATAGGGACTTGGTCCCTGGTTAGGGTCCCTTGCCTAGTGAGGGTAAATGGGTAAATATTCCCTGCTATGATGGGCAGATGGGACATCCTTTATTAACCAGTTCACTCACATTGTGGTGACTATCAGTGCATGGTTAGAGAGGATCTATACGTTCTGTGGATCAAACAGCAGAGAGTAGGTAGGCTTCAGACAACTAGTTAGAATTGAAGGCTATCCAGTGATGTCTTTACAAGTCTTCTCTAGTCATAATGTGGTTCAGAGTCAGAACTGAACAATGAACCATGTGTAAATACACAAAATGGATTAGGTTCCAATTCCTCTACAAGCTCTTCCTGAAAATCTTCAGCTGTGTCTTGCATAACATCCTATCCCTGTCTGCTGTCCATAACCAGGAATATTTAAGATGGAAATGGGCACCTTGAGACAATTTTGCCTTCTGCTTTTAAAATAGGCTTGTACACACAGGCTTTCCAGTGGCTGGGTCAGTGATGGGGAGAGCCTTTCATCTATCTGTGCACTGCACAGCTCAATAACTAAGCATCTTGTTTTCCATCTCAGTTCAGTCTTCTGGAAGTGAAGGAGGTGGATGTTCTTTCACACTGTAACCTCCAAGCTTGCTCTGTCCTTTTCACTATTGCGGATCCTCAGTCTGTTAACCAGGATTGGGTGGTTATAAGCTTGGATTATCTCAATAATGCCTTTTTTTGGCCTCTTTACCCTTGGTGTGCCCCAAATCCTCAAACTCTCTTTTGACTCCCATTATGTCTTCCTTCTCAACATAATTTTCTGTCTCACAAAAGGTGAACTTTCCTCATATGAGCTGTCTGCATGAAATTTCAGTGAGAAGAACTGGTGAAGTTAGGCTACTCTAAAAATGTTGTCAAATTCATCCTTACAGACAAGAAACCATCTATGCTGAATACTGTAATGTGTTTAAGAGGGCAGTCAATAGAAAGTATTCTTGCCCTCCTCCAGAAGGTTTTATGGGCCTTGGCCACTGTATTATTTGAAACCCGAGCTTCTGTGGTTGGCATATGCAGGACAGATCTCTTGTCCAAACACTTCCACATCCATAGCTCCTTAAAAGGGGTCAAGGCCATACTCCTGTAGTCAACTGTTTTCCTTATTGGCAGGACCACTTGGTGCTAGAAACTCTCACCCAACCTCTGATTGAGCTTCTAGCTCTTTAAGGGTGTTTTTCTACTGCAGCCCTTAGATCCGGATCTAAGAAGATCTGGATCTAAGGAATGGGTACATTCCTTAATCTGGATCTAGTAGATCCGGATTAAGGGAAGCACCCAATGTGTTTCCACGGGAGGTGTAGCACCCATTAGCAATGGGTGCTAACACCCCTGCTGTGGAAACAGCTTTGCACCCATGTGGGGAATCTGGATCAACTCCAAGGGGTCGGTCCGTTACCCCAAGTGTTTCAGGGGGAAGGGGGGTGCAGTCTTCAAAGCAACTTCAAATTGACTTTGAAGTCATTTTGAAGTCTCTGCAAAATAGCTCCAGAGGGCCTTTGAAGTCTGTGCTGATCTTTGGAGTGAACTTCAAAATGACTTTGGAGTCACTTCGGAGTCACTTCGGAGTCACTTCGAAGTTCACTCCGAAGATCAGCACAGACTTCAAAGGCACGCCGGAGCAATTTTGCACAGACTTTGAAATGACTTCGAAGTCAATCCGAAGTGGCTTAAAAGTGGCTTCAAAGTGATTTTGGAGCCTAGGTTTAGGGGTGCCCCAATGGGTGCATCCCCTCCCCCTAGCCTCCTTTGGACCCCGTTGCCTGTTTCCACTGGAAACAGGCTCCCTTTAATCCAGATTTTCTGGCAGAAGATCCCATTGTAGACCCCATTAATGGGGTCTACAGAACATCCGGATTAAAGGCCAAAATATACCCATTAGATCCGGATTTCCCCCACGGCAGTGGAAACAATCGGGTCCCAAATGGGTGCCGTGATGGAAATGGGATCGTCTGGAATGGGTCCTAAATGGGTGCAAAAATGGGTACTTTTTGACAGTGGAAAAACACCCTAAGTCATTTGGTGGCATCTATCACTTCCTTTGAGATTAAATGCTGGAGATGTTTAGGCATTTTGCCCTCTCCATCTTTGAGGACATTCTGTTATGGTAAGTACTATTACTCTCTTCTTTACAGGTCAGGAACTAAATTGTAGTCTTCAAGGACACTTTCTTCAGAGTAGGTACATGCAGGGTTATTTTGCTATTGTAGGAATAATGCACAGATTGAGCTCAAAAATGCCATGTCACATGACTGAGATATATATCAATATTTGCAGTTGGTGAAAATTAAACTTCTACTTCATTTTAGGTTGGAGGCCTAGCCTCTGAAAATGTGAGATGGGCTGAATCAGTAAAAAACTTCAGGCAGCAAGAGAGTGCACTGTGTGGTGATGTCTTGCTGATTACTGCCTTTATCTCCTACTTGGGTTACTTCAGCAAGAAGTATAGGCAGGACCTAATGGACAACGCGTGGAAACCATACTTGAAACAGCTCAAAGTAAGACTGAGTTAATAGATTTTTACTTGCTCCTTTGCTTTGCTCCCTTGGGCGTTATTATGTTATGAGTCTGAATCGTGTGAATAGTCAATTGAGTTGGGATCAGGCTTAAAAATTACGTTGGGAAGGATTTTCTGGCTAGGTTAGCTTTCTTTAACTGATACTAGAGTTACTTTGTTCTTCCATTTTGTTTGCTTCTGCTTCTGTTTCTGGTGTGGGTTAAATCCCAAAAGACATTACTATAAAAATACATTTGCTTTTCCTGATTGAAAAACTCTTCCATACCCTTAATCACTCAAGCCCCAAACTTTCTGGCTAAAAAAAAGTAGGACCTGTTATTGTAGAGCTCTGCCTTGAGGCATAGTAACAATCTTGCACATGTGTTAATTATGTTCTGCAAAAGAGCAAGGTGTAATCAGATCTTATTCTATCAAACTGTCAGTTTAGCTGGCTTCAGGACTCATTCTTTTGAAGTTTCTGTGTCATTGCTAGTTTTTTTAATGAACCAAAGAAGTTACTGAAGAAGGGGGCATTTTTAGTACCTATCTGGTGAAGTAATGTCTTGGAGCCTATGGACTCTTTATTCTAGATTCCATTTTGAAATGCAAGTTTAGAAAGTTCTTGGTCACTTTAGTTGGATGTCAGTGAGGCTAGTTA
This sequence comes from Aspidoscelis marmoratus, assembly GCA_014337955.1. Lineage (NCBI taxonomy): Eukaryota > Metazoa > Chordata > Lepidosauria > Squamata > Teiidae > Aspidoscelis > Aspidoscelis marmoratus. Next base: position 50,761,766 of record MTQE01002208.1, on the reverse strand, counting down.
GCAAGCAAAACTGCCTGCTTATTTTAAATTTAAATTTGGATGCTAATATCTTCTAAGTATTTGGTGACCATGGGATCTGGGGTCTGCATTGAAAGAACATGAACAACTGTTTCCAAGGCTTTCTTCTTCTTCATTGCCTTGGCATTGATTCTGTGAAGATTGTTCTAATAATGATGCTTACCTCTCCCCAGCGTAGATGAGATTTTAAAGTGAAGGTGCTCTTCTATCCATACAATTCCTTTTCCTCTATGAGTTTCTTTTTCCTACCACAATGATGCAGCAGAAAACATGGAAACAGTATAGGTTTGGTCATACTATACGTTTTGCTCAAACTTTTCACAGCTGGAATTTATAGTATGTCACACAGTGCTTGCATAGATTTTGTGCAAACTGTTGTGACAGTTACACTACATTGGCCTCAGTTGGTACAGATTTAGGAAATTGATTCATCTGACTGAGTTCCTAGTGTTTTCAGGTAAGTGAGACTCAGCTGTTAAATTTTCTGCATGAAAGCTCCATGGAAAAAGTATCTTATTACTTTCTGGACCCAACAGTAATTATAGAGACTTTCTGCTGTAGTGTAGAAAACTCACTTGAGTTGTGTGACTTTTGTTACCAAAGGTTGCAATCCCCATCACTCCTTCCTTGGACCCTCTGATGATGCTAACTGATGATGCTGACATAGCAGCCTGGCAAAATGAAGGGCTACCAGCTGATCGCATGTCTACTGAAAATGCCACCATCCTTACCAGTTGCGAACGCTGGCCGCTCATGGTTGACCCCCAGCTTCAGGGTATCAAGTGGATCAAAAACAAGTATGGTGAAGATCTCCGAGTGACCCGAGTTGGGCAGAAAGGGTAAGCCGGCATGGCTGTCTACAGGCTGCAGGGAAAAAAACAGAGCGATTCAACTTGAAGCAGCATATCCATCAGAATGTAGGAACCAATTACAATTACAGGGAATACTTCTCCAATTTTTCAAGCTATGTAGAACTTTTGTGTACTAACCTGCCTTTTTCATTACCAAGATTATAGAGATTTCTGATTAAATGGGGAGGTGCTGTGCAGAACTTGACATGGTTGCCATAGAAACCTTGCTGAAATTGTGAAAGTACTTAGGAGGGGGAGGAGAATGAAGTAAAGTTGGCTGCATTCTAGATACCAGCTTGCTGTGCATCACATTGCCGTGCTGAGTGCTGGAGATTTAGTCTGTATTCTGCTGCCTAGTCTTTGATAGGACGCCTTCCAGGCTGAAATCTCCAGTGGGACAAGGGCTTTTTAGGCCTTCCTTTGGCAGGATTGCCTCAGGAAGGGGGCAAAATGTTCCCCCTCCCCTGCATTTATTTTTCAGTGAAGATGTGAGTTTAGAAGAATTCTTTAAAGCTTTTTAGTGGTAAATTTCAGTACTTTCACAGTATTCAAGGAAGTTGCCTTATTTGAATACCTCATTTTTTGTCATAGGTGTGGTAGGTCCGTGCTTTGCATAATGTAAAACAAGGAAGAAGCCCCCAAGAAAAAAGATTGCATTGAGGGGTTCTAGTGTTCAACATATTCATTGAAGAGGTGGTGACTGCAAAAGAGGTGGTGAAAGCAACCAGCCTAGTTAGCTTTAAGAAAGGATTAGATAAATTCATGGATGACAGGTGTATCAAGGGCTACTAGAATGACTGCCTGGCTATTTCCTTGAGGTCGAAGAGATGAGCAGGACATCTCTAAAGGCTATTTGCAGGAAGTTGAGAGCAGGTGACAGGTTTGCCTAGTCTTCTGTTTGAGAATATCCAGAAGCAATTGGTGGGTCACTGTGTGAAGCAGAATACTGGATCAGATGGGCTGTGGCCTAATCCAGCAGAATTCCTCTTAAGTATGCATTTTGTTGAAACTATGCTGTTTCAGTACCATGCTATTAATTGTTGGAGCATGTTGGTTTAAAGGAAACTTAGGATTATGTAGGTATAAAAGAACTTAGACATTACTCTTGGTGAGATTATTTGTCCATCTAGTTTAATTGGTTAAATGGCCAACAGCTCTCCAAGTTGAATCACAGTGAAAACTGAGCCTAAATTATGAATTCTGACAAGATAGAAAACAGTGAATGAACTTGCCTTTTTCTGGTCCCATAGTAGAACCCAAAGAGTAAGGCTGTGATTGCTAGAATGCCAAGAGGCACATTTAAAGAGCAGGTTTTTCTAAAAAGGACTGGAAATATATGGATGCCTTTTGAGTAAGATGAGCCTGAAATCTGACAGAATTCTGCAAAATGTAGGAATGCGAATTTTTTTAGATTGTCTCTCTGTCCTAAATTTCTGCTGTATGTAAACTTGGAATTCAGTCCATTTAAGTGTATGAACTGAATTTGAATGCTGTTTTGATATCCTTTATATGCAGTTGTATACACCTATATGCAATGACATCTCTAGATATATACTGTTGTTTGTACCCATCCATGTATAACTCAGTTCAAATACTATAGAAGTTGTGTTTGACCTCTGTCCATGCAATCAAAGAAGGACTCAGCAGTTCAGAGGTAGCAGAAATTTTAATGGAAAAGACTCCAGCAACCTTGGAATTTCATAGGAACTTTTTAATGCATTATTGACCCACTAACAGTCTTCTCCAGTTTGCTGGAGAAATACATATAAATTGAAGAACAAATTGTCCACCGGCTTACAAAAAATGTCTGGCCTTTTACTAATTGTGTTCTTTAGAGAGTCTCATTATAAAAAGTCACACCTGAAGAGGGATGTCAACACTTCCTGCATCGGAGCTCCTATTTATTTTTAATTATCAGTGGTTTTTTTTCCCCCTAAGCAATATTCTGATCTAGCCAGTTTCAGCTTAATTCAAAAACCTATCTGTATACCTTGACTAGTGGTGATCCTGAAAAAATAAAATAAAATTGGAAGTCCTAGTGCCAGCTGCAAAGGTGATTGGACACCTTTCCCAAGGTTAGGGCCTTTAAAACACATTTCCTGAGTGTTCTGTTATATTTGGCTTACAGCTAACTATTCTCTGTCGCCAATGATGTTAGTTAATCCTAAGACTCTTAATTTTTTTAAGCAGTTGAAGTACTGCCCTGTTCTGTCAGATGAACAAGCTTAAGAAAGATATTATAGAAGCATGGAGCAAGCAGAGTATTTTCTTTCATTTAATAATAAATAATAATAAAACGTTTATTTATAGTGCCCCTTTCACCAAAGGGCATAACAACAAAACAAATATAATCTAAAATAAACAATACATAACAGACAATACACCCAACAATACCCCCCGTAGGAATACAAAATAGGATAAGATAAATACCTCCAACTGACATTCAAAGAAAGCAAAACCATCAGCCGGCAGTTAGCTTATGAAACTGAACATATGCCATAACACCATCTGCCATCAGCCAATGAACTGGTTTCAGACTGAAGAATCGAAAAGATAAGTTTTCAGCGCTTTTCGAAAGCGAAGCAAATCCTCCTCTAGACGAAGAGCAAGAGGAAGACTATTCCACAAACGTGGAGCAAGATCCTGAAAAGCTCTCAATCTGGATGGTGCTACTTTTGTAGATGGAACAAGTAACCGCCCCGTAGCAGCTGAACGCAGCGTCCTTTACTCCCCCATCCCATCCCTACTCCCATATATATCCCCTAAATGTTAAGTTATTCCCACAGCTGGTTTTCTTTTGAGACTGCTTCTCCCGTTCTCCTTCAGTGTAACAATTATTACTGGTTGCTGCCTATTCTGAACTTGTGCTTTCTTTTCCTAGCTATCTGGATGTGGTAGAGCAGGCTCTTTCCGCTGGTGAAGTTGTTCTGATTGAGAACCTGGAAGAACATGTTGACCCAGTCCTAAGTCCGTTGCTCAGCCGAGAGACAATAAAAAAAGGAAGGTGAGAGAGTAATCAGTAATCAAACAGGAATAGTTCCCATGTTTTCTGAAGGCTGTTAGAATCATTCGTTGTGATCATATGTTCCCAATATGATGAGAGGTTCCCCAGACCTTGAGACTCTTGAGGTAAACTCTGCTCCAGCGTCCACCTAGAAGTACCTAAGTTGAGTTGCCTTGTGGCAAACAGGTACGTGTTTAATCTTTGCCAGCTGAACAAGTTATTGCAAACATTAATGTCCTGTTGTTAACAAAAGGAGGGTCAGGGAAATGGAAAATATTTTAAAGGAAATTATTTTCCATTTTAGGGTGGAGCCCCTGATCCAATCTGCCTCTGTTGCTAATAAGTGACTAATTGGAGCTTTGCCAACCTTAATATTACACCCTTTGATAAAGATTGTTTTGATTAGAGAAGGAAAATAAAATATACCAATAGTAACTTCTCATGGATTTAACCACAGGAAAAAATAGGTGTTTTTATGTAGGATTATTCAAATTTTGTTTATCAAGCTAGTATCTCGCTGCCTTTAACCTTTTTGAGCATTTTGTCTTTCTTTTGGCTTTTGCTCTCCTTTTCATCCCTTGTTGTGTGGAGGCATTCCAAGGGCGACGTTGATCTATGTGCCCAGCAACAAATGTATGTTGCTGAAGCCTTGTACTGTTACAGTTACCACAAGTATTGGTGGCATTTATGCTGCTCCCACCGTCTGTGAAATGCAACTTGACAGACAACTTTCAATGATGTACATCACATTATTTAAGTTGTGCTGTTCACTACTGAGATGTGCAGCGTGTGCCTGACCTTATACTACTGAATGATGTGGCATTCTTTTTATTTTATAGATGATGTTTGAGAACTGTGGTTTATATATTGATTTTTTTTTTGGCAGATCACTTGAAAATAGCTGATAGGCTGAATAGACCACTTAATTATCTTTTCTAATGATGATCTGCACTGTTAGCTTTCTATTGTAAACAAACACACACCCCTGCTTACCTACCTACCTACCTACCCACCCACCTACCTATGTTACCAACACTGCTCCAGTATCAACTGTAAGCGAATGTGGAGGGAGTAAAATTTGGATAATTTGAATTGAAGCCCCAAAACACCAAATTTAAACTTCCCCAGGGGAAAGGTAGTTGCATCGTTTACATAGGTTTTAGAATAATGAGGGTTACCATAAAACAAAGGCAAAACCCATTTCAGACTCAAAAGCCAGTATTTCTTGTTAAATCACTACAAAGAATTTATTAGAAATAAGAAAAGAAGTTGAAACGAAATATAAAGCCATATCAGAAACATACTTCATTAGACATTTAAAAGAACAAAGATAGACATGCCCAAAAGCCCAAATATGACTAAATTCCATTAACACATATCTGTGCATTAAACTAAGTCTACCCCATTTTTTGAAACCCAAAAATGAAATTATGCAGCAAAGAAAATCCCCAAAACACCATAAAATTGCCTATGGGTAGGAACCCCAAAAATGAGAATGGAGCTCCCACAAGAACAATTTCAAATCTTAAAGAAACATACAAAAGCCCAAAAAGAAAAATAGGATGAACCCTAATTCTAGAAAGAGTTCCCTAACACTAAACCTTTAATAAAAATATGGGAAAAGTGAATTGAAAGCAATCTTCTGTTGTTCTCACCAACAATGTCTTCTTCATGCGCAGAAGTTCGAAATTACAGAGATGTATGATTACAGCAAACTGCATCTCTTTCAGGAACCCAAAAATGACTGAGAATTGGGAAGGTCTTCAGTCTCAGTCAGACTGATTCCCAAAAAGGAACAAAAATTAAAAAGAAATACTATTTAAAAATGATATTTTCAATTGCCTTGGCCAGGCAAGCCAAAACTCAAACTCAAAATTTAAAATGTAGTTCTTGCAGGAAAACTCCTCCCACTTTCCATGTAGCAGAAAGAAGAAGGTGGGGGCAGAGAAGCTTCTTCAGTTCTCTCTCTAGCTTCACATGATGAAAAGGCAAAAAGAAGAGGAAGACACCATCTCTTCTCTGCTGGCCTTTTTTTATAGCCAAACATCGACCCTAAAACTGCTAATTATTGGTTTTTCCTTTGTTAATGAATGAAACGTGTATCCTGTAACTTCTTCCCAAAAAGATACAAATTAACCTGACAGCATCTCCAAAATTCTTCCTGAAAGGTAATCTAGTTCTTCAAGCTGTCCCAAAAGAAGTTAATCTCTTATGTTAATATGTCTCTTTGAGAACAATTCTTCTCTTATTTTTTCCTTTAAGTCAAAGCACAATGGAATAGCTTATGTGTACTTAGCAGATCCTTACAACCATAAAACTCAGGACATTTTCATAAGATCCACTTCCCCAGGAACATTCCAAATTATTTTCTTAAAACAAAAGATATCCTTCTCCTTTAGGAAACTCAACGATCAATCGTTAACCCATGTCAATAGACCCAATATTTTACCATTCTTGTCCTCTCTGGTACCAGGCATAATCTAGATTCGATCAAATGACTCACCAGATCTTCTACACAGGAAACCAACAGTAATTATCAGCAGTTTGTAACTGAATGGAGAGATTTGGTGTTGTTTTTTAAATGAACCCTTCCTTTGCTTTTTAGAAACATTTCATATGTCCAAGGCTTTATTAATAATATTATTATTAATAATGTTTCCAAGTTAATGGTCCAGCCTCTTATTACTTCAGTTAAGACCAAATCTTAAAGCTCTGATAGAATCACATTCCATTTTAGGACTCAT
>MTQE01002208.1:50731692-50745981 GCA_014337955.1 Aspidoscelis marmoratus | reverse complement strand
ACCGGGTGATAGTTGTTTAGGTCTTCCGGATCCAGGGAGGCCCTCTTCAGCAGGGGGCACACCACTGCCTGTTTCAGGGCCAATGGGACCACCCCCTCTCTCAGAGATGGATCCACCTGGTCATACCTTGTCGGCTAGTCTTTATCAGCCATGAAGGGCAGGGATCCAGAGAGCACGTCATTGGCCGCACCCCTGCAAGCAGCTTGTCCACATCCTCAGGCTGGAATAATTGAAACTGATCCAATCAAACAGGACCTGACAGTTCTCTGGACGCCGTCCAATTGTGACATCCAATCCCCTACGAATCTGGGCGACTTTGTCCTCAAAGTGCTTTGCAAAATTGTCACAGCAGATATTGCTTGGTCCTGGCTCATGCTTCTTTGAGCTTGGTTTTCTGAGGCCATTTACTATTCTGAAAAGCTCTGCTGGACGGCTACTTGAGGACGCAATGGTGGCGGAGAAAAAGTTCTTTTTCGCCACCGTCACTGCCACATGGTAGGTACAATAGTGTGCTCTAACCCGTGTTTGGTCAGATTCACAGCCGGATTTACACTACCTGCGCTCTAGCCGTCGACCTTCCTGTTTCATAGCCCGTAGTTCCATAGAATACCAAGGAGCTTTTCGGGCTCCACAAGCATGCCGAGGGCACTTGGGAGTGATCGTGTCAATAGCCCTGCTCATCTCTTGGTTCCAGAGAGAAACCAGGGCTTTGACAGGAGTGCCAGACATACCAACTGGAAAATCCCCCAGAGCATTCAGGAATCGCTCGGATTCCATAAGTCTCCAAGGGCGGACCATCTCAATAAGCCCAAGAGTTAAATTTTGCAGAAGGGATTCACTAAGTAGCGAATGCTTCATTGAGGGAGGGACATTTCTTGTCAGCCATTAAGGAAGAGACACAGCACTTCCTTAGGAAGATATGTCTGGACCCACACATTGTGAATAAATATTGCCCAGTCACTACTATACCTTTGCTTGATAAAGTGCTTGAGAAGGTGCCAGTGATTCAACTGCAGGCCTGTCTGGAGGAAACGGATTATCTGAATCAATTTTGATCTGGCTTCACACATGACTAGGGCACTGAAACTGCCTTGGTTACTCCTTTGTTGACCTTCATTGAAAGCAGATAAAGGAAAGTGTGACACTGATGGTTCTTCTCTTTCTATGGCTTTTGATGCCATTGGCAATAGTTATGGGGACCCCAGGTTGGTGAAACTTCATTACAGTAGGTCTGCTTCTGTTCCCAAAGCTGATAGAGTTGTGGGAGATTTTAATTCAGCACCCTGGGATTCCTCAGAGACTGATGTGATCTCCCATGCTTTTCGATATCTGTACAAAGCCATTGGGAGTGATCACTGGTAGATTTGGAGTGAGCTATTTTATTATGCTGTCAAGGTGCAACTTTATTTTTTCTTTTCATCTAAATCAGAAGAGGCAGTTTAGGTTTGTGACTGCTGACTAGAAGTGGGCTAGATCCATACTAATAAATTGAAGTGAAATCTGGACAAGATGGAGATAGTATGTGCAATAAGTTGTCAAGTCCAGAAAATAGAAACAGACTGTTTTTGATGGAAGAGCATTCCTTTGGAAGGCATAGGTGAGTGAAGAAAATGCTCAGTGAGAAGAGCGCACTCCATGATAATGATGATGCCCAACAGACCATACTGAACAGTATAAGAAGTATGGATTATTATCCTAAGCCTGGCTAGCTAGGCAGAGAATAAAAATACAATTTTCATGTTGAATCAATGCTAGGAGGAGTATTTACTTGGCAAGGTAGACATGCTGAATCTGAATCGAAATGGGTAATTCATACTACCCCTACTTCTAAGACCAGTTTAGAGGTAATAACATTCAGTTACTTTAACTCCCAGAGATCATTTTCAGTTCTTTAACTTAAATAATAGCTCTGCAGTTCACCATTTCTACAAATAATTATATGGTCAGTATGTGGCTTAGGGAAACTTGCTTCACAATCACAGCTTTTACAAGAACAGACAGAATAATATCTCTCTGGGTTTTTTTTTACGCAGACAGTATTCCCAGCTGAATGAAAATGGTCCAATTCAGTTGAAACAAGCTAGTTTTCAGCACTGTGAAGGCTTTTCACTAATAAAACAGATGTGCTTAGTTATAAGCTAGCTTGGGTTATTCGTGTCAAGTAATTATACAGTTACTTAGCAGATGAATATAAATCCAAAACTTTAAGGCAATGGAGGCTTCTAGGTTTCCTGGCTTTTTTGAAGAGAGTTTTCATGAGAATGTTCAAGCATAGTGTTAGTGTACCCTTTCTCAGAGTCATGCATGTGACAATCATAGGTCTATGGAATTTGCTGCCAGAAGAGGTGATAGCAGCAACCAGCCAAATTCATGGATGACAGGTGTATCAAAGGCTACTAGAATGGATGCCTAGGTACATTCTCCAGGCTGGGAAGACAGGTAGGATGCCTCTAAGGGCCGTTTGCAGAGATTTGAGAGCAGGTGAAGGTTTTGCCCTTATCTTCTACTTGAGATGCTCATGAACAGTTGGTGGGCCACTGTGTGAGAAAGGATGCTGTACTAGATGAGTTGTGGCCTGATCCAGCAGGGCTCCTCTTATGTTCTCAAATGATAGGATTGGATGCTGCTTTTCATATTATCAGGTCAAGATATAGTTTAACACTTTTGTATATAATTGGTTGGTGAATTAGATAGGGCACTGGTTTGATCAAGCAAGGTATTTCTTGTCTTCTTATCCCTATCTCAACTCTTCACAGTCTGAGCTCACAAAACAGCAAAACGGATTTAAAATAACGTTGAAAACTTTGGAGGACAACTTGCTTTCCCGCCTCTCCTCGGCCTCAGGGAACTTCTTAGGGGATACAGCTCTGGTAGAGAATCTGGAAGTCACCAAGCAGACAGCTGCAGAAATTGAAGAAAAGGTGAAAAATACAAAACTGAACTGATTTACATTTTTGAAATGTGCCTATAATTTCTTACTTTGCAATTTAGAGATGAGAAATATTGTAAGACTGCTTATTCCGGCATTTGGGCTCGAACCCAGAATGTACAAATGGAAATTTTACAGCAGAGGACAAATTAGAGCACTTAAGAAAGCTGGCTAAACTTAAGTCCAAGAATAGCTGACAATGTTTTCAGTCGCTCCCATTTAATACTTCTATTTATTTGTTTAATTCAGCATATATATGCATTTACCTTTAGTCAGTTACATTGGGATATTGCATGGCAAGGTTCTTTACAATTCATGTGGTTGATTTAACAGGTTAGCATTAGTATAACTCTTCTGGACAAATTCTGGCTTGTCAAAGCATCTGGTCTAAAATTCATCTGATGAATGCTGTTTGGCATGCATATACTGGCTGCCACTGTACAGTATTTCTGTACAGGAGTTTCTAGATCCTTTGACCAGGACACACATTTTGTGAACTTGAAAACTGATCAAATTTATATGCCATTTTTTGGGAGACTTTGCCAGATAATACTGTAAGAAAGCTGGGTACATAATTCAATTTGATATGAATATATTTGTATGTATTCGTTCTAATACTCCACATGTACAGATGTGTATTCGATGATACACATTCTGTATTCATCCCGTATGCATCTATACAGATACACACGGGATGTGCACGTATCCGTACCATTAAACAAATGTCCAAAACATTTGTATTTGTACGAGTGTTAATGTACAAATGTCCAGACATTCAATTTGTTTACGAATGTCCAAATTCGTATGAATAATGAATAGTTTGAATATTTGTGCACATCCCTAGTTCTGAAGGAAATATAAGTTATTGAAGGGGGGCAGATAGTTCCATTGATAAACAGATTGCAGGCGAGGTAAGACCTGAATGTTATCCTTCTGTATCTCTCAGTGCTTGGGTTTTACTCCTCTGACATTCAGAAATGCCAGGCAGAAGCAGGCAGGATAGGAGCCGTGCTGAAAACCCTTCATGTAGGTCATTTAATCCAGGGACCTGAGGTCCTGTCATCTTCACCCAGACAAAAACAAAATGTGATCAGATTTTGCTGTTTTGCATCTTCATGGCAGGTTTTGTTTTCCTCCAGGTCCAGGAGTCCAAGGCGACAGAAACCAAGATTAATGAAGCGAGGGAGCACTACCGCCCCGCAGCAGCTCGTGCTTCCTTGCTGTATTTCATCATGAATGACCTCAATAGCATCCACCCCATGTACCAGTTTTCCCTAAAGGTACAGCATTTATGCGTCTTCAGGACTGGTGTATTCCCTTGGCCATTTAAATTGTAGTAAATCTTATGAGTCAAATGAATCCCTTTCCCTTTCAAACGTAGTAGATTTCATAGCTCTGTACCTTCTTCTTACTTTAGATATTACTATTTGTGCTGTAGAATTGCTGCCTTTGGCCTTCCATGCCTTACATAATCAGGGAGTCAAGGACCATCTCAGAATTGCCTTTTAGCTTTCAAATCTTAAACTTTTGTGGTTGTTTAAAAACGTTTTAGTTGACTGCAGCCATAGCATCTAAACCAGTTGGTATTATATCGAACCAATATACAAAGCCGAGAACTGGGTTTAAAAAGAACCACAACTTTATTGTTTACCACTAAGGACAGAAGAGGAGTGGATGTTGGATTTCCTCAACAAGCATCCTGCTTCCTATTTGATATTATTTATTGAACACCTCTACTACAAGTGTAATATTGTAGGGTTGGATATGATGGATTTTCTGCCACAATACAAATTGGTCTTTGGGATGCCATGCAGTTGGTGGTATTCCAGCCTCCGAATTGGCCAACCTTTCTGCTGCTGTTCCTGGAAGCACTTAAGCAGATCCCTGGCCTGGTTTGAGTTCCCTACCACTTCTATCAAATCCAGGCCTTTTGCTCCTCTCACTAATGGTAAAGATAGGAAAATCAGATACCAGATAGGAAAAGACTAATCCCTCACACCTGCAGGGCCAATAAGCAAGAAGTATCCTGTTTCTGTCACTCAGCAACCAATTGAATCCATAGGAAGGCATTCTCAAGTCAATGGTCTAGTAAGGAAGATGTGGGGTCCTTTAAAAACTAGGTGTGTCTCTAGACAGTGAGAGGAAATTCTGTGATTTCCCTTAGGTCCTAGCATTGCTCTCGCTGCTGCTGCCAAATGGCAGAAGGAAATCCCAGTAAAATACAGGGCTCTTACCTCTATCTAGTTTTTCTTTGTGGGATCATTCCTCTTGCAAAATAGCTGTATATAAGGAAGCATTCACCCGCTTCCCTTTGTTATTTCTGTGCCTGAGCTATTTCCATAATAGTGAATTTGCAGATTTTTCCTTTAATAATCTAGGGCTATACTGGGATTGCCACAGATATGTGTGGCAATCCCAGTATAATCCAGGAACATTGTGGGTTTTTACCTGCGTTTGGAAGCACCTTATGTATGAACTGAAGGAGGTTCCAGTTGAGCTCTCCCTGTTGTAAGGTCCTTAGGTTTTGGGTAGTTACCATTCAGTTTCATTCTCTGGGTCATATCCTAAACCTCTCTTAGAAGTTCCTACTCAATTGTATCTGCCCACAAAGCCAGAACTGTTCCTTCTTCTCAGCCTCTTTTGGTGCCTGACTGTAGAAGTCTGGTTGTAGTTCCACTGGTTTTAAATATGTGGGTTAAACTAATTCAGTTACAACCTTCAGGTGATCTGGTTTTCATAACCCAGCTGGACCTAGGTTTAAATTCATCTTCAATCCTTCTTTAGAATAAAAGAATACATCAACAAAGCGACAATTTTCTTTCAGCAGTCTCTCCCAAAGTTAGATTTTCTGGGTTAGTTGCTGATCTGCTTTTTCCTGTTATTGCATTTTAACATATTTAGTTGTTGCAGCATTTAAAATTTTATGTTGCCTTGCTTATAAGCAGAGCGTACATTTTTAAGTAACTATGTGGCATTTCAAAGATATTTCAGAAGCAACATTCCCTGGAAAAAGGCAGTGCTTATTATATTAATGTTCTCTGGCTGTAGCAAGATGTGAGCTTTCTTGGGATTTTTTTTCTACTTGTATTGATTAGAAAGCTGAGCAGGAAGAAAAACCATATTTATTTCATGACAACATATTATAAAGAACCAGTCTGGCTAATAGTTATAGGCAATGAAGATGAGTTACTCCTTGGAGATAGACTTATACCCAACCTCTGTTTGATACATCCAAACTGTGTAAAGGGTCTATAGACTGTTGCATGCTTCACACAACAACTCTAGCTTCTTTATGAGTGTTAAAATGCAGATAAAATACACAAGTCCTTTGGAAATTAAGTGGGGAATTGACATTCACCATAACCATGCAGAAGCAACCATTACTAGCCTATTTGTCAGCAGAGGCATGTTTCACTTTTACATAGCTTCACCCTGCAGGACAGAGTACCTCATTTCACCTGTCTGTTGTGTACAAGCCTTTTGTGGCTCCACCCATGAATGGCCACTGTTGAGAGGATAAAGAAATCCCCTGCTTTATTTTATCGTGGTTCATCTGTGTTCTCCTTGTCGTTAGCCATGTAGAGAGGCTGGACTTGTTGGAGAAATCCCACAATAGTCCGTAGCCTATCTATGCTGTTTGGAGGTGTCGAACAAAACTTTGTCACAAGCCAACTTGTGGATAATATTTAGAGTTGTAATGCCACAAAAGAAAAAAGTAGAGTATGGGCCTAAATGCATTGGCTGCCTCACTAGAGACCTAGGTGGAAGGGTCCTCCTGTTATTACTTCACACATCTTCTGCCCTAGGCACACCTTCAAGGTACACTTCTGGGACAGTGCCTCGCATCATGTAGGGGACAACTTGAGCTTGGGATTGCAAAAAGAAAACCTTGATTGCTTGAATGGACTAAAAGGGCTGAACACCTGGGATAGGGCCTTCTCAGTGATGGCCCCCAGACTACGGAATAGACTCCCCACTGAAGTGCATCAGGCACCTTCATTTTACATGTTTAGGAAGGCAGTGGAGACACATCTTTGCTGTGTCCTTTGACTAAATTGAGGATATAGCTTTTTCTCCTCACCTCTCAGACACCTTTATTGTTTTAATCCGTTTATATTTCATTTTAAATACTGTTACTGCCATGAGACCTCAGGGTATAGGGCAAGATAAAAATATACATAGATGCATACTTGCATGCATGCATGCATACATACATACATACATACATACATACTTAAGATGTTTATGATGGAAAAAATGTTTAGTATTTATGTGCTCTTGTTCCTTGTTATGTTTACAGCCTTATGGATTGGCAAGTTAAAATGAGTTCTAAATCAATTTGTTTAGGGTGTTTCAAACTTCTTTTATAAACCTGTTGATGAATCAATGACAAAGATTGCCTTAGAGAAGGATTTTGGAGCATTGATTTAAAAATATTTATTAACCCTACTCAAAAGATTTAAATAGACAGTTTGCAACAACTTGTCTTAGATTGCCTAAGAACATTTAAAGAATGATGTTCTATGAATAATTTAGTAATATTTTATGTCTAGATGTAATACTGCTATGCTTGGGACTTTGGGCTGACTGCTTTTTTTAAAAAAAATTCAGGACCCTTTTTATCTTAAGAAATAACAATGTTCTGCGTGTTAATAGTGTGTATTGACTGACATTTAGCTTAAAAGTCAGCTTTTACTACTTTTAAACAATCTTTCTCTCCCAGCTAATGATTTCTTTGTTGTAATTTCTCCCAGTTCAAGCTATGAAGACTTTTCAGTGTCTCTTATCATAAACAGATGCTTTTGGAAGTCTCTTTGCTATTGTCTGTCTGGGATGGAGTGTGGAATCCTTAATATAGGTTGTTTCTAGTCCTGCCCCACAGAAAGTCAAGGATCAGGTGCAGAAACATATTTTACGCACATACAGATGATATTGCAATTAACTTCATCTCCTGTAACAATGGAGGTCTTCCCGCACAAGCCACGTTTAACCAAAATGACATCAGTTTTAAAATGGCAAATGTTCCTTTAGAACTGCAACTTTGACTTGGAAATATGACATATCTTTAATCAAACTGAATGTAGATGAGTCCTATAATCAGTGCATATGATCTTCCAGAAGCTGAGTTTGCAGTACTTGGTCTCCAGTACTAGGAACATGAGATTGTATATTGAAGTATAAGCATCCTATAGGATATGGGCTAAAAATCATTTTGAAAGGAGGGCTGAGGAGAGAGACTTCTTTGGAAAAACTGTACAAATGAGTGTCAAAAGAGCCAAAGAAAAAGTTACCCCAAATCTCTTTCTTAACCTGTTTAAAGAAACCAAGAAGGAACAGGCCAGCAGTTTCTTCAGCCAAGGGCCTGGCTTAAGCAGCCCAGAAATCACTAATAGTACAAATGTTCCAGTTAGGATAGGGACTGAACTGAAGTTTAGGGTTCAAGTACACCAAACTTGGAAACAGACTAGGAAGCTCAGAAGCCTTTTATCTTTTGGACCCATTACTAAGTGCAGCTAAAATTTTGCAGAGTGACACACAGTAATCAGGTGAGTCATGAGTAACAGTTCTCATATAAGACCTCGGAATGTACTCTCAATTTATTACTAGATGTTCATCAAATCCTGGCCCTTAATCCCAAGTTGTTGAAGGCTATATTTGTCAGCAGCAAAATTTTAGACATAGTCCAGTAGCAAACTGGCTACCACTGTAGTTCCTTAAGTGTAGTATGCTCATGTTAGGCACCTCTACTTATCATTTTGATTATTACTATTATTTAGATTTTTAATCTGACCTTCACCTGCAGGTCACAGAATGAACTGCATGTTTTAAAAACTCCTTAAAACATAAGAAAGAGAGTACATTAAAAATTACAAACAAATAATTCAGTGTTATTTCACTATCTTTCCACTATATTACCAACGAAGAAAAGGAGAAAGAAATAGATGTTTCTCTACCAGAAATTCTGGGATATCACCATTAATGAATGTCTAACATACAAACACAAAGTAATTGGTGATAAACTCCCTAAATTATCTTTCTGTGATATCTAGTCCCCTTTGACATCTGCTTTGCTCACACTTACCAATAATTATACTCCAGATGTGTAAGTTCATTAGCTTGATATTCTAGTTCTGTCTTTTCTATGTTCTGCCCTTGTTCTATCTATTTTGGGTTTCTTAATGTGATCATTTTATATCTTGTGTCTTAGAAAATTTGGCTGCTAGGGGTTTATTGATTATTGTATTTTGTTTGTTTGCATCTTTATGATACAGTACTGTGTTATGTATATGTTTATGAATTTGCTTTAAATAAAAAAGTAGATGTTTCTCTCATTGAAGGTTGTATCTCTTCAGCTTTTTTGATCCTCAGCTGTGAGCGCCAAGGACTCATGTTTTTGCTCCGGTCAGTTTTTAAGTACCTACAGCAAAAGGCAAAGACAAAAAGACTGGGAGGGTCTCAGGCAATAGGTAAATAGCATCAAAGGTGTTCCTAGTTTAGCCATCACTTCTAGGTCCACCTTAAGGTCAGAGCCATATAAAGTATGTACTGTAAGCCTGTCTTGAGCTTCCCATAGGTTATGGTTGCTGTTACCAGGCTTACTTTCTCCAGGATCATTTGCAGATGTGTTAGTAAAAACTGTCAAGTAAAAGATGACATTTCTTCCCCAAAGCTCATTTGCTTTCACCAAAATTCTCAGGGCTGAAAAAAATCAGCATAATATAACTGAATGTTTTGTGATTTATTGTAGCTTCCTGTAAGATTCATTTTCTTCTTCTCTCCTTCTTGTCCTACCCAGGCATTCAGTGTTGTCTTTCAGAAAGCTGTTGAAAGGGCCTCTCCAGATGAAAATCTAAAAGAGCGAGTAATGAACCTAATTGATAGCATCACCTCCTCTGTGTTCCAATACACGACTCGGGGCCTCTTTGAATGCGACAAGTTGACTTACACAGCCCAAGTCACTTTCCAGGTACACTACTCTCCTCTGGTACTTCCTGGGTCTGCAGCGTGCATCCTCTAAAGTGATCATAACTGACGAAGTCGAAGACTTTGTGAATCCTTCAGTGACGAATTTTATCTCTCTGCCTCTTTATGTATATATGTTTTTATTTAATTGGGTTCTTATTTGCCGTTGTTATGTGGGATACATGCTCTGCCTCTAGGCAGGGTGTAAAATCTGCTAGTATCCTGGGGTTATGTTGGGATTGCCAGATGTATTTGTGACCATCCCAAGTCCTGGGATATTGGGGTAATATCCCATGGTGTTGCTATAGTGGGAAAAATTATTTATTATTTACAAAAAGAACTCTCCAGGTGCTTTTCCCCACTGTAGCAATATTCTCTTAACTGTCTGGATGCTGCTCCTGAGAGCTGCCAAGTTGCAGATGTCCACCACTGTGCATGTGTGGGCTTCCAAAATGAACGTTGGAATACTCAGGTGTACACAGTGCATTGATGATGGGAACATGGTGTCCAGACAGGTAAATCGGGTTGCTTGCTCCCTGCTGTTGTTCAGATGACTGAGGAACAAGCAATTATTGCTTAATAGTGTTTTGGGGGGCTGCTTCCGGGAGGTGGCCATATTTAGCTTAAATGTAAGTTCAAATGCAAACTGTTAAAGAATACACCTGCAATTCTGGCACCAGCTCTGAGTCTTCTGATGGTGTAGTTCCTGGAAACTTTTGAATTATACAAATTGCCTTAAGGGAACCAGAAATTATTGCTGGTCTTCTAACTGTCAGCTTTTACATTGCTGGCTATTATGTGTATAATGTGGTCCTGCAGAGCATGTCTTTGCATTTTACCATCCAGGTAAAAGCAGAAGCATTTATATAAAGACTATGTTTTATGAATGGCAGTGGGATTCTAGAAACTTTTGCTTTTTATTTTTATCTCAACTGCAGGCTTTAAGAAATCAGCATTAACTCATGCAATGCCGTTTCGGTTTGTGATTGCAGATACTTCTGATGAATAAAGAAATTAATCCTATAGAACTTGACTTCCTCCTACGGTATCCAGCCCAACCGGGCATCATCAGTCCAGTAGATTTTTTGTCAAGCCAGTCATGGGGTGGCATCAAGGTAACCAATTTTAATGTAAAATAGACCTGTCCTAGGAAATGTCAGCAGTGGTTTGTGCTATTAAATATGACATAATGTTTTGGGTCATAAGAGAGTTTCAGCTATTATACTTAGGTTGTTTGGAGTGATATTTTTAAATCTTAGAACAGTGATGGTGAACCTTTTGAGCTCGGTGTGTCAAAATTCGCATGAAAACCTAGCTTAACTCGGGTGCTGTGTCACTTCTAGAGATATCCATAATTCTGTGATATTTGTAGCTCTAGTAAAAAAGTTATATTTTTGATATATGTATTTTATTAAAAGCAAAAACAAATAATTCTTTACATTTGCTAAATCTTCAATTGAAAGTTGGTAGTTTGTACACTTCAAGAACAAGGAAGCGCTACACGCCCAGGTGCCAGGGCGACCATGTGTGTCACCCAAAAGGGCTTGGTGTGTCACCTGTGACATGCGTGTCATAGGTTGGCCATCACCGTCTTAGAACAATGTTTCAAAGCACGTGGAAGAATCCTGCCGGATCAGCAGATAACCAGGGTAAACTGCAGTTTATTTCACCCAGTGCACTGGGGCTTCTCAGACAAAGGGACCAAGTTTTGTGGTTCTTCAAACTCACTCATATAGAAAAGTGAAACATGAGAAGACAAAGGCAACCCTGGCTTTGGTGCGCTTATTCATATGTAGTCAACCAATCATAATTGAACAACACAGAGGACAACATAATATTGCTGGAGTACAGAGGTCTCACAGAGAGCATTGTGGGGGCTTACTGCTTGTTTTTTGCTTTTTTATATTTGTATGTTACCCAACCATGTCTATTTCAATTGCACTGACATCAGTTTCATAGCTGTATGATTCTCCATTAAGGTTTCGAATGCAAGGTTGGTTCTCTATTTTTGTCACTCATCTTTTCCTTTTCTATTTTTATGTTGTACAAAAGTTGTATCAAAAATGTATCCACTACTCCTCTGGTTCTAGGTGCTGCACTTCAAGAAAGATTTAAACAAAAATATCTGGTGTTTTTGTATATGGGAGCTACAAAGCTAGGTTGGTGGAAGTCTAGTGTCCACAAAATTCAAAACTAGTTCTTTTTCACTGCACGCAGAGTGAAAGTGACATGGACTGGTTAAAAGCCCCTTGTGGGCTTTGTGTGCCCTCAGGCTAACTTTGGGATCTTTGATTTAGACAAATGGGGGCAGCAAAGATTTTGAGGGGGCATAGAAAATGCATCCCATGAGGACAGTGTTGAAAGAACTGGATGTATTTTACTTGAAGAAGAGAGAATTTGAAATATGAGAGCAGTATTCAAATATCTATGACAGGAAGACTCGTTCCGTGTTGCTAGGGAAAGCAGGTCAAGGTTTGGTGGATTTCTGTTATGGAAGGTGATGAACAATTGAGGAACGTCTAAATGATAAGAGCATCTTAACAATGAAACTAATTATGGGAGAGTGGGAGGAGGCTATCCTTCAAGATCCTTCTAGTGTCCTAATTCTTTGAAAACTGATGTTGATGAATATTATTACCTTGAGAATGTAATGTATGCATTAAGATTACCCTGGAAGTTTTAAATTAAGTTTTAAAATGTCACTTTTCAAGATTTGCAAGAAAATATATAAATATCTTTTTATGAAAAAACAAAGTTGATTTCCCTGGATCTGTAGAAATAACTATTTTAATGGTAGTATTAGCAATGTACTTTCCAGCATTCTCCAGAAAAGGATAATGCAGTCTAACAGAGCACAAAAATGACCCACAAAAGCCAAATTGGTTTTCTTCCTGGAAAAAGAGCAACTACTTGTTTCCTTAAAGCATAGATTCTCAACATGTTTTGCTGCTGCTTCTTTTTTCAGAAGATTTTTCCTGCTTCATCAGCTTCCAAAAAATGTTTCACTAAGTGGCATCTTGGAGTTGGGCATTAAATTGTTACAATATAGAACTGACAAAAAAAGAGACAGTCTTATCATATCTGTACTCCGATCCATCAAACACAGAATATGGTCAGGAAACAAAGGCAATCTGAGGGAAAAGGTGCAAAATATGGTAACACCCTCAGACAACCTCACTTCAACCTGTGTGAATAATGTTCTGCTCCTGTTGGAGCAGTCATAAAATCCAGGGTTGTATCTAAATGACTTGTGAGTTTGATGTGCTTTTTTCACGTGACCTAGCTCTGCTTTCATATAGGCTAAATAGGAAATTTTGCAACGCTTCCAAGACTCCTTGAAATACAAGAAACTGAAGCTACTGAATAACTAAAATAAAAATGGTCAAAATTATCTTGCTAAGCAAACTCCTTTTAAAAGGCAGTTGAGGATGACCATGCCTTTATTTGTGTAAGCCTTACTTTAAGGGAGGTTCTCAAAACTGATCAAAGCCCTTAATGGGAAAGTTTTACCAGTGTGTTGTTCACACCGTGTAATGAACCTGAATGGATTTAATTCTCTTCTTGCCCTTGTCCTCAAGATGGAATGGGAATAGACATTTGAACTCTTTTGTGTTCAGTTTGTGAAAAGAAAATTTAATTTCTTAAATAATGATGGAATATGCAGATGGCTGGGATTTTATGTTCCAGCGGTTTCTCTTTTTTTGTCCAGTTGATAAGACCACCAGTCTGGTCCTCAGGAAATTCAAAGAAAAAGTCATTTCATTTTATAAAATCCTTTATTCAGGAACAGACACACTGATAGTAAGCTTCAGGCAAAATGTGGTAGGGTTAAATCTGTTAAACAGTTCTGAAAAGGCCAATAAATCTGAAATTGAGTTTACATCTAGGGGACTTTAGATGCTTAGTACAGCAGTAAATGGACTCCCCAGTGTGCCTTGATCTGTCTCCCTGTCTTTGAAGGAAGGTAGCCTTCTTCAGTGGGGCTTTCAGATCCTGCCATAATTGAGAAGCTGTAGAGGCTCAGTCCTGCATTGAAGCTGGGCAAATCAAGGGAAATGAGCCATGGGCCTCATCCCCACGGCATCGTTATCTCGAATTCAAAACGTTTTGAGTTCTCCTTGGCCAGATGGCAGTTCGGCTTAACACGCTTCTTCCGTGTTAAACCACGTTAAACCATTTTAAAATAAATCCTGATTTCAAGAGGTCTCACACCAGATTGTGCGCTTGATACGTGTTTCATTTTTTTCTGTGTGGACAGTACCGTGTTAAGGGAAGAGAATCCATGTTCAGGGTTTCCCTCCTCCAATCGCAGTCTACCCAATGGCTGTCTGTATTCTGTGGACGTCATGGGGGTGGTGGTGTTTCCCTGCCTGATCTGAAGCAAAAACTTTTTTCGG
>MTQE01002208.1:50709677-50727667 GCA_014337955.1 Aspidoscelis marmoratus | reverse complement strand
GGTACTTAATGGGTACTTCTAGTGACAGTGGAAAAACACCCATAGTGTCCACTTACTCAAAGCATAACTGCATTAGAGCTTTATAAGAATTCATAGTCAATTTAAATGTCAGGGTTTTTTTCCATAACACTTTTCCAACCAACTCTTTGGCCACTTGTAAAGCAAACATTAATACTGTGTAATCGGTATACAGGAGAATATTGAACAACATGTCCATAATTTTTGGCATGTGTCAGATTGAATCTGGTTCTCGTTGCTTCAGACACACAGAGGCAATCAGCCAATAGTTGTCCTTCTTTGCAGATGCTTCTGGAAGAATGATAATCAGAGCTGGCAAATATTGCTGAAACTGAGGAGATACTCAGTATGTGCTTGGAACTAAGGCTGCTTTTTAAAAGCACTTGTTGGACCATACTGGATGGCCCTGTCTTAAATCCATATTTGTTGCTAAAAACCTATGCCAAAACTGATTCCTATTTATGGAATCAAAAGCTGTCATCAAATTGGTGAAGGCTATGAATTGCTGGACATCTTCTGTATTAAGTTCTCAGATGATATGGCTAGTCATTTACTGGTCTCACTAAATGCAAGGATCAGAACAGTTAACATTCTGGTTTTTAGTGTTGTTTAGATGTGAAAGTTGCACAGTGATGAAGGAAGACTGTAACCATGTAGTCTCTTTTGAACTTTGGTGCTAGAGACGGCTCCATCAGGATAGTTAGACTAGTCAGTGGATGCTAGACCATATAAAACCTCAATATTCAGTAGAAGCACAAATAATGAAGCTTAGGCCGTCATACTTTGGGCACATAACGAGAAGACCAGACTCCCTGGAAAACATGGTAATGCTAGGAAAAGGAGAAGGGGAAAGAGACTGGCCAGTTAATAGATGCATAGACTCAGAGCCTTTTTGCACTTACCACAGAGTGCCTGTACTTAACAGAGTTGTTTCTTTACCAGAAACAACTCTATGCACGCTGGTCATCCCTTGCACCGTATAATAGCGTATACTGTATAGTAGCGGAAGGAGTAGTAAACCCTGTGCCCTCCTTCTGCACTTCTTTTTAGTGGAAGACGTGCAGGGAAAGCATATGACTGGTGACAGGCATGATTATTAGCTGCATCACCAGGTTGCCCCGGTAAGTGTGGATGCCTAAAGTGTTCTAGCACGTTACCTTCCAGTGACAGGAGGCAAAGTGCAAATTCTCTTTCAGTCACAGCAACAGTGAAAGCCTCCTTGGCACACCTAAGAAAGATTGTAGAAAACCAGTCAGTCTGGAGAAAGTTGATTCATATGGTTGCCAAGAGTTGGCTATGGCTAGATGGCACGAAGCAGTTAAGCATATTGTTAAGAGAAAAACTGTGTATATTGACTTTGTTACATTCTCATTTTAGTAGTAAAATACTGGATCTTCATTTCAGTCCATGTTCAATTTGGCTTAAGTGGGAACAAACAGCTGCATTTCTTGACAAGTGAAGCTTCTTTTGGCTTTGCAGTGCATCCTCACTTATTCTTTCCATTACAGAGTCAAGCATATGATTGAGTAGAAACCATCCATTGTTGGGTAGTCATTCAAAGATCTTGTAGATCTTCCTTATTTCTTTCCCGCACATATCATAGAATAGTGGCCTCCTGGATGTTGTTGGAGCACAGCTCCCATAATCTGTGGGAGATTGATAGTTGTTATTGTCCAGGCTGGATATCCAGTTTTCTATCCTTGTGACACATCTACTTTTTGTGTTTTTCTAGCCCCAGGTAAGGTGGCTGGGTCTCAGAGGTTCATTGTCCCTGTTTCCCATCCCTGTTTCCCATCATCTAGCAATCACCCTTTTAGCATTTGCCACATATATCTGAATTCCTAGGCGATAGAAATGCAATCCGTAGAACAAACTTCCATTCCCCTTAGACTTTATGAAACTGTTGCTGACTATCAACATACGTCAGAGCTTTATGTAGAAACTGCATCCATTTTTAACCAGAGTTACCAGATACCACTTTGAGACCAATTGCATGCCAAAATATATGCCCTGTTGTAGAGCAATAGCTCTTTCTTTTGGGAGGTGAGTATCTTGATCAGAATGGGAGAAGCTGGATCTTATTGGTGTGGAATACACCTGGCAAAATAGGATTGATCCACTTCACTATATCCCCCTCCCCCCAGCTCCCTCATTGCCTCTTTCTGAAAAGGAAGAATTTCCATTATGTAGATATGACAAAGCAACTGAAAAAGCATTGTTTAATAAACGTGGTTTTGAATAATGAGCTCTGAGTAGTTGGATTCAGCTTTCAAGAGGGAAAATGGCTGCAGAGACAGAAACTCATATTAATGCTGTATTTATAATTTTGCAGAATGCAGATGATAAGATTGTTATGTGCAGCTAAGAGATAAAGGGAGCAATTCATGTATTTCACATTGAAGAAAATCTAGTACTTCCTTGACAAAGGAACAGAAGATTCTTTTTCAAATTGCTTATGTTTTAAAGTTCCATGAAGTTTCTCTTCTTGTAGCAGATTGGTTTTGACATAATCTGCTGAATATATGGAAATGCACATTGATTTTTCCTAATGCTGTCACAATCTTTTGATCAAGATTGTCTGATAAGATCAGCCTACAGCTTACTTAAGTAGCCATGTTTAAAATATTAATGAGATGGAATTTCAAAGAAGTAATTAAGTTGCTCCCATTCTGGAAATTTGGAAACGTTTAAAGAATGTCTCTGATACAGTCCATTGATGAATGTTTTCCAAAATCTGTCTTTTCCAGATCCTAAGAAACTTAGAATATCCTGGTAATGACAAAATTTGGGAGTGTGTTGGCACACTTGGCAAGAAAATATTCCCCAAAGAAACTTTAAAACATATAGAAATGAAAAGGAACATTAGAGATCCTGTAGAGTAAATTGGTTTAAATGCCAAAGCATTTACAAGCCTTATTTAAGAATACCTGTAACTGCTTTTCCTTTGCCTTGATTGCCAAATGTTCTAATTTCACTTAATACTCTTTAAAAATTAAATAGTTCTCTTCTTGGAGTTAATCACATATACATTATGCCTTCTGGCAAATACCAGCAGCTATGAAACTTCAGGATAAGCTAAGGCCCCCTATTAAAAGTTTTTCTGGGATTCATTCTAATGGACAACCCTGTTTGCAGTGCTGAAGGAGAGACTGTAGAGAGTTTGAGGGTTAAACTATTTGCCTGCATTTTTTTTCTTAATATTTTTCATTTGATGAAAAATTTTAAAAAATGCAGGCCTAGCCCATTTGTTTGCCCTGTTGTTATGTGAAATGAAAGCTCTGAAGGACTATTGTTGTGGAAGAAGAGGCTGACAATATATCAATATAGAAAAATATGACGAAAGATAAGAGGTTGCATATCAGAGAACAGAGCTTCTGTGTGATGCCTGTGAGACTGGTGGGATGGAGGGCAAAACAGCTTAAAAGTGGTACCAGGAGTCACAAAAAGTGGTCCTGGGAGCATGGAAACCATGCCCAGTGCCACCTGATGGCTCCTGGGCAGTCCCCATGTGCTCCACTGTCTTTCTCACAGTCAAAGTACTAGGTAACTAAAGACTGCTATCACCCTCTTGTTTTAAGCCAGGAGTTTGGATGAGTTATATTGTTTTCCATAAGGGACTGGGAAAGAAATTACAGTAGGAAGTGGGCCTTTTCTCACTTGGAAGATGGGGATGATCAGGCAAGCTCCAGTATGGAGCGTGTTCACACTGTGGAGCCGCTTCTGTCCTGGAACAGCTCTGGGCATGCATGGCCATGCCCATCTTCAGTAGCTGTGGATCAGTAAAAACTGCTCCACAGTTATACTAGTTAGTATATTCCCACATGCAGCCTTTACATTACCTCCATACAAAGGGGGTGATATAGCATGGCTGTGGCTGTGCAGTCATGTGCCATGTTGCCTGACTGCCATAGCAGTGGCATGATGCTCATGGCCATTGCTGTGATGCAGACACTCCTGGGTAGGACTGTTCACACTTTGACTGCTACAAGGTAGGTTTCAGTTCAGTTTGGGATGGAACTAGCATTCAGTGTGAACGTTGGCCACCATTCCTGATTGTAACTTCCGTGGAACACTGTCTCACAGAAGTGCAAAAAGCCCCAGCGTCATTGGTACAAGACCCATCTTTAAAATGGAAAGGGCTGGTGAGGACAGTCCTTGTCATTTTAGAATGTAAATTGGTGTTTATCCCCCATTGAAGGATCACCTTTGAGCCTCACCTGCATGAGTGTAGAAAAGAGAGGTGTGGGGGCGAAGCATGCTGTTCATCAAAAACTTAGAATCTGCAGGCCAAGAGCTAGTATGGAGTTCCACCTTGAAAGCAACTTCCCATGCTTGTTCCGTATCTGAATTTGTTGAAGATGACAGGGTTGGGTTTCTTGGTTTCATGTAAAGTCATGTATGGGCTTGTGTGGGTCTCTGTAAGAGTTTCTATTTTTGTTAAGACTCACCAGCTGCTGGTACACAGGGTTAATATTCTAGAATGGGGTACAAGCATGTCTTCAAAGTATCATATGAATAAATGATGCTCTAGTTAGTCTAATGTCTGAATATTGGAAAAATAGCATAGTTGGGAGATAAGCTGAGAATGATCAGTGGGGGAAGACTTAGTGAGCTTGTCAAATACTATATTAGTAACAAGGGTGATTAAAATGTAGATCTTGCATGACATGATGATTGAAGTTTTACATATCCATCGCAGCTTTATTTTTACCTTCATTAGACTTGTACTCATGAGTTGAATAATTCAGTTAATGCAGCCAAACAAAAAACCAGCTCCAGGGAATGATGAATATAAAACAAAATACAGCCTGGAAAAAGATGACAAACAGCTTGTTTACACTACCATTCTTTAGCTTTAAGAACTTGTTTCCCAAATGGAATAGTTATCTACTTGGGTTCACACTAGCCTAGTAACAAGGCTTAGGGACAGCTGCCCTTTGCTAGCCATTGGCTGGCTTTGAAAAACTGTAAGGATAGGCATGGGATTCAACTTCTGCTTGGCTACTTCTATAATATCCATTTATTATGAATCTAGAGACTGATTGCAACCTCAAACGCTTAGCATTTCTTTCTCCAGATTTTACTGATCCAAACTAGAACAAATTCGCGAGTGTGGTTGATCTATACTCCTAATTAATGAAGAATTTGAAGAATGCCTCTTTAGGGCATTTAAAAGGTTCACTGGAGGACAGGGAGGGTTCATATGCTGGAATATAATGTTTACTTTGCATCCCTGTAATCTACCTTTTTAAAAGCCCTTACAAGAGTGCCATCTTATCAGAAGGGTACATGTTCTCTTCCTACTTTTCAGATACTGCTGTTTTAATATTTATGGTTACTTTAATATATATATGGTTTTAAATATATATGGTTTTAAATGTTACCTGCCCTGAGACCTTCAGGTATAGGGCAGGATAAAAATACAAACAATCAAACACATACCACTTATTAGTTTACTCAAATAGCTGCAGTGATAGAGTTAGTCATGTGTTCATGTGTAATACGGGTTCAGGCTGAAAATGGTGTTATTAATAAGCAGCGTTCACAAGATGGCACAGGGACACAATGCCTCTGGAAGCTTCTCCTGGTTCCCCTTCCCTGTCCCCTTCCCCCAACACACACCTAGGGAAGAAAAGCAGCCAAAAGAAGGGATGTTCAAAGCACATCTTCAAAGTTACAAAATTTGGGGAATATCTATGTTAGTAGTGTCAGATGAATATAGAGTAGTATGTGAAAGAGGAACTTTATGTAACTGGTTCTTCTGGGCTTCAATTCTTCTCAGACTGTGTCAGAATAATATAACCACTTAGGCGTTGCACTGAAAGAAGACAAAATGGGATAGAATTTGTGAGAAATGTACATAAAAATGGCTTTAATTTACATAAAAATGCAGTACCACTCACAGTAAACTGTTTTTATGGGGGGAATTAACTACATAACACCAGAGACCAAGAATTGACAGGATCTTGAATCCTCTTTTAATCTCACATGCCACAGAGAGGAACCAGCAATAATACACTTTTTGAAACCATATCTTTGCTTACTACTTAGACTGCATTCGCACACAGTTTAAAAACAAAAAACAAAAAGAACACTTAGGTGTCTTAGAGATGGCTCAGAGATACTTGCAGGTGGGATCATTTGCAAACCAGTTTCCCCCTTCCCTCTCTCATGAGTGTCCTACATTATAATACATTGATTGAAGAAGACTCTCTCTTCTGAGCCACTTTTTTTTTGTCTACATATGAGCAGAACCTTAGGATGGACTGAGAATTCAGAATGTTTCTAGCCTTCTACATCTACTTTGGGATGAGGGCAGGCCAGCTTAGGTGGCCTGTTCCAGTTCTGAGCCCCAGAGCCCACAGGCTGCTTTCCATGAGGGGCTACAGGTAGATGGGTGCGGGAGACAGGTGAGGCTACATGTCTTGGTCAGGTTGGGATCAGAGGACCCCAGCTGTGCCACTGCAGAGGTGAGTGGGCTTGCTCTTCCACATGCCGCTGCCACACCAAAGCTTCATGGGTCCTGTGCTGGAGGCAGCATCGCTGGAGATGGTGTGCAAGCATCTACCAGCAGACTTTCTTTCCTGCATCCCTTTTCTTGAAGCAGAAACTTAGTGCTGACATAATCCAAATAAAGGATAGTCACAGTTGGTGAGCAAAGTCTGCAGCAGAGCTGGAAATGAACTTTTGCATTGATTCCTATATAAAGAGGATACCCTCCATTTGGATAGATACCATTCATATGAGCTAAATTTGACTATATCCTGGACATATATCTAATGTGTTTAACAAATAATAACTCTGTGCAGAAAGGGATATTGAGCAGTATAATGCCAGTCTAGCTGCCAAAACAGATGACAGTAGTGAACTTACCAATCAAGAGGAGCTGGCTAAAGTCAACATGGTGGAATGAATGGTGCTTAAAGGGAACTGCACACCTGAAACCTAAGTGAGATACATGAATGCTGGTTGAGCAAAAACTGTGGAAGAGCCTCAGAACTCAGAAGAGCCTACAGACCAACCAGAAGTGTAACCATTCTTTCATGCCTAAAACAAATTATGTGTCAGCTGTCTTAGCATGTATAGAATTTGAAAGTATATACAGTCTTGACTAGTGATGAATTTAGGAATTGATGAACAAAGGCCAACCAAGATGTTTTGAAGACAATAAGAAATGCATCCCCAACACCTGGAGAAGATTACATCTCAGATGAACAAGAATAACATGAAGTATCCTAGTATGAGGGACCATTATGTGACTTTTTGAGAGATGATGGGTGGAGTGACAAATGCCAGCATGAGGCAATAAAGATTGCTAGAAAAGCTACACTGGAAATGTTTATTTGCATTTTCTGTCCTGAACATACACAAAGTTAGGGTGAAGGATATTGGAATTTTATCTTCCTTCCCTCTTTACTTGTGTTCTGCTTTTACCTCTGTTTATTTAACTGATAGGTCTGTTTCACTTCCTTCATTGCCACTCTTTGTTCTCCCTCATGGTGCAGCATGTAAGTAGCTGGCTGATAACATTGCCTTTCCTGTCCTCGTATGCATTGTCTTGGCAAATATACTTAAGCAACACTCTTCAGGCATCCTTAATGATTTAGTTCTGTTGATGCACATGATTCTCTCACTGTGTCTGTTGAAATCCTGCAGAACAGTTCAAAATCCTCAAACCAGTAGCACTATTATGATACTCAGTAATTTTAGGCTTAAAAGAGATTGTACATTGAAGTAAAGTGATTGTATACGTAAGAGATCTACTGATTCAGAGGAGGCTTAAAGGATCCCCCCCCATCCCACTCCAAATTATGAATAAATGGTTAAAAATCCATTTTTTCCTGCTTTGTTTTAAATACTTAAAGATAGTGCTGGGCATGGAATATTTCCATGATGTTTCATTTCTAAAACTAGTGAAGCAGTACTAAGGTTTGTATGTAGAAGGCTCTGAATTCTCAATAATAGGCATGTCTGTTCTTTTAGGCATTATCTTCTATGGAACAATTTCGCAATTTGGATCGGGACATTGAAGGTTCTGCCAAACGCTGGAAGAAGTTTGTGGAATCTGAATGCCCTGAAAAGGAGAAATTTCCTCAAGAATGGAAGAATAAGTCAGCTTTGCAGCAGTTATGTATGATGAGAGCTATCCGACCTGACCGCATGACATACGCTGTCAGGTAAAATGTTGATAAACTGTGTCTTATGAAGTTATTGATGAAACTTAAAAAAAAATCCTAACCTATCCTTTAACCTAAGATAACATAAAAACTAAAAAGCCTTAGAACATGTCTTAAAACCATCAACTAAAGCAATGAAACCATCAGAGCAGTACTGTACTGAAAATTTGAATTCAGTTTGGTTGTGATTTATCAACTAGTTCAGATCTTAAGGCAGCCATGGTGTGTCTTTGCTCAGAAATACCTAGTAGCAGCTTTGTTGCTTCCTTTGCACTAGTGTCAGTTTGTCACTTCCTAAGCACAACACATTGACCTTAATCTGTAAATTACCAGAATATAAACCATTGTGGCCAGTCCGGCTTTGTCTAGAACAGTAAATTGTTACCTACTTAGAGAGTGCAGGTAGTAGAAAGAGTTTCCCTAATTCCTGGTCTCAGGAATACATAACATGCAACACTTAGGCCCTTTCTGCACTGGGTGTTAATCCAAATTATATTGCAGAATAGGGATGTGCACGAATGTATTTTTAATATTAGAATCTGAGTGGATTCAAATGTCATAAAGTCCAATTCAAATCCGTACATTCAAATGTTAGATTCATATTTAAAGATACGAATGTTGACAACATTCGTATCTGTTATACATATCTGTGCGCATTCTGTAAAAATCTGAATGCATCCCCTTTTAATTCCGTATTTAAGAGCAAGATAAGTATAATTTTTGCACACCTTTGTATATTAATCTACACATTTTAATTATTTGAAATCCATATTGGATTTTTGAAAATCCGATTTGAGTTTGAATGGTTAAACTTGGATTTTTGAAAATCCGATTCAGATTTGAATGTCAACATTCAATGGATTTGAATGGAATTTTTGAATTTTCCTGCACATCCCTATTGCAGATTAGGGGCTTACTGTCTGCATACTAGTGCAGACTACAGCAGGCCTGTCATATTCTGCACCAGCATGTGGATGGCAGGCTCCTATTCCATAATACGTATAATCCAGAATAAGGCCCAGTGCAGAAATGGTCTTAGGCTGCATCTGCACTGCACAATTTTGTATGGGTTTAAATCCAGATAATTTAATCTGTATAATTTATTATGTGGATTTGGGGGGGGGACCCCCTTCCCCCTCTCTTTTGCATCATATCCTGATTTTATGAGACTGGCATCCAAACCCCATCCCCCATGTAAGCCTGCCCCTGATTAAGATCATAGAGATAGCTACGGGGAAGGGAGCGAGAAAGGCCAAGGATGAAGTATAGTCTCGTATACAATGTTATGACGAAGGAGGGATGAAGTAGACACCAGCTTTGCGCGGAATTGGCTGAATGTGAAAGTGCAAAGTTTTTCTGATTGCTGTCTCTTTAAAATCAGACTCTCTATGCATAAAGCAACAAGGGGATGGGAAGGGGAAGATAAAATGGCAAAGTTTTTCTGATTGCTGTGCCTTTTAAGTCAGACTCTTTATGCATAAGGCTGCAAGGGGATGGGAGGTGAGAGATAAGAAAGAGTCCCTTTACTCTGCTATTGTTATAATCTCCCTGCTGTTACAATGTAATGTATCTCTCGTAACATTACAACAGCAGCTGTCAGCTCTGCTGAAGCTGCTACAGCCAGGAGGAAAAGGAGGGAAATAATGGGTGGTTGTTGGGTCAGGGGGAACCAAAGAAAAAGCCGTTTCCCGCCTTCCAAAAAGTGTGCATTCCTATTCACAAACAGCGTGGATTATTTCTAAAACCCACTGCAATACTACTTTTTATCTGAATATAGATGGTCCACATCTGAGGACCTTTAACCCTCAGAAACTGCAGATTCCTCTGGGAATGCTCAGAAACTAAAAACTTCAATTGAAGTTTTTAGTTTCTGTTTATTAGTCCAAGTACTCCACTATTGCTTTTACGCTGTGATTAAGCACCTGATCCATCATTTCAGGTTCAAATGGAATTAAGAAAGAAATGAGGTTTATTAGTATGCTTGAAATTTCCCAGTAACAGCTCCCAGCATTTTGATGTACATGTTAAGGAGCCAAGAGCATAGAGAAAAAAAACAACTCCTGCCCCCTCCCATGGGTTCTCAGGATTCTAGACAAAAGCCTCCTTTTGCCCCAGATCCCAAATGTGTTAGAACAGCATGCCTAAATAACCTTTGCACTCCATGGGCAAATTCCCATTACCACTTAAAACTGTTTAAAAATGGTTTGGATCCTCGTCATTCCCACACCCAATCAACTAAAACTGTTTTAAAAAGATTTGGATCCTCATCGTCCCCATTCCCAATCAGTTTCAGGGGTATTTTGAAGATTATTTCGCTTTAAAACGGAATAAATAAACACCGGAATTTTCCATTGTTTTTTCCACTTTTGCTTTTAAAACATTTCTTCGTTAGTGTTGTGGGAACACTAGAGTATTTCCCTATACAACAGACTACTGTTTCAGTGTAACAATTTAGCCATTTCACACCTGATAACAATGTTTCCTTTCCCACCCACGCAAGCCCAAAGATTAAGGAAAGAGCAGTCCTGCACAATTCTGGCTGTTTAAAAAGGGAAAGCTGCTGCAGGAACTGGGAGATGTGTGTATGTTGAAGTGTGTGTGAGCATGCAGGTGGTGGCAGCAGCCAAGTGAGCGAGCCAGCCAGCCAGGGTGCTTTTTTCAGGGTGAAACTTCTGCAGGAACTGGGAGATCATGTTGAAGTGTGTATGTGTGCAGGCGGCAGCAGCAGCAGCAACAGAGCAGGCCGACCAGCCAGGGTGCTTTTTTTGGAGGGAACCCCTGCTGGGGATGGTGGCTGTGGAGGTGGAGCAGGCGAACGGGGCTTGAATTACCGCTTCCCCAATCCATTTTTGGAAGCGTTTTAAAGGTTTAGAGTGGGGACACAAAATCGGGGTTGAATCTGATATTTGCTTCCTTTTAACACGCTTGATATATCGATGTAAATCCTGATGTAAATCCTGATGTATATTGCACTTATATTCCTTGAATGGGAACTCGCCCCATGCGAGTAGAGGCTACAGGGACATGAGCAAGGCTACATATTTCCCATTTAGCATAAAGCCTTCTTAATTTTACATTGCAGGTTTTGTTCCTTCTTCCCAGTCTCAAATTAATCAGAACAGACTCAATCAGTGATATCCATTTGACCTTAGATACATTCAGCATTGATTGCCGTCTACTGGATGCTGATGGCATTCAATCTGTCATTGATGTTCCAGCCTGTCTTCCTTCATTCACCAAAAATAAATTATCTGTCTGTCTTTAAGGCATTACTTTTGTTTTGTCCTTCTGTAATTTGGAACTATGTCTATCCAGACCTTGAATGAACTACTTGCATTGCAAATTGAAGCTTAAAATGCTCCAGAACTTGAAATTTTGGAAAGTTTCCTTTGGAAATGCAAAACATGACATCATTGTTTTCATCTTCATAACAACAGCAGCAGTACTAATGATGACAAAAACTATTATTTAAATGTAAACCTTCCAAACCTTAAGGAAAACAAATGTTTGATAGAATAAAAACAATTTATCATTGTGAATTCATTGCAATTTCTATAGAAGATTTTCATATGCTTTTTCTAGTTGTTAAAATTATCCCGAGAGAAAGATATGTTCTATCAAACATTGTTAATCCCAGGTTCTTTTTTTAATCATCCATTTTTTTAAAACAGTTGTAATGGTATATAACTATGTATGGAAATGTATCAATGAAAATAAAATAAATAAAAAAATGGATGTTAATCCCAGGTTCTTGATGAGTGCTAGGGAGAATCCGATTTTTTCTCATCTGGAGGATGTTTTTGTCAAAATAGTTTGATCATTTGGGTATTTGGTTAAAGTAAAAAATTATGTTGCCGTATTTGTCTTTGCCATAATTCTTAACTGCTTGGAAATTGCTTATGAGTGCACATGGAAAGTGATATCTTGGCACAATGAGCTTGTGAGTAATGCTCTCAAGGACATTGTGTCTGAAAAAAAAAAACCACCCTGATAAGGTAGCTTCAAAGAAGTAACTGGTCTGAACCAGCCAGCCATTGGACTTGTCTCTATTGCGCATGTCAGAGAAATCTGATATGTATTTCTTTTCCTATGTGGAAGGCGTTACCGGGAATATTGTAATTACCGGCTGGGTTTAGGTATATTAGATTGTGCTGGAATGTGAGAAGCCTGAATTTTGTCTTGATGGGGTTTTGGAAAGTGTGCTTCCTATGCTGCAGCATATTCAAAGTAAAATAATCTTTTCTCTCTGGCCCATCTGCTTATTTAAAACTAATATGAATAGCATTTGCTGATTGAGCGGCAGCTTGTTTTCATAGTGGTCTGGAATTTTCCTAACAAGCTGAAATGTGGTCATATTTTTTTACTCCACTGAATGTTACTCCCTTTCAATGGGAACAAATGATGTGGTCTGTGAAAGATACTTTCCTTTTTTAATTGAACCAAGAAAACTGCCAGTGAGGCTGCTATCACACTTTTAAGATGGTTTTAGGCAGATCCCGGGAGGACGTTAATTCTCCTGTCCAGCCAATATCTTGTGGATGTTCCAGAGGGATGATGGCATTGCACCTCCTCTCCCTCCTTGCTATTTTTCCCTTTTTCTTTTATGACAGAAGCTATGGCTCTTAGGCAGTGGGGAGAAACCTAATGTAGTGGAAGGAGGAGTTACAACAGTGGCATGCCCTCCCGTTCTTTATTATTTTAAATTAAAATATAGGCCTCTGTATAGGGCTCACCCCAACATCATGTTGATAGCACACTTCCATGGCTTAAGGGTTTGCTGTACAGAGTTCACTCCTGTGAGAGGTCAGACAATGCATACGTGTTTTCTCCTTGGCTTGGATGGCAAACCTCAGCCTAAAAGGGTGATAACAGTAAGTCATGCTGACCGGTTTAGTCTTTCTCTTGCATACACAAGGACAGAGCTTGCGTAGGTATTCACGAGGAGATCATGCACACATCCAGCTAACATCCTCATGTTTCTAGCCAATGATCTCTTGGAGGCTTTACCATAACAAAGCACTCTCTGCAGGAAGGGGTATAAGCTATGGAATATCAATAATAAACATTACTTTTCACTTCTCTACTTTCAGTGAATCTCGCTTCTGCATTGTCTTTTCTATACCTCTGCAACTTCAGATTTGCACACTTCTGCACCTTTTGGGGAAGCAGACATTTTCATTGCTGCTTCTGCTTTTTCTTGCACAAACTTGCTTCTTTCTGGGATAGTCAGAAGAAGTAAAAAAAGGAACAACTCGCATGAACAATGTCTCAGCGATGCCTGCATTCTTTTCCTTTTCTGCCCATTAACCTACAAGTCAGAGCTCAGGGGAGATCCAGCAAGGAACAAAAAATGTGTTGTCACTGTGGATACCATCCGCCCTTTTCTGTCCCCTCAGCAGGTGTGGATTCTCCATCTCTTTTCTTCTTTGGGATGTTGGACATGTTCTTCTCAGGAGTGCATTGACTTGCTTAGATGAGGCAGGTAAATATAAATGGTAGTGCTTTTTCTGGGCCTGCACACTGAAGGGTGTGGGTTTTGCGGCTCTACAATTCCCCATTTGACATCAGGTATTTTGGCTGCATTAAGAGGCAGCTATACCTGGAAGGAAGTTGGTTAATTTTATACAGGAACAGCCTGAGATATTATGATAGTCATAATTCACAGAACTCTTGGTGGTTCTGTCATATTGGATTATAAATCTTCTGTAAATATCTCCTTCCTGTTAAGCACACATAAAACATACATTTCTCTTTAACACGGATCCTCATCAATTGTTCAGGTTAGCCATAACTGCTATCGTAACTTCTGTAATATGATTTTTTAAAACTTTTCTATTAATTGCATTTTATATAACCATTTGAAATTATATTTTGAGACATTTAATGCAAGCACTCCTTTGGGCACAAAACAGAAAGATGCAATTTGTGAGATCTATAAAATGGTACAACTGTTAACATTTTTTTGCCTTGCCTTGCCTCCAACGAAAATAAAGCTGCTTTTAAGTTCTGCCTTTCTATCTTTGTTATACCTTTGTTAGAAATTTAGAACCATTTCTATTTTTAGAAATGCAGCCAGCCCAAGGAGAACAGGAGCCGTTCTTGATGGTTCCTATCAGGCCAGACCCGTGCATTGAAATACACTCTTGTGTCTCCTACTCCAAGGTTTTAACAATAAGCTTTTCAGATAGAATCAAACTCTAGAATATGCTGCTATTATAATTAGTAAATCTTTCTGTTGATGCTGTATTCAGAAGAAGGCCCAGTACTATGGGTTTGAGCTCCTTCCTGAAGCAAAAGATCTAGTAATAAGAGTTTTGCTGAAGCTTGTTGTTAATGTAGTTATAAATTATTTAGTGGAGCAGGCAAGGCAGGCTTGTAGAAACAGTACAAGTAGTATAGGGAAAACTTGAAAGGTCAGGACTAGTTTGTTGTGCAATATCTTATCTTCTGTTTAGTGACATTTAATTATTTCCCTGGGCTGAAAGTTCTGATTTTTTTGTTCAGCAGCTCTATTAACCCAATTAAAAAATAATTTTGCACTCCTCTATCCTTGACTCATAAAGTTTGGGAGTTAGATGCTCCACTCCAGGATTTTACTTTAAATCAGCAGTTCCTCAAGTAATTTGATAATGCTTTCCTGTAGTTTTCACCAGATCTCCTACAAATCCCCTTTCCAATTGTATTTTATTGTATATTGTATTATATTCTTTGTAATTAATCAGTATTATTGTAATAAGTTCACCCCCATAGTGAACTTTCAGCTGAATTTTACATTAAATTCATTTTTAGCTCTTGATTTCTTCTTTCTGACTCTCAGACTTTCTTTTTCGCAGACACACACACACACATGGGCATACACAAAATTCTTTCTTGCTCCCCATGAGTGCATCTCAGCCTTAATCTACCTTACGGGATTGATACAATTGTAATGTGGAGGGAAGGAGAAGGGTGTGCATGGATTTAGGCTCTTTGAATAGTGGGATATAAGTGCCAAAAATGAAAATCTTCCCTTTTTTAAATTTATTTTTTTTTAATTTTCCAGTCATTACAACAAGAATATTCTCCACATCTCATTGTTACAATACTTTAATAATTTTATATGTGACTTCCTCCATTCTTCTGACTTCTCTTATAATTAATTAATTCTATGCTCCTCATATATACCTTTTATTTTTTTCCATATGTGTTAGCCAAAACCCTCTGTCATCACCTCCAAGTTCTGTAGAAATTCAATAATGTGTGTAACGCTAATTAGTTTCAGCAAGAACTGCACAATGGTATACGCAACCAAGTGCACTCTTGCCCTGTTCTTTCTTTCTTCTAGCAGAAAAGCACGTCAAGAGTTTGATCCCACTCAAGGAATAAAACGCAAATTACAAGGCTATGTACAACGCTATGTAAAGTGCGTTAAAGCAAAGGAGCATCTGAAAATCGCATTCAACCCCGAATTGTGTCCCCACATTTCAAACACTTCAAACACTTCCAAAACACGGATTGGGGAAAGTGATTTTTTTCGTCCATCACCCTTTTCCCACCCCTCTCTCCCCATTGCCCAGGGTGCACGGTTGTGGCAGCAACTCAAGCCCCATTTGCCTGCTCCACCTCCACACCCACCATCCGCAGCAGGGATTCCCCCCCCAAAAAGCACCCTGGCTGGCTGGCTGGCTCTGCTGCTGCTGCTGCTGCTGCTACCACCTGTGCGCGCACGCACGCACGCACGCACACACACTTGTGCACTACCCCATGGGAGCTGTGCAAGTGAGCAAGTGAGCAGTGTTGCTGCCACAGTGGGCGGGTGAGAGGGAGGGATGGACTCAAGGCTGCCACTTCCTTGCTTCTCCCAGTTCCTGCAGCTTCCCCTCTTTCACCTTTTAAAGATCAAGGAAGGAGGCTGGGAGGGAAACAGACAGAATTGCGCAGGACTCCTTGTGAAGGGCAAGAATCCTCCCTGCCTCTTTCCTTGATCTTTAGGCTTGCTTGTGCCTGAAGGGAAGTGTGGGTAGGAAAGGTGTTTGTTTATTCCATTTTAAAGCCAAATAATCCTCAAAATACCCCCGAAACTGTTTGGGAATGGGGACGAAGAGGATCCAAACCATTTGTAAGCCACTTAAAATGATTGAGGGGTGGGGACAAAGAGGATCCAAACCGTTTTGAAACGGCTTTATTCCATGAGTGAGAATTCACCCCAAGAAGAAACTGTCTTAATTCTGCCTTCAAATAGGTTTGGGTTTATTTACAGACTATAATCATATGTTGCAGATCTGAAGAGAAACAAAGGCTGTCCAAGACATGGTAAAAAAATTATCTCTGAGGCAGCTCAGAGTAGGCTTTGAGATGGGATTGTTCATATACCAATTTGCTCGTCCTCCCTGTCATGAACATTTTGTCCTAGAAAAGGTGGATTAGAGAAGAGTTGGGAACATCAGGACCACCCACTGACCCTCTGGGGTGCCCCTTTTGTAATGTCTGACTGACATAACCGGCTGCACATGATGTTTTGAACTGACAGCAAAGTCGCATAGTCCACAGTTTGTTTATGAGTGAAGAGTAGAAGAGCAAGCAGTAATATTCAAACGGTGTGGATAAAGCTTCCTGAAGAATCTCTTTGAAAATAACAGGAGAGCTTATTCCAAGACCTTAAATTCTGTGTACTTAATGGCCAAAAGGCAAAGTGTTTTACAAGCTGCCAGAGTCCACATGCTCTTCATTCTCTGTTCAGGGAATCTTAAGAGCTGAGTGGAACAGGTCCAAAGACTTCCTTTTTGTGACCTTTTATCTGTAATAACTAATTACCAGAACATAAAGGAGAAGACAGATTAATTGTGATTACATTATATTAAATAGCATGCTTAATTTTATAAGTGCCTTGTGTTTCCTGAATATTAATGATTTAGTGATGTCTTTTGACAGAGATTTTGTGGATGAAAAGCTCGGGAGTAAATACGTAGTAGGAAGATCTCTGGATTTTGCAACATCGTTTGAAGAATCAGGACCTGCAACCCCAATGTTCTTTATTCTCTCACCTGGAGTTGATCCCCTGAAGGACGTAGAGAAGCATGGTGAGAAAATTAGAGCAGAATAATTGCATCAAATGAAATAATATTCTATCTCCATGTTGCCTGTACAAATGATATAAAGGGGCAATTTTTGTTTTTAAAGGGGAAGTCACTTTTCTGTGTATAAAAGACAGAAAAAGCAGGATTGTAGCCATCACTGGTTAAAACTTTATACCCTGAAAAGAAGATGAGGATGATGATAATAATAAAAATTTTAATGCAGCTCACTTGAAACATCTGGATTTGAATGCCCATTTAGCCATGAAATATCTGTGGGAGACTTGAGCCTGTTGCTGCCTTTTAGTCTAACCTTCTTTACAGGATTGGTGAAGAGAATGGCAGGCACTGATTTGAGCTTTTTAGAGAAAAGATGGGACCCAAATGCCATGAATAAATAAAGACTTCCTTTGCCCATAGTACAATTTTACAATTTGGAGACATTTCTCCAGAGGAAAAAAAATCCTTATAGAATACCATATATGGTCTGGCTGCAGGGGTTGAAAACTTAGTGAGATATGAAACAACTTTGCCATTCACATATGGGCTAATTTTTCACCTGTACTGAGGAAGGTTAACAGTATACCTTTAGGAGATTACGTAACCTTTTTCCTTTTTAATTTTCTAAAGTTCTTTGGTTTTTGCTAGATTTAGGCTGCATCCGCACGGCATCGTTATCTCGAATTCAAAAGGTTTTGAGTTCTCCCAGTTCAGACGGCAGTTCGGCTTAACACGCTATTTC
>MTQE01002208.1:50694250-50708699 GCA_014337955.1 Aspidoscelis marmoratus | reverse complement strand
GGCACAATCCTGACTGGCAATGGGCAGGGAGGACTTGCCATGGGGCCTCCCAATATTGAATCCGAGATAAGGTTGCTGGCGGGATGCCGTTGACACGGATCAAGTTGAAAGCCGGTGGAGACAGTTTCGTTCTGTTTCAGTTATTTCAGTTTCCTTAAACCGAATTAAGGCATGCCGTGCGGATGCAGCCTTAGTGAGGTGCCAGAAAAACTTTGTGTTAGGCTGCTTTTTCTTCCTTAGTTCCCCCCTACCCAGTTTTCTGCCATTTATCATTCCTTGGACTTGGTCTGTCTATTGGATATAGAGCACTAGATCCAAGACCAATCTGCAGGGGAGATAGGAAGGTCATTTGGCCTAAAACAGAAATTCAAAGGGTGCGTCTAATTTATAAATATATTAATTTTTTAGTTTTGATAAGTTTTGCATCTTCTTCTAATGCAGCAGTTCTCAACCTTCCTAATGCCGCGACCCCTTAATGGAGTTCCTCATGTTGGGGGACCCCCAACCACAGGGGCGGAGCAGCTGGGAGGTGGGAGGGAAGGGTGGCGGGAGGCTTGTCGCGACCCCTCTGAAAGGGTAATTCGACCCCCAAAAGGGTCCCGACCCCCAGGTTGAGAACCACTATTCTAATGTATTCTAATGTAAGGAAGTATTTTTTGTCATATTGTACATGAGATGAGGTAGTATTTGCACAAGTGGTCTTGCTAGTACACGGAGGATGTAAAACATTCTTTAAAAGTGCAACAGTGCAGGAGATGTATATCTTAGATTGGGGGTGTCCAAACTTTTAGCCCCTTTAGGCCATACTGGAAGAGGAAGAGTTGTCTTGGACCAAGCATTAAATACATAAACACTAATGAAGAATGAAGATCAATAAAAAGGCCTGTGCATAATTTCATAATGTTTAAGTACGTTTATGATTTTGAGTTGGGCTA
The DNA here is from genome assembly GCA_014337955.1 of Aspidoscelis marmoratus. Classification (NCBI taxonomy): domain Eukaryota; kingdom Metazoa; phylum Chordata; class Lepidosauria; order Squamata; family Teiidae; genus Aspidoscelis; species Aspidoscelis marmoratus. The sequence goes on along the minus strand of MTQE01002208.1, from coordinate 50,707,764 downwards.
CATTCATAGCTATCCTGGGCTGCATGTGGCCTGTGGGCCGCAGGGCGTGGGTCTTAGATGATCTTGTCTTAGATGACCATCCACATAATCTAAAGCTGACATCAGTTCTCCCTAAACTAAAATGTTGTTGTCACTGTTCAGTCATTAAGTCATGTCTGCCTTTAATAACTCCATGAACCACAGCACACCAAGCCCTTCTGTGTTTAAAGGGTTCCCAGCTGAGGGAACTGGTCGTGGTCATACTCCCAGCATCTGTACCAGCTGCAGACTACAGCAGGCCAGTTATCTTTGGAGGCCATTACGCGGAGGTGCAATGTAAAGTTTTCAGTTCTTCCCACAGCACGCCCTATCCCTGCAGTCAGTTCCATTGCCATGGCTTCCTTCTGTCTGTAGTCCTCCTATCCTTCAGTTGTCCCCTGATGATAGTGTTTTGGCCTCAAGCTAAGCAGTAGCAAAACTGCTGCTGCCACTGTCACAAGCCTCTGAACCTCCTGTGGTCATCTCCACAAAGCTCTGAACCTTCTCTCCCCCTCCACTAATGCATCCAGCTCCATATATATTGCCTCCTCTTTCTCCTCCTGCTTGTGTAACAAAGCAAGCGAGTGGCATATTCATCTCTAGCAGTCCAGTGAATGGCAAAAATCAACTTCCTTTTTTCTGACAATCTCCTCTTCCTGTGCCCTCCAACAGCAATACTAGAATAAATGCCTAGGTACTATCTTACAGGTTGGAGACGCAGGCAGGATGACTCCAAAGGCGATTTGCAAGGATTTGAGAGCAAGTGTTTCCACTTTGTCTTGTGTTTGAGATGTACCAGAAGCAATTGGTGGGCCACTGTGTGAGACATGATGCTGGAATAGATGGGCTCCAGGACTTCCTTCCTTCTTTTCTTCTTCTCTCGCTCTCCCTCCCTCCCTTCTCTGATCCTCTGCTCTCTCCTTCTTGTTTTTACCTCTGCTTAAGCATGTAATCTTTTAATAAGACTTTCCTAATATTAGTATTATAATTCTTGTTCTGTGCATCCTTTTATCTCCTTATTTGCTCAAGTTGCCGCTAATGTACCTTTAGTAAAAAAACATCTGTACAGTTTCTGTGCCAAGTAGTGGTGCTGGAACTATGCCTAAGGTGTTAGCATATGCAGGTTGGAACACTGAGCATATAAATAGGATTGCACCACAAAGCCTTGCAGTTGGCTGTTTTATGTGTGAACATGCCCTATGGCCTATCCCCAATACAAATTTTTTTGTTCCAAGGTACAATGTAGATCTTTACTTCAAAGTCTCATTTTGATAAAAGGATTTATTATTGAGTTGTAAAAGGAATAGTTAAGCTTTTCTCTGTGTGTCATTTCAACCTAAGGATCCTAATGCACAGTGGTTCAGCTGCCACAGCCTGTACATGCCAAATTTATAAGTAGGAGTCTCTCTTATTTTTCTACTTATAGTGATGATAGCTTAAGAAGGAAACTCTGAATTTGTTGCTGTTTGTAACATGCGTTTACCAGTAAAGTGCTGCCTTCCCTACTTTCAAAGCAGAAAGGACTTGGGCTGAGTACACATATAAGTTTTAATCCAGCTTCAGTCTACTTTCAGAATGAGAGAACACATCAGCAAAGTGACAGTATTATTCTTTCAGTATTATATAACTCAGAAAATTGGCGGGTTATATAATATGGAAAGACTTAGGGTGGCTCCAGACACGCTTGAAGGTTTGCAGTAGCTGCAGAGTAATGGGACACGTGACGTAGCAATGAGGGGTGTGGATGTTTAAAGTGGTTAGAGGGCAGGGCTGCTTGTGGCCTCCCCACGAACCTGGCTGTATTGAGCCACACACACACACATTCACTTTTACTAACTCACCTTGTGGTTGCTCTGCATCCCTAGCACACTCTCACCCTTTACCTTAGGACACAGTGAAGGAGTTACCTAAGTGAGTTAGCAGGGCGTGTGGCTGAATACAGCCAGGTTTGTGAGGCGGTCACAAGCAGCCGTGGCCTCTATCCACTTTAATCACTCACACCTCACATTGTTACATCACCAGTGAAGTGTTCCACTGCTGCACTGCTACTGCAAATAAGTTTGTTTAAGGTGTGAACAAAGGCTTTTTGGCAGCTTCTGTTCAGTCTGAAGACCAGGCCAGCTGCCTCCCAGGAATGCAGGATCTGTTCAGGCTAACCACCGGTGCCTTCACACTGGAGTGCTCCCCAGTGGGACAATTGGACTGGAGAGCACTCCATGGGGAGAGCACTTTAAAGTGGTTTCCTATGCATTCTCGGCTGGTGTTAGTCTAGCCATCTGCCATGTGAACAGCTGGATTGGTTCAAGTGGTACACAGAGCCTAGCTCCATTCACTAAGCTTCAGAAATGGTCCATTTCTGGGCGCACTGCAAAAAACTTCCCAGCCATTAACTGTGGAGGCTCGGAAACTTTCATTCTCGGCCTCCAGAGGTAGACCAGCCCTGTCAGCCATTATGCTTGGTTATGAAGAGAGCTCTGAGCTCCATGCTAAGCATGGAATGTGGAAGCTCCCATGGATTCCATTGGCTGCAGGTGGATGTAGATAATAGAAAGTCATTTAGGTAACCTTGAAATCCATAGCCCTATAGATTCTTTGTGGGATCTCTCTTGCCCTGCTCAAAATTGATACTCTTTGCATCTACCTACCAAATCAAAATGCCAGTCCAATTCTTTGTTTATCAGGTAGCCGAGATAGTATGGATATTGTTTACACAAGACCAAATATTGGAAAATACTTGTTCTGAAGTTTCTGTTCATCCATAGCTATATTCATTGGCAGAGGAGAAGGTGGTGATATATCTGTCACTTCTTTGCCATCTGAATAATGAGAAGCAACTCGTATTTAACACATATGCTCAAAAAGGCAGAACTGTGAGTACTAGACATATTCTTTCTTAACAAAAAACAAAAGGATTTGGGTCTGGGAAGGGGAGTAGTTTTCCCCTCCCCCCTCATTATGTCCTATTTGTTTTGGAAACCTGAACTCCTAGCTGCAATTTACTAATGGAATGTCACAAGTTGGCCCTTTAAGCCCAAATATTCGTTCTGAGGTGATACTACTGTGACTTTTGTCAGGAAAGTGACATATTTTGAGAAGAAAGATTTACTTCATTTCATCACAGGCTCCAGTGTTGGTAATGTTTGCCACTGCTATTTAACTTGAGCAGTAGAATATATCTTCATATAATTAAAACTATGCATGTTTACATGGATCTCCAGGCAATAATATACTTAAAAGGAAAGATTACTGGAATCCTTTTAGTTATGTTGGAAAGAAGCAGAGTAATCATACTTCCGTTGCTTTCTCAGGAGGTTTTCATAATGTGCTCCTCCTAATTCGCAGTCTTGTGTACATGAGATCTATATGTATGACTGGAATGAAAAGCTTCTTTTCTTCTTTCAGGGAAGAAACTTGGCTACACATTTAACAACAGGAACTTCCACAACGTTTCACTTGGTCAAGGCCAGGAGATCATAGCAGAACAGGCCTTAGATCTGGCTGCAGCAGAGGGACATTGGGTCATCTTGCAGGTATCATCGTGTAATTTATCCTAAGTTTTGTTGGCTGTTTGAGGTAATCTCTGTTGCTGGATTTCCTACAAAAAGAAGATCACTAAATGCTTCTCAGCCACATAGGTGGAGGGGAAGTCTTTCTGGCCAGAGATTTCTGGTGCATCCTTCAGGCTGGGGGGGGGGAGGAACTGGGGCGCTTCAAAGGCCATCTGCTGGGACTCGGGAGCAGGAGAAGGTTTGTCCTTGTCTCTGCTTGAGATGCCCATGAGCATTTGGTGGGCCACTGTGTGCGGCAGGATGCTGGACTAGATGGGCTGTGGCCTGATCCAGCAAGGCTTCTCTTATGTTCTTATTATGTGCCTGTCTTTGTTTGCTTAAAGTTTTTGTTTCTTCCAGTCTTTTCCATAGATACTGGGGTCCTTAAGCCACCTCCTCAAAAGACCTGCACTGTGTTTGCAGCAGTGTGGTTTCCACACAGCATCATGCTACTGGCCTCTGCTTCTCTCAGTCACTATTATTATTTCTAAAGTAATATCTACAGGTTTATAGCAGTGGAATTCCTGATGGCATCTTCCTTTTTCTCTCTTTGTCCCGCTTAGAAGATGATTGGTGTTCATATTCTTTGAACTGTGAAGGAATATCTTCATGGAGGCCATCTGTTACAGATCCTAATGGCATCCTCTGGACTTGTTATGAAATTGAATTTCTGTATCAGCTTGACCCTAAAGCAAAATTGAATTATTCAGTATATAAGCAAATTAAGTCCACTTGGGTGTATTTCTTACGTTTTCACAGTTGCCTCTTTAGCTAGGCGTGGACAGAAGCATGGTGGATGCAGTGCTGAAATCACAGCCTCACTTACTGCATTTTGTCAGTCACTGTCCACACATTTTGAACTTTATGTTGTCAAGGAAGGGCTTAGCCTCTTTAGGATGTCAGAGCCTTGTCCATACTATTTCTGCACTGATGGTGCGACTTAAAGGCTTGTCAGCTTTTCCAGGGCTAAAGCTTTCTGCTACTCACAATTCATCTAAATTTAATTTCTTGCTGTTTAAAATTGCTCACTTACTTGCTAAGCAGCTGAAGAAAAAAATGAAACAGAACCCAGAAGAAAAGCTCTTTAGCCATTTCAACCTGATGACTGCACAAAACTTTCAGTTGATGGTCTTCTAAGTAGCTTTCTCACGAGCAGAAAACTCTTCCCAGGAAAGTCTTGCTGGGAAAAGCCATGTAATTCTCAGTAATGATTTCAGCTCCTTATTTGCTAAGTGCTAGGGGGAAAATCATCAAAAGAATGACAGAAAGCATAAACTTAGATCATATTTCATAAATCTGTTACTTCACATGCATGGGAACCACCTGCTGCATGATAAGGTAAAAGGTGGAATACTTATTTCATGCAAGTCTCTTGGTGGTTACACCTTCACTTTAAACCTTCTGCAGTTCATCTTCAGGTCTGTGGAGGGTAGAAAGTCCACAAATAAAATGAATAGAAATGAAATGGTATGAGCAGTCAGACCTGAAGATGGATTGAAGAAGGTTTAAAGTGAAGGCGTGACCCCACAGCCTTGAAGTCATTTGCTGTAGAAGAGTCTTGATTTTTAAAAATGGTTGTGGATCAGTCTGGAAGGCCTGTTTATAGTGCCTCATGCATTCAGGGAGGAGCAGTTCTTTTTTTAATCTTTCTCTCCTACCTGTAAGCTTTCCTACTAGTGCAAACCTTAAAACTATGGCAGGTCAGTGCCTTCATGATGTAGTCAGGGCAGGTTCTAATGCTTTCTCTAACCATTGATTCAACTTTGAGGAAGTCAAGCAACTCCTCAGAACCTTGTCTTTCCTGTTTGCAAAGTGTGGATGATTTAATTCCTTTCTGGGCTGCCTTCCTTTTCCAACCCAGTGGACTCAGCAGAGACAGCAAATGAGACAGAAAGGTGCTGTATATTCTGTTTGTGTTGTGATTTCTGATGGATTTAACCCGGGATTATATTTGAGCCAGAGATTTACTTCAAGATTTATTCTGAACTTGTCTTGGTAGTAAAAATAAAATAAAATGAGGCAGATGGAATTCTGCAGTCATGCCCACTTCAAGGTATTTATTTGAAAAGGAATTGTTTCTTGTAAGTCTTCAGCTTCCCAAAATACAAAAGCAAGAGTTGCCCTGGAGACTGTGATGTCTTCTGTTTGGGTACCTTCCTTTCTTCCTGAAAATATAGGTTGCAGTTGTTTTATTGGCTTCATGATTGGGCTTTTTCATGATAAGAGTGTCTAACTGTGAGATATTCAATGTGTGCTGCTTAAAAAGATACAGAAAGGTTACCCTCTTTGGTTGGAGCTAGGGAAATGTTCACTGATTTAAACCTACTCCCATCTCCATGTTTTGGGATGTATCCTGGACACAGAGATGCTAATTTTCTGATTTTTACTCCGATCTTGTTCAGTGTCATCTTCTAGCTGCATGGTTTGTGCAGGAGCCCCCAGACAGGCTTATAGATCTGGGGCCACCACATGCACAAACTATGCCAGAGTTTGTTTTTGCCATCTTGATGGCATGTGGAGTTGTGCATGGTTTGTGCTGTAGTGGCAACAGGAAATCCCAGATGTCCATACTTAACTGTCACCTACACTGACTTCAGAATCACCCCTATGCAGTCCTTCACACTAATCTTCTGTCCAGCATTTTCTGATAGGAAAACAGCTGCATTGATTGAGTCCCATCTTGTGGTTCTATGCAAGAATAACTGTAGAAGGCACAGAAAGAGCTGCCATGGGTTCCTTTCTCACAGGCTTCCATATCCAACTGGTTGGCCACTGTGAGAACAGGCTGCTGGATTAGATGGCCACTGGTTTGGTCCAGTCTAGCAGTTAGGGTTAAGGAGTATGTAACCTGTTGCCCTATATGTAATGAAACTGACATCACATTTCATTGGCTCCATCCATATGAGTGAAATATAGTGCCTTTATGGCACTGCTGTGGTGGTGTTGCCTCATGTATCATAGGCAATCCCACCATAGCCCTACTTCCCCTCCCTTAAAAAGTGCTAAATACTATTGCTGGAAAACCAGCACTGGTTGTGGGTTTTCCAGCAATAGCACTTCATACTTACCTTATGGACAGAGCTGCTATCATCATAACTCTGTCCACTGCACATGTGTGGAGGCTGAAATAGGTGTCCATGTATGCATGGCGGTACTGGTGCACATCCAAGTATTTGGGAATGGCCAAATACCTGGATACACAAATCAATAAAACATGCAAGGACAGCACTGTCATGTTAACAAGGGATAACAGCAGGGTATTTGGCCTTCATCTGGAGGTGGCTCCTGTTGGTCTAAATTTTCCCCATTCCTTTTAAACTGTGATGCCAGCAGAAGGGCAGGCATAATCACTGCTAACTGAAGTAAGTATTTTGGTTGGTTCTCATGTTTACCTAGAACAGACCAAGCATTAGCTTGCCTTAATTTAGCCACCATCTTTATCCATTAGTTGGAATGTCACCACCTTCACTCAGTGATTGTCTTAATTGAATTCCTGAGTGCCTTTTCATTTTCATACATTGTTGCTTCACTGAGCTGGGTTCATGTACTAAATTAAATAACAATGAGCTGCTCAACCAGAGCAATGCACTGATCAAAAACTTGGCAGAGATTTCTTTATTGCATGTTAAATAATTGGACTGCATGTTAAACACTTGGAGGAGACAGAGTTAGGAATTTTTAATACAAACAAGCCAAAATGCAACTTTTCTGATCCTTGTTCAGTGTGCCAAAACAAACAAATTAATTGCATTCAAGGTAACCTTGAATTCTTTACTAGCCAAATTAGAATTCCACGTGGTTTGTAAATTAGACAGATTACATGCATTGACACATGCATGCATGCACTATGTATAATTTATTCTGTTTTTGCTAGCCCTAGGGTGAGATGGTGAGCCATGCTTCAGGAACTGATCCTAGCTTTAAAGCCTAGCCAGGCATTGTCCCTGAAGACTTTCTTTGGGGTCTTGCGGCTTGATCTCTTCAAAATAACAATGAAGGGTTTATTGAGACCTGTGTCTAAGGTTTTGTCGGCCATGTCTGATTTGTGGATCCCTACTCCCTCCAGCAGGTACCTGAATAAAAACTATCTGGACGAAAGCTTCCTGCCTTGTTGCTTTTTTGCTGAGGCCAGCAAGCTTACTAGGAGCCTACCTCTCGTATGCTACCTCCTTGAGATCCTTCTGCCTGGGTTCTTCTTGGACAGCACCAGCATATGGAAGGGAAGCTCTTAGTGCTGGTTGCTGGTTTGGGATACCAGCCGGTGCAGAATCTCCTTAGGACTTTGTATGGGAGCAGCAGCTGAATTTGTATGGGAGGAGCAGCTGTTTACTTTCCCACACCTTAATAATTCAAAAATTGTATATATCATATTGAATCTTATTTTAATCTTATCTTATTGCAATTTAATATTTTTATTAATATTATAATTAATATAACTTGAAACCTTATCCATAATTTTGCTGCTATTGACAACTGATTTGTATATATTTTCTCTCCTGTTCCTAATGCCCTTTCCTCTGTATTTGGAATACAGTGTGCATTTGTACGTAGGACTATAACATATTTTTTATTCTCTAAGTACCTATATTGATAATAAGGACATATTATTCTCTTCTGAAAGTCACAGGAAAGTTGGGAACAGGTATGTTCTCTTTTTATCAGTTGTGTGTTATTTGACTATCTATATACTGAATGAATGAATCTTCACTCAAAATTCGCAAGTCAGGTCACAAGATAAAACAACAACAAAACATGATAAAAACTCAGCAGTTAAAATCAGAGTTGTACAAAATGCGGTTTCCAGTTATATACCCTTGAAAGATAAGTATGTCCAAGTAACAGTCTATGTGCCAGGCATATGTTAGTAGAACATAGTAGTAGTGAACACTTGCTTAAGATTATGTTTCACTGTGCAAGTTGGAGATCAAGTTGTGTGGACTGTTTTTTTCTGGAATACATAAGGTAAGACATCCATGGAAAACCTTTACTCTCTTCAGAATAGGCCAGATGAATTGCTGGAAATGAAAAAGGATGTGTCATCATTGGGTGGGTGGGCTTTGATGAGTGGATCTGTAATTATATAAATTGCTGGTTTGTATGGTACTATTTGGAGGAGTAACCATAGCAATATCTACATCTTTATGATACATTTTACCTTGTGAGATGCCAAGCATAAAAATGCTTGAAAATCCTACTTTCTCAAGAAAATTCAGAAACTTGTGCAAATTGGAGTGTGTATGTGAGAGAGAGATCCATCTTTGGAATGTTTCCCAGTCACTTACATAGATTGTATCCATTCTGTCTCTCTGACAGGAGCACATTCACATATGTTTGCACTCTACCCACACCACAGTGCTGCCCAGAAGTGGTGTATGTGCATTTTGTTGCAATTTTTGGTAGTTTTTGCAACCCAGAACAGATGAGAGCAAATCCATTACAGGAGTAGAGAGAACAAATGCAAAAGGGAATCCTGATGAAAGTGCATGAAGACTCTCCTTACGTAGAAATAACTAGCAGCCATTGTAGGATGCCTGCCTGACAAAGGCTAGTTGTGCATTTTGTTTCCACTGTGCACTGGAGAAGCAGATGACAGAAAGGTACATGCGTAATTCTGTTCAATCTGACAAAGATAAAACTAAGCCTAAGGACACTCTTGTGCTTCTGTGAAGTGGTACAGACATAACCATTTTGTTGTGTAAACTTCCCCTGGTACCTGCATTGCTTTATGTACAGAAAGAGGAGGCTGTTTGCAACCCAGCCAACCAGGTGGGAGGTGCTGAGTTACCAGAACTGTGATTTGGGGCAATGTCCTGCAGATTGTAGCAGAATCTCCTGGCAGTGTGAAGCAGTCCTAAATTTTTCAAAAGCCATTTCTGTTTGAAAACTTCTGAATCCTCCCTCCCCTACTTCCAATAAAAAGACAATTGGAAGTTTTCCCACGTATTCTGCTTGTATTCTGGCTCCCACCTTTTTGACAGAGTCACAGTGCCTAGACCTATGCTAGGTACAGGGTGTTATGGAGAGGCAAAGTTGTGGGGAGCATTGTTGCTATTGTCACTGCAGTTCTCTGCAGCAGCAGAACAAGCACAACTGGCCAAGCTTTTGAGGGAGGAAGAGAAGAAGGTACGCTACTGTGACAGTTTCAGGGTACAGGCTGCAAACTGCTTTGCTTTCTGGCTTTGCAGGCTTCTTGCAAGCTGCAATAGCCAGCCTTGTTGCAAACAGCTTGTTGCAAACCCTGGGATTTGGGCTGCAAAAAGAGTGGGAAATCCTGTACGGGCCCTGTTGCAGTGATTGGCTGGAGTAAGGTTTTGGAGGGAAAAGCTGTCCGGGGATCTGTGTACTGGAGGGGCTAGAATAGGAGTTCCCACCAATGAAGCTGGAGGGACAGCAACCTTTGTTAGGAATCTCCAGCAGCATTTTATTGCGGTTACAGCCAATCAGGGTCAGGGATGTGTGTATAAATGAACATAGAGTACAGCAGAGGGTGTCTTCATGCTGGGACAAGAGCTGAAAGGAAAAGAGCTGAATCCTGAGGGAGCTGGAACCAGTAGCTGACCATTGGGCTGTTGGCTGAGCGATTTCTGAAGGGGACAATCAAGGAAGATTGGGGCTCTGAGGGAGACTTCGCTAGCAACTGACCAGGCTGGATGATTGGACAAGCAAGGATGGACTGGACCTTGTGATCATCTAGGGCCACGTTCTGGTACACTGGCTTGGTTTGAGCTGTGGCCAAGCAAGTCAGAGGGGGAGGAACGTGGAGAGGTTTGTCTTTTAAAAGGGGAACTATTTTCCTTTAGAGAAAGGGGTAGCTCCTAGCCTTAAGAGACTTACTGAGTTAAACCAACAAATACCTGAACCTTATTTTATCTTTTATAGTATTGCTTGTGTATAATAATAAACTTGTTTTAGTTTACTGTTGAAACGCTTGCTACCAGTGTTTTGTGTCCACACTGTAGTATTCACTTGGCCGTTGCACGAACCCAGCATCCTAACAGGGCCAAGCTACTCCTCAGAGAGGGCAGGCACTTACAGGATCGCTGGGCATCGTGACAGCTACCACCACAGCTGTTATGTAAGCCCCACTCTCAAGAAATGGTTTGATTGCTTCTCCCTTGACTGCTGAAGTGTTCCTGCCTGTTTCCAGACTTCTCAGATATGGTATGGATTTTCGTGCAGCCCACCCGAATGCTGCTTTTGGTGAACTTTTCAAGGAAGTGTCTGCTCTGCAGTTAGATTGCTAATCTGGTGGCGTGGGGGTGGTTCTTAATCTTATGAATCCGCACAAGGCTGTTGTATCTCATTTCCAACTAAATCAAAAACATTTTTGTTATTTCTCTGTAATGGAAAGAAAAACACCAACTATTGCCAGCTCAGTATATTCATATACTATTATGAGATTACAGTAAAACAAAAGAAAGTTTAAGCTCAGCAGTGATGATGTTTTCCTTACACTCCACAAGTACACTCCACCTATTCAGATTTGGTCTCTAAACATTCAGAGACTGCACTGTCTTGTCACTGGGTCGTAATTACTGCATGGAAGGCCTGTGTTTAAGCGTTCTTGGGGAGCTGCTCTGAAGGCGTGATTGAAATGGGGAAGATTTTGTAAGTCTTCACAGTTTGCTGCATAAAGGTGTTATGGACTCTTTTTCCTGCTCCAGTTAACGTTAATGTCTAAGACACACAGTTCTGGGCTCATGCCCAGGATTCAGTGATGTGGACAGGCGATGCACATGGTAAAGTGATTTGTTACACTCTACGCCCAGGTCCCAGTTTTTATTTATTGTAATGCATGTTAACATTTTATTGAGCCACTGCCAGGCAGGCTATGGCCGTGCTAGCATAGCAACAGTTTGGGTCTATACTCAAGGGAAGGGATTTGTGCCGCACTGTGCGCACCTAGTGCGTGTTTTACAGTTTAGTCACACATCAGCGTAATCCTAGGGCTGTGAATCGATACAAGGAATAGCTGAGGGAAAATAACAACCTAACCTGTTTTGGAGGATTTGTATCCCTTCTGCTACGCAAGGGGGTAAAGATGCCTTATCCTGCTCTGCCCAATTTCTAATTAATGTTTGGAAACTAATTTTAAGTATTTTTGATGCTTGCTTTGCATATTTCTTTTGTACGTGTCTAGGCATCGTGGGAGGGGACAGCTGGAGGGGACGCAGAAGGGCAGTATCAGAATTTGAAAATAGCTGCTGGTGTTTGAGATGGTCAATGTATTTGAGGAGTAATTTAAAGAGGAAGCTGCTTTTCAGCTTGGGCCAGTCATGTGAGCAGCAGCTGCCCAGAGATGGCTGTAAACAGTTTTGCAAAAGCCATGTTAGCTGGTTGCACCCATTCAGTGTGTTTTGTCGTTCCCAGAAGCCTTAATTACTCTGCCTTACCCAGATTAGCATTTGGGTCAGAGTCAGAATCTGTTTTCAGCCTTGTTTTGAAGCATCTATTTGGAACGTTTCCCCCAACTCAGTCAGTATCCAGGTCAGGAGAGCAACAGTACTTGGATGTAATGAAACATAGTGTGGTAAGCCACAGTCAGACCACAAAGGAAGCTTCCTTAAAATATTCCTCTTCAACGCTTGTCACTAATAACCCCATGGCCTTGGGCAGCCACAGTGCTAAGCCCCAAGAATTGCCGCCAGAGGAAGGGGAGGGGGGGATGCCCATAGACCTTTTCTTGCTGAGCATAAGGAAGGTCAAACACGGTAGTACAAAGTATAATGCCACAATATGTACATTCAGATATGTGCTTTACAGTATAGAAGCTGATTTTCCAAATTGACAACATAGTACAGAATAATATTTTACAAGTAATAGTTGCCTATGGAATTAGAGGAAGTAAGAGGTCCAGGGTAAGTGGTACCAAGGAGAGTGGGCTCAGGCTACCAGATTAAATCAGTGGTGCTGCAGAGGGGAGGTCCAGTCTGCCGATGATGGCAGAACACATGAATGAAATTTCCGGGATTGCACTAAAAACAAGGAAAAACTGCATTTGGGCAATCTCACAAGGGAAAAGCTGTGCCGATAACTTGATAATAGCTGGCTCTAACTTAACTGACTTGGCTGCAACGTAAAGTCTTCCTTAACTTGTATTATGGATAGAATTGTTTTGTGTTTTGTTCTTCATTCTTTCGTCTCTGGAACCAAGGTGTCTGATATCTCCCATGCTTTCAGAAGGTAAATGTAAAAGTCAGTGCATAACAGCCTGCATCCTGTCTGTAAGTGAAAGGTCTTCAAAGGCTTTTGCACATCAAAGGCTGCCAAGATAAGATATTCTTCACACCTTTCAGTGATTCTTCCTCACACAAAAGGCCTCGATTATCTAATTGATGTCTCTTTCCCTGGCTTAAAATGATCCCTCTGCTCTGTGGATCCTGATAAATACACCTTGCCGAGGAAGATGTAGTTTTAATCTTTTCAAAGTCTCCTGCCATTGTTATAGTTTTTTTTCCCTTTTTTGTTCTGTCCGTGTAGAAAATTAAATGTTCTTTCCAGGTCTGAGGGTCCAATAGATTTGGTTTATCATCCCTGCATTGGCTACGGAAACCACAAAGCCAAGTGAGAGAGACTACAGATTGGAACAACAAATAAGGGACTTGAACACTGTTAAAGCTTTTATTAAAACTGAGCAGGACAGCACAACACTGCTCTAGATTGGCTATTAGCGTGGATCCTGGGAGTTAAGAATGAAGGTCATGCCTGGGTACTGCTCTTTATGAAGTGCAGCTCTTTATTAGCACTTTTGTGTTCTTGATGTTGTGGCACCCCAAATGTGGAACTCCTTTCTATTAGATGGTCTTTCAGAGGAACAGGCAGGATTTCTCCAAAAGCCATTTGTGGGGATTTGAGGGCAGGTGAAGATTTTTGCCTTCATCTTCTGCTTGAGATATTTATATCGACCTGCCTGTGCCTTAAGATCGAGTGGTGAGGCCCTCCTGGTTG
>MTQE01002208.1:50666170-50678485 GCA_014337955.1 Aspidoscelis marmoratus | reverse complement strand
GGCAAAATAAGATTTTTAGCACACTTTAAATTGCTTGGGGATGCACCCTATGTGTTACAAGAGAAATCTGTAATAGAATAGGCATCTTGGTACTCGGAACTGTTTTATGTCACAAAATCCATACTTTTTTTTTTTGCATTGTGGACTTCTTTTTAGAATTCACCATGAAGCAAGATGAGCATGGAGCTAACACTGAATGCAAACCTGCAAAATGTAAATGAAATGAAATGAAATCAGGCTTTTCGGTCTAGCCCTAGCCGCTAAACTTCAATTCCCAAAACAGTTGTTCTCCTGTCTTTTCCTTGAGCGTCTTTATAAACACTGCATTGGCCTCTATGGGAAGCAGTTCTTTGGTCTAATGATCAGAAGTCTTCTTATAAGACCTACTCATACTTCCTATTTGTGGTGCAAGGATCATATCTCCATTCCAACATTTTCCTGTGATATCTGCAGATTTTTGGAAGTGGTTTATGTATATTTCATGTGCAGTACCCATGCAAACTTCTGGAAATGATCAAAGCTTGCTGAAGTCTCATTTCCAAAACTTGTATTACAGGGTTCATGGCAAAAGGTGGTTGCAAGTCTTCATACCAGAGATAGTAAATTTGAACAAGTTCACATTCAGTGCCTTTTATTGCTTAGGTCCCTTACGATGATCTGCGGTATCTCTTTGGAGAGATCATGTATGGAGGACACATTACAGATGACTGGGACAGGCGCCTTTGTAAGACTTATTTGGAGGAGTTCATCAAGCCTGAAATGTTGGAAGGTGAATTTTTGTTGGCGCCAGGATTTCCTCTCCCAGGGAACATGGATTACAATAGTTATCACCAGGTAACTGCTGAACACATCTCATTCATTGTGCTTAAGTTCACTGCTCTCTCACACCTACTCATATGAAAGAGTAGTTAGAACAGCTCCAGCTCCACTCTGTTGCGGTTCTTAGTGGATTTTTCTTTTTTAATCAGGGTATAACCAATCATCCTGTATTAATTCATGACTGAAGAGACTGTTTTTTCCTAGAAGTTGACAAAATGTTCTGAATTTGAAATGTTCTAGCTTGGATTCAGAGTTCCAAACATAAAACAAAATGCTGTGTTTAAAATGGGGATGATCTGAGGTGAGAAGAGTACAATGTAAAGCTACATTCTGCTGGAACATTTGGACTTGTTCCAGCATCTGTTTTTCATCCTTCTTTAAGCTAGTAAGAGAGGGAGCACATACTCCTCTTTCAGAAATCAGTAACCTACAGTTTGGGCCTTTTTGCACTTAATGGCCTGGCATGGTATATTAGTATCATACTAGACTGGTAAGAATCCAAGGGACTGATGAACATTCTCTCTTACAAGTGCTAGATTAAGTTCATTACCTGGCCATCAGTGCTTGTAAGTGTGAACAGCCAGGCCGGGGGCTACCTGGGTTGTCAAGGCAATGTCTGAAGCAACAGGAGAGGCTGGGCATTGTCATCTTGATTCAGCAGCCACATGCAGCTGCACACCTGCTGTAATGGAGCCCCAACCCTTTCAGGGCTGCCCCTGAAAGTGGAAGTGAATTCACCTCCATCTAGCTGCTTCTGGGTAGGCTGTAGACTGCTTTCTTTTGCAGGCTGCAAGGCATATGGCAGCCATCGTCTATGTCATTCGCCCCACTTGGACTGAGTATCCTCCTGGTAGAATTTTGTGTCACAGCTGACATTCTGTTCAATGTAGATACGATTTTCATGTCCAGTATATAGATGATGTCTTGCCTGCGGAATCTCCGTACCTTTATGGCCTCCACCCCAATGCAGAAATTGGGTTCTTGACACAAACATCAGAGAAGCTTTTCCGCACTGTTCTGGAGCTGCAGCCTCGTGACACCAGTCTTGGAGAAGGTGCCGGGGTCACCCGGGAAGAGAAGGTGAGCAAGGGGAATATGCTGGAAATAGATGGCAGCAGTTAAGTAATGTAGATCTGTTTGATTTTTTTTCTCTTTTCTTTTTTGTTCAAATGCTGCTTAGGTCACAGGATGTGTAAATAACTGGTTTAGCTTTGACTACCCAGTAAATGTACAAAGAACTGTGGCTGGTAGGAGAGAAAATCCAGTATTATAGTTACCACTCTCTGACCATCATTGCAGGAAAAAAGATTGTCTCAGGGGTGTGCTCTGATACTCAGATCCTACAAAAGGGCTTTCACACTACAGTGCATGCATAAACTCTTCTCTCTGGGGGAACAGAATTTGTTTTGCCACAAGCATTTACAGATTGTATATTCAGGGGGGAAAGCAACAAAATACATAATGTGGACACATAGACATAATGAGTACAGTGCTGTACTTTACACATTTTACGATGTAATTTTAAAAAGATATATTGATTGATGATAAATACTAGATTACCTGTGTTGTTTAAAGACTTGGGCCATGGGCATACCTTCACTTTGGTCTTGTGGTTAGAGTGCCATAATCATATCTTGTACTCAGCGAGTTTGATTCCGTACTCCTCCATGAAGCCAGCTGGGTGACCTTGGGCTAGTCACAACTCTCTTCTGAGCTGTCACAGCTCCACTTATCTCACAGGGTATTTGTTGTGAGGAGAAGAACAGAAAGCTTTGTTAGATGCTTTGAGTCCCCTTAAGGGTGAGAAAAGCCGGGTTGAAAAGCCAAATCTTCTTCTTCTTCTTCTTCTTCTTCTTCTTCTTCTTCTTCTGCTTCTGCTTCTGCTGCTGCTGCTATTGCTGCTGCTGCTGCTGCTGCTGCTGCTGCTCTTGCTCTGATGGCTTATACCTTTAAATCCATATCCATTTTTTTCTGGATTCTCACATCCCTCCATTAGAACTTCTCTGAATTTGGATAATCACAGTTCTAAAACTGTTACAATGTATTAATCTGTTTTCCTTATTAATGGGGCAATCTCAGAAGAGGACTAAAGGTGGCTGAACTGTACTATACTGGGTGGATATGGCATGAAGGTGCCTTCCCTCTCACCCAGTGTGTGGCCATGTATGTGTTATGCAGAGTTGGAGCCATATATTGATTAATCAGTGTGTAACTTGTTGGGGCACCAATTTTCCATGCTTCCCTACCTCAGATGGATTTCACCACAAAAGTGGTTTCACCTTCTCCCCCTTTATCTCCTCAGTATCTTCCCCCATTCTTTGTAACACCAATGCATTTCTCTTCTCAAACAAAGTAGCAATTCAGCACAGAACTGTTTTTATAGTCCAGTGTGAGAGAGGGCAGATGGAATAGTGAAATTTAGTGTTTTTGTGCATAACTTAAATAAATAAATAAATTAAAAGGGGTTCCTATCTATGCATGTCACATGACAACATGTTTAGCAACTGGTTAGGTGAGAGACTGCACACACTCTTTGGTTGCATGATGTTGAATCAGAGAACTGTATCTTATCAGACTGCAGGCGGTGTTGGGATGGCGGAGAGGGATGGACATCTAAAAGACTCTCATAAAGAAGACTCGGGACAGTAACATAACAACCCAAACTGAGAAAGGGTTGTTAGATATTAGACATGAATAGAATTAGCACATTGTAAGTCTGGCTTGTCAATAAGACAGACTAATTCAGCAAGGTGTGACTGCAACTCTGGATTAAACAGGAAAGATTTAACAGATGTGTAGCTACTTTCTCGATAGTTTGAGTGTCCTGATTAATGAGGAAAAAGTGCTGACAAAGTAAGAAGAGAGGGAATTCTAAGCCATTGGGAGAACATACTCTACGGCCCCATTGTCTGATGTTACTCTGAAACATCAGTATCTGTCCATAATCTAGCATTTGAGCTAGCTGAAATAATGGAATTTAAAAGAGAGTGGCCACCCAGGTAAATGGTTCTCCCTTAGGAGTATGGCAAAACAGCATTGATTCCTTGGTGCTCAGCTAGCGGGAAGTTGTTAGACGGCTATGTGAGCACTCTGGAACTGAGCCTAGTTTCTCTGTCAGCTGCATGGACAAGTGAGGGTCTAGTATTCAAGTACAGGGACAATCTATTTTGCAGTTCTTCACTCATTCAGTCTTGTCTGACGCTTCTGAACCCTTGGACCGCAGCATGCCAGGCCACTCTTTCCTCCACTGTCTCCCAAAGTTTGCCCAAAGTTGTGTTCATTGTTTTTATGACACTTCTCTATCTGATCTCAACTTGGACCGTAGGGAGTAGAACAGGCAGCTGATATTTAGGCAGGAGAGAACTGATTTTAACTGATCTTCATGTGTTATTTTATATGGAATGTAATTTTATAATGTATGATCCATTATAAGGTTTGAAGCATTATTTTGTGTTGAATCTTTTCTGGCTGTGATACACCACCTTGGCAAAATTTTCTTTTTGTAAAGATAGTATACAAATAAAATGGAAATGGAAATGGAAAAATCATCTGCCCCATCCTTTTCTCCTTTTGCCTTCAAACTTTCCCACCATCAGGGTCTATTCCGATTATTTTTGTTGTCTCGTTATGTGACCAAAATATTTGAGCATTGGGGTTGATTGCCTTTAGTATAGAACTGATTTGATCTTCTTCCTGCCCAATGGACTCTCAAAGGTCTTCTCCAGCACCATAATTCAGAAGTGTTAGTTGTTTGGTGCTCAGCCTCCAAATTTCTTGGAAGTGACTTCTCGTCTTTCCTGTTCTAATGTTTTCTTCTTCTGTTTCATTGCACTGTTTCTATCTCTCCTTGCTATTCTCTGGAAATCTACAATCAGTCGGGTATATCTTCCTCTTTCAGTGAACAAATAAATTAACTAGCAAGACCTTTTGATGTTTTGCCAGTCTTCTGTAGTGGCTATAATGGCAATCTAGACCACAGGAGTCCCTGATTTCAGATCCCCTTTGAAGATGGAAGCTCATTGTGTTACTTTGGGCCAATCACTGTCTCTCAACTCATCCTATGTCACAAGAATGTTATGAGGATAAAATGGAAAGGAAGATAAATGTTTCCTGTTTTAGGCTCTTTGGAGAAAAAGCATAATATAAGTGCCATAAATAAATAACACAGTCTCCCTAAACATTTTGCCAGGTGTACAGAAACTCTTCTGGCTTGGCTTGAAATATTTATGCCTGGAGCAGGAACTCTAAAATTTGTGTATAGCCTAAAGCAAAATATTGGTGGTAATCTGTTTGCTAGCCTAAGGTAAAGGAAATTAATGCCGTGTGCCATTTTATCTGCTGTCCAAGCTCATCTCATGTCAGGTGTTTCCCTTTTGATCTTGCCTTTCTTCTCTGTTAATATTTTGATGCATAGTGGGATGAGAGCAATTACAAACCAAATTATATCTCTGGGTTGTTGTTTTTTGCTGATGAAGAGGAATGTGGGAATCAAGGGACATAATGCACAGAATATTACTTAATCCATAGAAGAAAATATTGCAAGGACTGTCTATATAATTTAACTGATACAGAGACTTAAATTCCATTAATGAATAATTTGTCATGAGATCCTCGACAATTCATAACCATACTGCCTAGCATAGTTGGAAGGGGATCTTGGGAAATGACGATGTTTTCTTGTCTTGTTTATAATGTGCTGAGACAAGTCACTTTAAAAATCCATTTGAAATTATGACTTGCGTTTGTCAATAATACATGAATAAAATTGCTTATAAATGGTGCAATATAATACGCTTTGGTATTTGATTTTTACTTTTATAGCTTCATCTATCTCACTGAACTAGCCCAATCTTAGAATGAGGCACAGGGGAAAATCAGAAGGAGAAGACAGAAAGAGAGAGAGAAGGGGGGAAAGTGTGAGCTTTTGTGTAATGCGTAACTGTTCCTGAATGACCTCTATAAAGAGGGGCACCCAGAGTACTTGTAGGATGTTTAGAATGTGATTCACTTTGGATTATTTGGTTTTGACGATCCAGGCTTAGATTGTCTCAGTTGTCTTTCAGTAGGTTACCTTTCACAAGTCAGCAAAGACTTAGTTCATCATCTCTCCTGTTCTCCTCAAGTAGATCTTAGTAATCTTGTGTTTCCGCCATTTGGCACGCAGGTCAAAGCACTCCTGGATGATATTCTGGAGAAGCTAACTGATGAGTTTAACATACCTGAGCTGATGGCCAAAGTGGAGGAGAGGACGCCATTCATTGTCGTTGCGTTCCAGGAATGTGAGCGTATGAACCTCCTTACTGCTGAGATCAAGCGGTCCCTGCAAGAACTTGACCTGGGTCTGAAGGTGGACATTCTTTTTTCTTTGCTATGTAACTTTGAATGTGAGATGAGGGCAGGGGAAGTCAAAAGGGACAGCGCACCACTAAATGAGCATCTGTGTGATCACACTACTATTTTGAAAGAAAATAACATACAAAAAAAAAAAGGAGCAAATACAGGAAAGTATTAAGGGGGTGGAAATTAAGATTTTGGCAGTTTGCCATAGGTCTGTTTGTGGGGGAGAGCATGGAGAAGGGTTTCATTGCCCCTACTTCCATGCTAAACAATTCTGCCAGAAGAAAGAGGGACATTAGTCTTCCTCACTTGCCTTTTAGCAACAAAAGTTGAAAGGGAAGGAGGGGAAACCACAATGAACAGGTTTTTGGCAGGGATAGAAGCATCAAAGGACTCCTCTATGGCTTCCTACACCTGCACCAGCAGTGGATTAACAGGGTTCTTGCTGTGCTTACCGCCCGCATTGGGTCTTGCAATAACTCCTGAAAAGGGGAAAATAACCTTGCAAATCCCTCCATCGCCCCTTGCCCCTTGCTAAACAGTCAATTGGCTTATGTTGCTGAAAGGCTAGGGGAGAAAATCCCCACCCCACATTCTGGCAATTAAACGCTTAACTGTAACATAAAAAGCAAATCTCTCTTCTTATTCTTTAATTTAAATTACCCTTTGTAAAGGTTATGCTCCCTCCTCGACCTGTGTTTGCAGGTCAAGGTCAAATATACTGATTTTTAAAATTCACTTGAGCGACCTTACAAATAAATTTCCATGCTCAAAGCTTTGAGCCTCATGCTTGTCAATCTCTCACACGCTTGTGTTTTTTCAGGGTGAACTCACCATGACTAGTGATATGGAGACCTTACAGAATGCTCTTTTCTTGGACATGGTGCCTGAGTCATGGACTAAACGAGCCTATCCTTCCATGGCTGGTCTAGGTAGCTGGTTTGCTGATCTTCTGAACCGTATTAAGGAGCTGGAGACATGGACAGGGGACTTTGTGCTTCCATGTGTTGTGTGGTTAGCAGGATTCTTCAATCCACAGTCTTTCTTGACTGCCATCATGCAGTCCATGGCCCGAAAGAATGAATGGCCTTTAGACAAAATGACCCTACAGTGTGATGTCACCAAGAAAAACCGGGAAGATTTCACCAACCCTCCGCGGGAAGGAGCATATATCCATGGCTTGTTCATGGAAGGTGCTCGCTGGGATGTACAGGTAAGTATTAGGATTGGGGTTTTGCTCCTGCTTTACATCTGCAAACAGTAACTTCTTATAATATGGTAATAGATTGTTTATTGATGACATAAAATTGAATTGTAGGAATAACCTTTAATTTTTAATGTGTGTAGGCATTATAGAATCTGCATACTCATATAGTTTCAGCTGTAGTGCAGGTCAAGTTTATGATGTATAGAGAGATTATAGAAGGAAGGGTGTACTTTACATTTTAAAAAGAACATTGAGTCAAGTTATCGTGACATATCTAAAGGTGCATGTCACTCCACAGAATCCCTGTGGGTAGGAATATCAAATTATAAAGGTAGACTAACACAGGAGGTATCATAATCTTTCCCAAACCAAGATGTTCAAGGAGACCTGGAGATGGAGAAGGAAATGAGAGATACCCCAAAGAAAAAATCTTGTACTAATGGGAGACTTCAGTTACCCACATGTTGGCCATTGATCAGATAAATGTTCACTCAAGCCATTACAGAGAGATAAAATTAATAGATATTTTAAAGGGGTGAGGCAATTCTGGACTTACTCTTCAGTGGCATGCAGGATATGGTGGGAGAACTTAATGTAGTTGAACTGACTGGGAGTAGTGGCCATAATTCAATAAAATTTTATATTTATAGGAAACAAATCTTCAGTTTTGGTCACCTCATTTGAAAAAGCATCTAGCAGAGTTGGAAAAGTTCTAAAATGATTAACAGAAGGAAAAATCTTATGAGGAAAGGCTACAGACTGAGTATTTTAGTCTAGAATGAAGAAGAGTGAAATGAGAGTTGTTATTTGTTTGTTTTGGATTTCTATCCTGTCTTGGGGCCATGGTCTGCCCAATAAAAAAAAAGTATAAAATAAATAAATTAACTAAATTATAAGTATATACAACGATGCATGGTTTGGAAAGAGTGGAGGGAGTTTTTCTCCCTTTCCCAGAATACTAGAATGGGGCGGGGGGAGTCACCCAATGAAAGTAAAATCCGCACAAATCAAGACAAAATATTTTTTTTTTATGTAAGTGATAGTCAAACATGGGAATTCACTACCTCAAAATATGTTGGCTAGCAACTTGGGGGTTGGGATAAAAAGGTGTTAATGCATTCACAGAAGTCAGGGTAGTCAATGGATATTGGCCTGATGATAGGGCAAATGTCCCTGTAATGTGAGTCTCTTTGCCTCTGAGAAGTGGATGCTGGAAGACTGTAAGCAAGGCAAGCTTCCATGTGCATTTGGCCACTGTGTGAACAGACTGCTGGTCTAGTTGGGCCATGGGTCAGTCCAGTGGTGCATTCAACTTATGTTATTAATCTGGTCAGGAAAGTTTTATGCACTTCACCAAGTGCCATTTTCACACTATTCCTATCCTGGCCCAGAGCAGGACAGCCTGGTATATGCAAGTCATCTCACACTGTAGGGGCTAGGCAATAAAGCAGAATACGCCCATCTGCATTGGGATGGGCTGTTCCATCCCGCCTCTTCCCTGGTTGCTGCCTCTGTAGACTAAGCAGTCCTTTGGTGCCAGTACTGGAGCCTTTGAAATCTCAGAATGTTCATTCTTGCCCTTCAAAGTTTCCAAGAGAGTCCTTTTTGATGGCATTGCGTTGCTGCTTCCTGGAGTGCCACCAAAGAGAGTCCCCTGGGCCGCTACACACTGTGTTGATGTCTTGTGTGGACGACAAGTTCTGGATTGGGTGCTTTGTCCCCCACAAATGTGTGGAATAAAGTGACCTAGATCCTTTCATGGGCTAGGATGCCTGTCCATTCAGAAAGGGCCAAGGCAAGGATTGCTTCTTTGCTGCCAAGGTTATGGAGTTTTCAAAGCGACATTATATGGCCCTGCATACAATATTTGGAGAAGGCATTTGAAAGGATATTTTAAAAATGGAAGTGCTTTGAGAAATGAGCAGCAATATTATTTTTGCTTAGCTTAATTTATACATTTTCATTATCCTTTAATTTTTCTCCTTTCCCTCTCTTCCTTACCTGGTCAGCATATTTTTTAATTCTTTGAAAACCTGGGCCTTTGAAGAAAAACAAGCATAATTAGTTTGCATAATTTACTGTAGAATCAACATTTGCCTTTATGTGATGCATGATTTGTGTTACACTTGGTGTGAAATTGGGATTTCTATTTTTTTCTTTCTGTCTGTCTTCCTTCTTGGCACACTTAGTACATGCGGTCCTATTTTTAAGGATCCTGCCAAAAGGAACAGCTGGTGCTGTCAGCCTTGGAGCTAAAAGGCTTATTGGCTGATATCCCATGACTAAAACATCCACATCAGTGGCTTTCTTTTTATTCTCTATCCTTAGCCATTTCAAAAGCACCAGAAGCCAGGGCCATCTCATTGGTACACTTACTTGACCTGCATGTGCCCCAGTAGAGAAAATGTCAAAACTTGAAGCTGAGGAACCACCTACAGTGCTCAAAAGGAGGCATCAGTGGCTTCTCTCTGAGGCAGAGTGGGGGGGGGGGGGGGGAGGGAACAAATTGGAATTGGAGTGCTCTCTTTTGTATTTCCATATATATATATATGGGTGGGTGGATCTATCAAAGCAAAGAGGAATGGAAACAGATTAAATTCTTAATCTCGTAAATCAAACACATAGATAACTACAGCAGCAAAACCAGGGACAAAAATCAAAAGGCCTTATAAATTCCCATAAACGCGGGCAAGATACTCATTGCGGAACTCGTCTGACCATGCGCCTCAGTATTCAGCTGTGGGAAAAGAAATATCCGTACAGAAAGATGGGGGTAGAAATTAAGAGCTTAGTAAAGCAACAGAGGTGTTTTAAAGAGAACTGCTATAGGCTGCTATCAATTAGGCTCCCCCCTCCCAACACATCCTAGACATGGGTTCCTAAATGTGGTATTCACTGGCATACATGCACCCACCAAAACATCTAAACATACCCTATACTCCTCTGATTCAGCATATTCTGTTATTTTGTCAGTGTTAAAGAGAGGTGATCCAATTTTGTTATTTTCCAAGACCCATAGTAGCCATTTACTAACTGTTGGCTACACAGGAGGCCTAAAATAACATAATTTAGCTGAAATCTGATTGCTGAGGGAGCCCGCCAAAACCATAACTAACACATAGATTCTTAAACATAGACTAGCTGAGAAGTTGTCTGGCTTGCTTATGAACTTTCTTTTTCCTTTTCCCTTCCTGTTCCCTCCTCTTCCAGCCCTGTTTGTTCCCCCTTGAGCTCTTTCAAGCCCCACCCTTCCCCAGCATCACTTGACTTAAAGCAATTTAGGTGGTTACATATGATAGAAAGCCTTCTGTGTCACCCCACTTCCCATGTTTGGCTATAGACTAAAATTAACGACGAAACATTGTGAATTCCCTAACATTTCCCTAACATTCATTTTGGAAGTTATTTATAACAGCTCATTTCACCAAAAGATCAAAGTATTGCACTTTTTTATTTATGCCTTGTGACTTTACCAGAAAACTTTTCCAGAAAACAAAACTGGGAGCTGGAATAATGTTGTGAGCACAGAATTGGGTCAGATTCCCGTTCATACTTGGAGGTTCGTTGAGTGACCTTGGGCCAGTCACGGCTTCTCATGGACAAACCATATGAAATGGTGTTTGGCATATTGATGGCAAGTGTGCAGGATGCCAGGTGGTAATTCAGGTGTGGGGAAGGGCAGAATTTGAAAACTGCCTACTGTATCGAAGTATAATGAGAGTTGTAGTCTAAACAGGGGAACTCTTCCAGGTCCTGGAAACCAATAGGCATTCTTAAAATAATGGAACTTTTAAAAATGTGCAAGAGATTGATTAGCTAGGTTGTTCCCTCATCAAGGATGTTGTATTGCACTGTGAATTTGGTCTGTTTATATTTTTATGGGCTTTCATTTACTAACCTTAAATGTATTGTTCTTATCTATTAAATTTTGTAGCATGCACTGGGACTATTTCAGAAAGAGTAAATTATCAAGGCATGCAATAAATAAATTTCATGTGAATTGTAATGGTAACTTTTGCATGAGCAGAATGCTTTGAAGGCAGCCCTTCATAATGTTGAATTTGCACTAAGTGTTTCCTCCTCTTAGCTGTTCTGTAATAAAGCACAGATAATAGCCTCAGATAAGGAGCTGAATCATATAAGTTGGCAATGCCTAACCCATGAGTCAAAAGAGAAAAGACAAAACTGTTTCATCAGTGTTCTTTGTCTAATTTTTCATGCTTTACTGGG
The DNA here is from genome assembly GCA_014337955.1 of Aspidoscelis marmoratus. NCBI lineage: Eukaryota > Metazoa > Chordata > Lepidosauria > Squamata > Teiidae > Aspidoscelis > Aspidoscelis marmoratus. The sequence continues at coordinate 50,666,892 of MTQE01002208.1, read as the reverse complement.
ATGATATGCTCAAAACATGAGCAAGTGTGGTGGAGAATTCTCAAAGAGTGGATCTTTTATTGGGGGAAAAACTTTCTTGCAAGGAAAACAAACGATATTTGGCAGAAATAACTTGCATTCTGAGGTAATAAGGTGATAGGAACTGTCTGCTCTTAGGAAGAGACCACATTTCCACTTACCTTGTGGTGGAGCGGGGCAGGAGGTTTGAAAAAGGGCCTAAGCTTCTTCATCTCCACATGCTCATTTTAGGGCACAGTTGCTGTCTAAGGTGCTTTCCCCCCCAGTAGGATGCAGTTTCTGGCCTTGAATCACTCCTTCAAGCAACTCCTCTGCAGTCTTTTGGAGTGGCAATCATGGTGCTTTCCCCCCAGTGCCTGCACAGAAGCCAGCTTCCTAGTAAAGTGGAGATTTATGGAATTTACTACCAGAAGGATGGCTATAAGAAAGGGTTAGACAAATTCAAGGAGAAGAAGTGTATTGATGGCTACTCGGTTGGATGCCTAGGTGCTTCCTCCAGGTTGGAGAGACAGGCAGGATGATTCTAGAGGCCATTTGCTAGGACCCAGGAGCAGTGTGTGTGTGGTGTTGCCTTTGTCTGAGGCTTGAGTTGCCCAGAAACAAGAGGTGGCCACTGAATGAGGCAGGATGCTGGACGAGATGGGCTGCATACTGATCCAGCAGAGTTCCTCTTATGTAGCTAAAGACTGCGTAGGATACTAGGT
>MTQE01002208.1:50617100-50660940 GCA_014337955.1 Aspidoscelis marmoratus | reverse complement strand
AAAAAAAAAAATCCCAAATCCTGACAGGAAGTGCATCCAATCACAGAGGGCAGAAGGAGGTGAAGGATAGGAGGGACAGAGAGGAAATGGAGGCCTATCACTGGGCTGAGAACAGGGAGATTTGACAGATATGGATAAAGAAATACATAGTGAGTGAGCAGTATATTTGATGCATGTGATCAAGTCAATAATTTTCTGAAATTCTATTGTGTGGTAAGATAGACTAAACAATTGTGATGTAAACAAGCCCTAATAGTGACAAAGATGTTAGTATAGCAAGATTGCTTACAATTGCTTGTTTTATACGATGACATGCCAGTTACTTTTCTTGAAGCAAATAAACTGATCAGAAGATTTCCTTTGATAGGAAGTGATTATGATACAGCATATACAGAAGTGATTCAAGGCACAGTGGATTCAAGGAATCTGCAAGTAACTATAACATCTGCAGTCTATGCTTCTTTCTGATCTAATTTTTCAGGAAGAGGGAAAGAGAAGCTTAGGAGAAGAACTTAGGAGAGTTTACTGATCACTTATTTTAAATTACAGTAATTTAGAACAAATTCTCTTACACATGAATTTGCTTTGATTATTCCCCTCAGTGTCAGTCCCACTCATTTCTGCCAGGTAAGTGGAGTTGAAAGCCCCCTTGAGCAGCACTGACTAGGTCAGTGATGGCCAACCTATGACACGTGTGTCACAGGTGACACACCAAGCCCTTTTGGGTGACACACATGGTCACCCTGGCACCTGGGCGTATAGTGCTTGCTTGTTGTTGAAGTGTACGAAATACTAACTTTCAATTGAAGATTTAGCAAACGAAATTCAACAACAAAAGTCACTAAAGTAAAGAATTATTTGTTTTTGCTTTTAATAAAATACATATATCACAAATATAACTTTTTTACTAGAGCTACAAATATCACAAAATTATGGATATTTCTAGATGTGACACAGCACCCGAGTTAAGCTAGGTTTTCTTGCAAATTTTGACACACCAAGCTCAAAAGGTTCACCATCACTGGACTAAGTCACAGGCAAGAAACGTACCACTGACTCAGCTCACAGAAAAGACCTGAGGATGTTTCTTCTGGAAGAGGCATCGAACTGCCAGTTTGATCTAGTGGTTAGGAAACCAGACTCTTATCTGGGAATACCAGGTTCGATTCTGCCCTCCCACATGAAGCCAGCTGGGTGACCTTGGGCTAGTCACAGCTCTCTTCTGAGCTCTCACAGCCCCACCTACCTCACAGCATGTCTGTTGTGGGGAGAAGAATAGGAAAGCTTTGTCAGCCACTTTGAGTCTCCTTAAATGGATGAGAAAAGCAGGGTAGAAAAACCAACTCTTCTTCTTCTTCTTCTCCCAGTTTCAAATGAGCCTTGAGTGCAGAATTATTTACCCATTCTCCCTTTTGAATCATTGTCTCAAGAGTTGGAAAATGGGCCTACTATCTACCATGTATAAACTGTCTGATAATAAATAGTGGAAAAGAAAAGAATCAGGGACCTCTGTAAATAAGAGTATTTTTTAAAAAGTGGAATTGGTAATGTAGTCTCATATTTTCTTTGCTATTTTCACAGACTGGTTTAATGGCTGATGCCCGCCTGAAGGAGCTGACACCACCAATGCCCATAATTTTCATTAAGGCCATTCCTGTTGACAAGCAAGATATCCGCAGCATTTATCCATGTCCTGTATATAAAACCCGTCAACGGGGGCCAACCTACATCTGGACTTTTAACCTGAAGACTAAAGAGAAGCCTTCCAAGTGGATTTTAGCAGGAGTGGCACTCCTTCTGCAGATTTAGATTCCAGCCTATACCTTTTTTCTGTTGTTGTTTTTTAATCATTGGAAATTTTCCCACTGAACAAATTAATAGTACTGGTTCACAAAGGTGTGCATGTCATGCAGATCATGAAATATTAATTGTTGTCTTTTATGCATAATTAAACCAATTTAACTCACTCCACAGTTTTCAAGTTTAATACATTTTTATTTCACAGATGTAAAGACTTTTAGAGTAGCTTATATGCAATGTAAGACTGGTCCAGGACACTATTTTGGGTGTTATAGCTCTGTCTAGGCTTTTTTCTGTACAGATGGAGGGTTCTAGGAAGGGGAGGGGTTCCCTAAAACCACACCAGTGTATGGAAGGGAGACCCATCAGCCCCTTATTCTGCAGTAATGGCGAGTGCAGAAGGGCCTTGCATTCTTCTCTGTGCTTTCCTTGCAGTGATTCAAAGACTTTTCAATTACTTCATGAACCTGTCCTCTTCAAATTTTATTTCCTTTTCTAGCTGAACTGGGGGAGGGGGGTTCCACTAGCACTAAGTACCCATTAAGTAATTAAGGACTTATTATTAGGTTCAGAGCAAGAAGATCCCATTTCCACTGCAGACCCCATTAGAACTACATTTGTTTCCAGCTGTACTTGGGAAATCTGGATTAAAGGGGTCTACAACCTCATCTTCAGCCGTGAAATCCGGATTATATGGTGCACATTCGCACTGCGATTGGGCAATAGGGTCTAGGGGGGCACCCATGGGGTTGTGTGTCCCAAAATTCAAAGCTTTGAAGCCGATGCTTAATCTCTGAAGATGGCTTCGAAGAAGACTCCAAAGAAAATTCCAGAGAATGGCACAGAATTAAGAGCTTAGACTATTTCTATGGAGCTTTGGCCAAGCTCCAGAGAATCTTTGGAGTGATTTGCCGCAATCTTAGAAGATTCTCTGGAGCGACTATGGAGTTTGTCCCCCCCTTGTGTTGCCCCCCCAAAAAACATGGGGTGACGGATGGGCCCGACGTGGGTAGAGTTGGAACTGCCACATGGGTGGTCTGACATTTCCACTGTGAGCATGCCCAGCACCCATTGCTATTGGGTGCTACACTGCCCGTGGAGTCGCATTGGGGTACCTCCTTAGATCTGGATCAACTAAATCCAGATTAGTCAAAAGACCCATTTCTTAGATCTGGATCATCTTAGATCCGGATTAAGGGAGGTAAGTGGAAACCCTCCCCCTCAGAAAACTTGCCATGTTCAGAACAAAACATATTCTTACACGACTGTTTGAAAACCTGTGTTTTTAGGTTTCTAATTATTTTGCATATTTGGATGTTACAAGAAGTGACAGTTACTTGAAGTTTTGGGATTTAATCAGCTTTCCTTTATCCATACTTTAATCATGGCTTCCCAAGAAGGGTCAGGCTATGTATGAAGGCTAAAGGCACACATGCATCACTTTGTAAGATTTGTTATGTTTATTCAAAGGCAAAAATAGTGTACATTGAAACATAAGTAGTACAAATAAGGCTATGTCCACACCAAAGAATTGGGTGCCACTGCAGTGTATAAATGTCTGCATACTTATCAACCTGCCAGCCCATTTTCTAAAATTATTACATGCTTGCAGATTCCCCTTCTCACAAAGCTGAACAAAGCTGAAGTTGTTTCTTTTCAGAGTGAAGATCTGGAGAAGTTTGATTTTTAAAAAACTGCGGGGAGTGAAGATGTTTTTAAATGCCACACATGCTAGGAGGCAGTAAAAAGAGTGCCACTGCTTGTGTCCTGCTTGTGGACTTCCTATAGACAACTAGCTAGGGGCTGCTGAATATAGAGTCCTTGGGCCTATCTAGCACCAGGCCGCTTCATCTGTTCTTTGAAATTCTTTGCATTCTCCTCCAACCCAAAGTCTGTTCTTTGTGTTGATGTGGCATTTGGGTGGTTCCGTCTGTGTAATTTGTTGAAAAGCACAAATGACGGGCAAAACTTGGTGACACAAGGGATGGATGTGCTGGAAGAACAGGGTCTGGAGGTAGCTCTTCTTGGGCCAGTAAAGAAGGTGTGCTGCTGGCTGAATCAACCAGAATCAACAGCTGTAGAAAACTATGACAAGCAGAAAGATTCAAGGCAACATCTTGATTGCAGGGAGTCATCTATTAATTGGCAAACTGTAGTGGCTTAATTAGAGAGAAAGATGAGTCCTTTCTACACTTGGCAGTATTCTGGAATATATCCTGGGATAGGGGCCTGCTGCTTGCATGCTATGTGGACAAGACCTGCCATAGTCTGCATTAGTATGTGGACAATAGACCCCCTATCCCAATGTATATTCCAGAATAAGGCCAAGTGCAGAGGCCAAGGGAACCTCCAAGAACAGAGAATAGCATTGGCAGTTGACCTACCCTGGCTAATTAGAGAAGCAATATCCCTTCCTTTTTAGAACAAGCATGTCCACTAGGATCCCCTTTGCCGAGCACTGCTACTCAAGCACATGAGATAATCCACTTATGTTTTAGTGAGGACTAGGGCCCTTGCCTTGCTCAGGAATATATCTCAGGATAGGGATCTGTTGTCTGCATGCAAATGAAGCGTTTAGCAGGCCTCATTTGGGCCTTGCTATAATCTGCACTAGCAAGTGGGCAGCAGCCCCCTGTCCTGTGATATATTCCGGAAAAAGGCCAAGTGCAGAAAGGGGCCTTGTAGGAATTTTAGGTAATATTAGGGAGATAATCCTCTGAGCAACTTACAATGAAGGAGGGTGGCCAGACTGTGTCCCCATGTATCCCTGCTTATGTGATTGATGGGGAATCTACCCAGAGGATACCTGTTCAAGTCTAGAGCTAGGAGTGATATTGATCAGCCCAGGCAAAAGTTTATTCTTGGCTGAGAATCCTCATCTGCAAGTTTTCCAGTACCAGAATACTTGAAATGTAATATTTAACGGCATTTAACAATCCCTACTGGGGGTATTAGGAGACTGTAGTTATCTACAATGTTTTTGTACTTAGAAAAAAGCATGGAACTAGGGATGTGCACAAATATTCAAAACATTCAGAATTCAGTTGAATTCGTTTGTATTTGGACGTTTGGATTTGAATCGAATGTCTTTAAATTTGAATTTAAATATTCAAACCAATTTTGAATTTTCAAATCTATTTGTGCAAATTATTTGGACATTTGTACGCATCTTTTCCTGCATTTGTATACATTTGTATGGATCTGTACGGGATGAAAATGGGATGCATATGGGATAAATACGGGATGCGTATGGATGAGTACAGATGCGTACGAATGTTGTTGACATTTGTATTTGCAAATTTGAATAACAGATTTGCACGAACAGATTTGAATGTCTTTGAATCGAATCCAATGTGAATGCATTCAAACTTTAAACATTCAGATTGATTTGAATTTTCGGATACTCGATCTGAATCCTGAAAATTGCATTTGTGTACACTCCTGCATGGAACACGGCTGTAAGATTACATGTGGTGCAATGAATGCATTGAACTGTTAGGCCCTTTCTGTACTGGCCGTTATTCTGAAACATATCCTAAAATAAGGTCCAGGGCAGAAAGGGCCTTCATTGCATTAACATAGTACCTGGTTTTAGATTAGAAAAAACATTCTAGAGGAGATATAACCATTATATTGCGTCAGTGTATCCCTGGCATCTGCTAAGAAAAAAATATATATTTTTTTTTAGTTTGTCATTGGGGAAAAATATACCTGCACAGGCACATTTTGAAATCCACAGCTTAAGAAATTGCTTTGTAGCTCCTTCAGGTTTTACCCTTCTTCTTAATTATAATTGCAACATAATAGGCTGTGGGGCAGGGCACACTATTTCTGATTGAACCACATGGATAGGTGAGTCATATTACTATAATTCATGGATTTAATGAAAATTAAATAGGAAGCGTTGATAATGAAACTCACTTACAGCTTATGTGGGCACAGTGGTATAACTTTATTGTCTGATGCCCTCCTTCATTTCATCCCAGGCTAAATGGAAATAATAAGGTCCCCTTGTTTTTTCCTCCCCATCAGCATTCATTGTACTTCACAGCACTAAGTATTAGATTGTAGTGTTACAAGTTTCCTGGAATTTTTAACAAGGTTTTACTGTTAACAGCAAACTCTGATCTAGTGGATTTTGATTGGTTTCAAGCTGTCATGTTCTGCAATACATTCACAATATTGAGTCAACAGAGCTTGGAAAGTCACATGTCACACTTTTTAGCACTGCAGAAGAAAAGTGGTCCTATCCACTGAATTCAACACGACACTGAAGGTATTTATTTTAGCAGCCGTAGACATAGTACTAAGCCTATAGGTCTGAATGGTTGCTCATTAGCTTTTGCTCTTGTTGTTACTGGCATGTTTGCATTTTAATTCTCCCTCCCTCCCTCCCTCTCTGAGTAGTATGAAATGAGTACCAACTGGCTGCTCAAATGTAGAGGGAAAGGGACTGTTTTGGGCAAAGTAAACAAGTGAAATTACAAGCCCTGATGCAGGTCTTGCCATTGGCTGCTGGGCAGGAAAAGATGAGGCAGGACAGTTTTCCCCCTAAACATCAATCTGCAGAACTTAAAATACTTTGAAGGGCTTGTGGTGTGTGGGTGGTTACTTATTACTTTGCAAATAAATGGCATTTATAAATAAATAGGATCAATGTGCCCCTGAAATGTTTATTTATTATTTTAAACAATTATGCACTGCTTCTCTTTTTAAAAAAATCTCAAAGCAATTTACAAGAACCATTTTACAAAGGTAAAAGAAAATGCACACACAGGTGTGTGTGTGTGACCCAACAATGAAAAACATGTTTAAAACATGGGTAAAGAGATAGGTCTTTAACAAGTGCCTGAAAAGCAGAGGGTTGCTGATTTGCCCCACCCCGCCTCTCTCTGGAAGTAGGTAATGGCGAACCACTTCTGTATCTCTGCCAAGAAAGCTGCATAGCAGTGTCCATGGAGGTGCCCATGCAGTCGACCAGAAGGTGTAATTGCAGGTGCCTTGCAAATAGCAGAGGGGAGGGCATTCTATATATGGGCTTCAGTAGCCACATCACCAGGCAGAACAGCAAAAACAGAAGGAGAGCAGGAAGGGCAGCTCAAATGTGATTGGCTGCCTCAACCCACGTGACAGAGCCCACCGACTCAGCTCTTGCAGCTTCTGATGGGGAAGCTGCAGAGCTGCTCTTTGAGTTGGGATGGCCGGTTGTTGCTGTGCAGTAGGCATGCTGCACTTTTACCTTTAACTGTAGCATTATTCCGCTAGTCTGGAGGCAGCCCTAGATGTTTCATGTATAAAGATTGTTAAATAGTGACCAATGGCTCTGAGGATAGAAAGAGCCAGACTGATCATAGAACTGTGAGAAACCTTCCCTCCTTCATAGGTGTGGTAAAATAATGCCTGCTGGACTCCTGGCCCACCTTGCATCTGCCTTCTGCATCTGCCTGTTACCTGCATTACATACCTGGCCATCACATCCTCATTATTCCTTACCTTTGAATACGCTATCTGTGACCGACAGGCATTGTGTTTCAGCAATAAATAAAGGGCATCAGAAAGAGGGATACCTGATGATGCCTGGAGTCCTGTAAGAGCCCACAGTCAAATCAGCAAAAGAGATTGACACACCAGGCCCAGGGGAGCCAAGCTGATTGTGAACGTGAGCAAGCGCTCTGCAAATTAACCATGACTTCCGATGGGGGTGGGGGTGGGTGTCGCTTCAGGAGGAAGTGCTGCTGTGCAATGGCATCATGATGGAAATGGGTTTTTCAAGGACAAGGAGAATTTATTTCTTCATTTCCCATTCAGCGTTATCGCAGTGAATGTTGATGTGATTCCAGCCCAGGCTCATTGATGGATAAACGCTATACATAATTTATAGATTATTTGCCACAAACTCTTTAACTACGGGCATGCTTCCTACTGTGCAAGGGTGGCTTGCAGTGTCTTTATCTGAAAATTGGCTCTCAGACTCATGCGGTTTATTTATTATGAGTGGTTTATTAAATGCTTGTAATTGGCCAGACAACTCAGCACGTGCATTTACAAATGCACTTAATTTAAAATGTTTCCTGAATGCGTGAGCCCTTTTGTGGAGTTCTGAGCAGAGTTGATAATGTAGCGGTTCTGGTCTGTGAATAATGTGCTGAAATAATGCATTCATGTAGATGGTTGCTGCTATGAGTGTATTAACCCTTGGGTTTCGTGGTAGGAAGCAGGAACAGAAATGACTAGAAACAGGATGTGTGAGTAGGAATGGAAGTATACTTTTTTACCCTCAGGGTACAAGATTTTACCCTTGGGGTGGAAGATTCTACATTTTGTGGTATCTGCCTATGGTCCACATGCCCACGATTTACTGAGATAGCAAGGATAAGATTCAGAGGGATGGAGTGTGTGTGTGTGTATGAGAGAGAGAGAGAGAGATGTGAAAAAGAACATTGGGCTCCACTGTTCTGTTTGAAGCTCTTTTATGCATTTATATTTTTTAAATTAAAAGTTGGGGGCAGATGTAGTGCCTGCTTCTTGAATGGCTGGTCTAGTACTTGGTTATGGCACTCTTTCCTACAACAGCTATCTTGGGAGTCACAAATCTTAGGTGCAGTCAGGGCTTTTTATAGTCATCCCTTTATGAAAAAGTGTCCCATCTCCAGATACACACAAAAATGCCATACAAACTGGGTGACTAAGAACCTTCCTTATTTTGCTACATTTTGCTTCCTAGCTAAGCAACATCTACCCTGGTTATGGTGGTTACTCATTGATTGGCCACTCAGTTATAAATCCCTGCCTGCTTGTGTAATTTTCTGCCCAACCTGGCTTAAGAAAAGATCTCTTCAATGCTATGAAATCCCAGATGATGAAGAGGTAACCTTTCTGTGGCTTTGAAACACGCTGCCTCTCGTGCAGATTGGTGCCCCAATGGAGGGGCGTCAAGACTCTCTGATGATCCAGTGCCAGCTATGGTCCCTTCCAGACTAGCGGATAAAAATCTGGAATGTTAGTAAATTTGTAGCCTCAGGAGGCTGAGAATGTCATTATTGGGGAGGAATCTTTAACACCATTAATACTGATTTTCTCTGTCATTTCCCCCGTTTGAATTTCCTGCCCCAATAAAGTCACAGTTTCAAGAAAAAACTGGTGTTCAGTTCTTGACTGCGTGGGGAAGGAGTTTTGTGAGGGGAGGAGAGAAGGGAGGGAAGAAAACAGAGTTTCTCCATGCTGAGCACAGGAAGAACAAAGAGTGGGGACAAGCAAGTTTGATCTGAGTCCTTGTTTAAGGCAACTGTGGGACAATCTGAAATCACACTGAATGCTTATTTGCAGAGAAGTTGGATTATCTTTGCTGTCGGAACGCAGCCCAAAATCTCTTTATAAATCACAGCCAACCCTAATCCCATCAGTGTTTAGGAGAAGTTAGGATTTTTAGCTTCAATGTGCATCACTTCACACTTTGGCTGCGTTCCCATTATAAGCTTAATTCAGTTTCCCTAAACCGAAATAACAGAACCGGTTGCAAACACGAATTTGCCTGATCCCGTTACTTTCAGCCAGAATCGCATTCAATCCGGATTCTGAGGATGTACATGACCCAAGGGGGGACTCGAGTGGCGACTTTTTAAAAGCCACTTTTCGGGACTGCCCTGTCCTCTTCCTCCTGCCGTGAATGTGCCACCCATAAGGGACCACTTCAGGGAGCCTAGCTGGGTGGTTGGGTGGCTGCCGCTTGCCTGGATGAAGGAAAAATGGCAGTGGGCAGCCAGCGATTCTTTCCCTTCCTCTCCCATTGCCCAGGGCACGCAGCAGCGGCAACTCAAGGCCCCTTTGCCCATCACCGCCTTTAAAACATTCACACAAATTTTGGCTGCTTTCCTCCCTTTTCACTTTTTTAAAGGTCAGAACTTTCAAAATTGCAACATCGTTATCAGGTGTGAAGTGGTTGGATTGCTATAGTGTAGCGGCTGCTTTAAGGGGCGGATTTCTACAGCTTGCTTTGGAAGCAAGCTATTGGGGGAGGGAAACACGGAATGGTTCCCACAGTAAAAAATGTAAAATGTTTCAAGCGCACGAAATGGAGTGAGACCTGTTGAAATGAAGATTAACATTTACAATGCTTTGGGGTGATTTAACGCGCAGAAAGCGTGTTAAGCCAACCTGACGTGGGAACTGCGAGGATTGAAAACGGTTTGAAACTGAAATAAGCTTATAATGGGAAAGCGGCCTTTCTCACATTGAACAGCACCTACCATTTTGATGCACATTTCCCCAATTTGCAGAGACCATTTTGGGGTCCTTTGCAGTCTCTTTTTCTAACCACCAGCAAAATTGACTTTTCCACTAGTCACACCCAACTCCACACCATTTATAAAATGTGTTTAGAAGCACCCATCTCAGGACAGAACCCTTGAAATCTCCACGTTACATCATTCCATTCATGAAGTGTGTCCATTTGTTTTCTATTCCTTTAGCAGTTGTTCATCCATAATAGAGCCGGTGACAGAACGTCAGCCAGAAATCAGAAGCAAAGTAGGCATTTTTATTCAATGCTGATAGATCTTTTTCATACTTCCTGGTTGCCATTTTGTGATGTGACCAGTGTCTATGGTCACTTTCACAGCAATGGACTCACGTTGACTGAGGTCGCTAGTAAAATAGATTTTTACAACCCTCCCCAATTACTGTTAGCAGAAATGATATATGATAAATAAAATTATAGTTCTGATTTTGTACTGTGACTATTTAAAAATAAAAAAGCACATTTTGAAGCACTGACTGGTAGTACTTTTGCAGTCCCTGGTGGGTCTGCATTATGATTGCTCCTTCATCCATCAACACTTCCATGTAGAATTTGGTGCCTGGCATATGTTTTTCCAAGTAGTCTGTATAGAGAGCTGGGAAATCTGCTGTTCTATTTTTATTTCTCTCCTTTATTAATATTAAAGAGATCTTACTGCCTTCCTCCATTGCATCCCCGAGAAAGAAAAATTGTCAAGCATTCTGCTCTGCATTAGAAGATGTGGGTGGGATTTGGGTGTTGTTGTGTACACTTTCACTGTGCTCTGTGCAATTAATGAGCTCTGCAAATTAATTACAGTAATAAGATTATTGGTGAGAAGTGGCAGATTTGGAGAAGGATGATTAGATAATTAGAGATAAATTGATGTTTGTGGGACCTTATTGAATATGTACCACAGATTGGCTTTGAAGAGATAATTGAGTCACTGATTAACAAGGGCCTGCCAGGAGCCCCAACTACATTTCTCTTCACCTGAGTGAGTCTGTGGCTGTTACCATGGCAGAAAGGCTGAACTAGAAGAAGGCTGAATAACTTTACTATCAGACTGTCCTGGTGGGTGAGGAAGATGGGTTGGAATCATTTCTGATTCATGATAAAATGGATGATGAAATGTCTCCCTGCCTTTGTTGTCACATTGGTGTGGTGAGGTGTGAAGAGAAGGCTCCCTCCCTGGTTTCTCCTTTACCCCACTGCCCATTTTACCATCTGTCCTCCCATCACCTAACAAGGCTGTAGAAAAGGAAAAGAACTTTAGTCATGAGAAACAACACTTGGTTCCATCATCATTTAGCCTTCAAACTTTCTTGAAAGGGGCAAGGAAGAAGAAGAAGAGTTGGCTTTTCTACCCCACTTTTCTTACCCATTTAAGGGAACTCAAAGCAGCTGACAAAGTTTTTCTATTCTTCTCCCCACAACAGACACCCTGTGAGGTAGGTGGGGCTGTGAGAGCGCAGAAGAGAGCTGTGACTAGCCCAAGGTCACCCAGCTGGCTTCATGGGGGAGGGTGGAATCGAACCTGGTATTCCCAGATAAGAGTCGGGCTCCCTAACCACTAGACCAAACTGGCTATTCCCTAACATCTTTCTTGTCTGCCTAAAATTAAATATTTTCTCCAAGAAACTCAAAGCTGTGATCAGTCTGTGTGTTTTGGGCCCCCTATATATACAGGATTTCTCCAACTGGGGACACAGGATCGAAATCTGTGTCACACAGTGTAAGGAGAGGCCTAATAAACTCCATATTGCTGACCAATTCCATATTCTTTTTTAAAAGGTCATCATTTCTGTCTTCGGAAAGCAGGTGCGTGAGGGCAGATCTTGTCACTTGAAGCCTTTGAAGATATACATTTCGGTACTAGCTGCAGCTGGGAACCAAAAAGGAAGAGATAACAACTAATTAATTTTCAGTTGGGAGGGGTGACATCCTCATCTCAGTTGGGAGGGGGCTGTATGCTCATTTTTGAGAAGTTTCTCAGTTTGTATTAATACCATTGGCTTATGAGAGACCATCTGATTATTAGTTAAGTTTCAGTTTAGGCAATCATGTAACAGACATTAGGTGTTCTATCAGTATTCCTTTGTCTTAGCCTTTGCTATAAACCTAGCCTTTTTTCTTCCTTCTTGCATCTAACACGTTTCTGTACCTCAGGATCTAAAGTTGTTATTCTGCCTGGCAGATTTTGCATTATTTCTGCTTATTGGAATTTATTGCTACTGCTCAAAGTTTTGCTTTTTTATTTTAATAAATCGTCTCATTTTAAACTTGGCCTGTTTCTTCAGAATCCCTAGGAACAGGAGGAATTGTGACAAGCTTAGTCACTCTAGGTCTTTTCGCACGATGGCCTGTGGAACACGTGTAGGAAGCCCCGGGACGGAGCATTCGCTCTGCTGGGCTGGCGTGTCTGTTCAGAACTGCCCCAGCCTGCCCTCTTGCCTTCCAGGTGTAGAGCATGAAATCATGCTCTACACCTGGCCCAGGACATTCCCAGCCGTCCCACAGCGGTTTGGGAGGGAGTGCATTTGCACACTCACTCCCTGATAGCTGAGGGCCCCACTTCTGGCTGCCCCCATTGGACCTGTTGTGTTCCTTCCGCGGTTCCCATTGTCCCTAGGAGACTGGATTGGGTCCCGTAGAGCCCACGGACACCCCCCAGGGCACAGCCCTACGTGGGGATGTGTGTGCGTGCAAGGCACTTACCTCGAGCTCACCAGGTTCCGAAGTGGCCAGCAAGGCCAGCGGCGTTGTGCGTCTGTGTGTACCACCAGCTCTGACTGGCTACCCTGGGGGGGTGGGGGGGTGCCCAGGGGGGGAGGAGGTTCCTGTGTTCTAGGGGATCTGATCTGGTCCCCTAGGACCCATGGGAACTGGGGAAGGAACACAACAGGACTGCTGGCCCCTGGGTCAAATTCAACCCAATGGGGGCAAGCCTGGGAGGGGCATCCCACCTCCGCACCAGCCTTTTCAGGGTAGGCTGTGCGGGGACAGATTCCCCTTTCGCACACAGGCAGGTAGGAATGCATGCCCACGCGTTCCTTACCTGCCTAGGTGTGAATGGGGAATCTGTCCCCACATGTGCGAAAAGGCCTTTTATTGTTACACACCTAAAAGCCTACTACTAACTGCTTGCTTCTCTTCCTCTGTCAGATTTGCTGCCTTCCATGCTTACCTCCCATTGGCTGTCACTGGCTCCAGGCCCCTCACTGCATGCTGGGATTGGCTTAGGAGCCTCCAGCCTCCCACCCCATTTGAGCCAAACTGCTGCATACATCCCTCCCTGAGAGTGACTCTTTCAGGTCTTCGGAAGGGATGGAGTATCAGAAGCTTGGGTATGAGGTAAAGTATTTTTTTAAAAAATATTTTATGTTTGTCCCTACCATCTCAAAATTGCCCCAGGGATGCACAAGAGCATGTATTTGAACGTAGCCCAAGACAGCATAAATTATTCTTTCAGTAACTTTGGCTGCCTCCAGGTGTGTGGTAGAACCCACGATCTTCTCAGCAGTACATTGGCAAAGCACAAAAAGTGTGTTGTAATGGTATGGGAAATCCAGCAACACCACTGGCGTTGCATTCACACCTAAATTTTAATCGAGCTTCAGTCCACCTTCAAAGTGAGAAATCGCATTAGCAAAGGCGTGTTCCTTCCACACTGTCTAATGTAAAGGTGGGTTTTGTGAGCTAAATAATGTTGAACGAAAATAACCTCTCGCTATGCTGGTGAATTCTTTCACTCTGAATTTGAACTGAAGCTGGATTAAAGCATAGTGATCCCTCTTACTTGCATGTCTGGCAAGCAGTATTCATTATCAGCCTTCTGGAGTCTACCAGAAGCCAGCCAAGAGTATGAAAAACAACAAAAGATAGAGGGTGAGTCTGGTGGCAGCCAGCAAGAAACAATCATTAGATCTTGTTTAGATCCCACATTGCCTCTTACCATCTGGTGGCAGCCCAATTTGACTCCTTGAGTGGATTTTCAGCTTAACATCATGAATCAATAAGTGTTTCTATGGTAGTACTGTATTGCTATACTTGTCTGAATCACCCCCCTCTGCCAACACTCCGATATCACTTGTACTAAATGAAACCTCATCCAGAACTTAAAATGTTTGATGAAACTTCAAATAGATTTCTGAAACTGAGGAAACAGAACTGTTATCTTGCAATATCCCTGCATACTAGATATGCACAGGAGAACGTGAGTGGTGAAAATACAGTTAAATGCACGTTCTGCCTGTTGGCTTCCCATTGGCTTCTGGTTGGCCACTGTAGGAATAATGCTGAACACAGCTCTGCTCCTGCTACCTTCTTTTGAGCCATCAGAAGCTGAAACAGCACTTTGCAATGCCTCATTTTCTTTCTCTAGTTTTACACATTTTAGCCAATACATTTCTCCACATTTAAATAGTTACTTTCAGTAACCTGCCTTTCATCCTGTCTGTCTGTATTCTCACACTGCCTTTGTACTATCTTTAAATTTAAGCTGTAATTTCATGGCTGTGAACAAGTTATTATTGTGGTGGGATCTGTTCTTGCCGCTGTGCCACGTACGCTTCCTCCCAACAGGAAGTGACCACAGAAGTCCCCAAAATCTGAAAGTAAACAAAAGGAAGGAGGAAAAACATTGCATGTCCCTTCCTGACACCACTTCTACTAAAGCAGAGTCTTCCATTCCTTCCTTGGTCAGGAATTTCCATGCAGATCTTTAGGAGGGGGTTGCGGAGGAAGACAGACTGCAAAAGTGAGATCACCTGTTACAAAACCAGCCAGATGTCCAAGAGGAGAAGCAACAAGAAGAGGGACTTGTCTGAATATGCTATTATCTAGGTATCCAGACCAAATTGGGAACATTGGGTTTTGTTTTCTTTTTTAATATGAGTGGCTCGCCTCACCCACTGGGGTGATAGGACTGCTACACTACAGTTGTAACTGGCAGAAAAAATGCTTGGCCCAAGAAAAGAGGGACTCCAAATGAAGGATTTAATTAATTTGTGACAATATACATGTCTGTCAGAATTTCTCATTGGAACCTCAATATAGAAAAGTCTATTATTAAGAGGACAATAAACAGATTAAAAACAAGTATGGGATATGTTATTGGTGGAACTGATCTCATTTCAAATGAACTTGCCTCAAGGCCAACTTGTAAAAGTTTCCTTCATAGAGGTATGGAGCCCTTTTCTGAACCCAGTCATCCAGTCTGTTCTAGACCACACTTCACCTATCGCAATCTTGGATTTCTTACTAACATAGATGCACTCAATTGATTGTTCAGTGACTAGAATATGTACAGACACATCCTTTTCAGAGTTTTAAAGTTCCTTTTAATTCTTATTTTTAATAGTTCTTCAGAGTTTCCAGAGTTTGCATGTTTGTAATGAGTATTTGTATGTTTGTAATTTGGCTTGTTTTATTTCATTAATAATAATAGTAATAATGATGATGATGGTTTCTTGATTGTAAGGTTAGCTAATGCAATATGAGATTGTTAATTGCCAGATTTGACATTTTCACAATTCCGTGAACACCCTTCCATGGATTTTACGGCCTCCATGATAGCTGTGGGACTGTTTCAATTTATTGCTGGCTGTTTAAGCCCTTGTGGTTTTGTGGATTACTGAGATACAACAGGCCATTTACATGATTGCTCCTGGTGTTCTCTCCACTGTTATGGGGCCTTAGCTGCTCCTTGGTTTTCTGAGGAGCTCCAGGTGATGAAACAGGGTATGAGATGGTCAGAGGAGGGTGAACGATGAAGTTGACTGAGCAAATGTGTGAGCACATAATCGAGGCTTATTTTGCAGCCTCGAATGTGACCTCAGGAAGTTGCCCAGTGTTATCTGCATCTGGTAATCCAGTTAAATTTGCAAAATGATTTGACTATAAAACCTGCTCATCTTCATGCTGACTTAAGGGACTTCATTGAGGTACTACCTGGTGAGGTATCCAGTGGGCTGTTTTATGGGATCATTTTTTTTTAATTTTTGAGACCTGAGGATGTGAACATGATGCTTAAGGCTGCCCAGACTCTGACACAGTCCTTGGGTCCTTGCCAATCTTGCCAATTAGAGCTAGCCCGGGGGGCTTGACTTGGTGGATTCAGGGAGTCTTTTCTCTAGAGCATCTGCAAGAGACATTTCCAAATTATCTCTCTCGGTGTATATTTTGGAGAAGACTAGGAATCTCTTTGTGCAACCAAAGTGCTGATTGCTGCCAGCTGGGTGCTGTTTATTTTTCTGCTCATCTCCCTGAAAGGAAGAAAGCAGCTTGCATCACTTTGTGCCATGCAAGGGAATGGAAGATCTGATGAAATACAGAACACACAGGACTTGCCTGACCAGTTGCCCTCTTTGGTTTCTGTCTGAGTGCTGTAATGGGTGCAATATAGGACTAACAATATTTCTCTTCCTTCCTTCCTTCCTTCCTTCCTTCCTTCCTTCCTTCCTTCCTTCCTTCCTTCCTTCCTTCCTTCCTTCCTTCCTTCCTTCCTTCCTTCCTTCCTTCCATCTGTCCATAACTGATCTTCTTTTCTCATTGCTTAACTGAATGGAAGCCACTACTATATATGAAGGTTTGCTTAGCTGAGAGTCGATGAGCTTCATCTGCTGAATTTCACTCCATTGTACAACTCCTAAAGGCATGCTAATCACTGCAGTAAGAAAGAAGGGCCACCAAAACTCACAAGGAGATTGATATCTTTAGGAACTGGACATGTGCAGAAACAGGACCTTATGGGCTTTTTCTTTGCCCTCTGGATGGCAGCAACCATGCCAGTTCTGAGGAGGCTGTCCTAATTTCTCTTTTATGAGCACAGTGCTGCTATCTGGTTGCCTATGGAATTAAGTGCTGAGTACAAATGGGGCCGGCTTGAGAGTCAAGTGAGCAATGCCTCAGGCCAGGTCTAGAATACCCTGCCTGCTTGTAGACCAACTGCAAAAACACAGCATGCTACACTTCCCCGGCAACTCAAGAAGACTAGCTTGACCAATCTAGGCTCCTCCTCACCCCAAGGTGCTACACTTTCCCTCCCTTAATGGTTCAGATGCTACCTTCTTGCTTTGGGTGCCCGGTCAGCTGGAGTTGGGCCCAAATACGGAACAAAACCATATTCACAGATATGTGAAGGTGTCTGATAACATTTATTCCTGGACCTTCAGTGACACACCTAGGCCATAGTCACACCTTCACTTTAAATCTACTTCAGTCCATCTTCACATCTGACTGCTCATACATTTTCATTTCTATCCATTTTATTTGTGGACTTTCTTGAATGGAAAGTCCAAATGGAAGGTGGAAAGTCCACAAATAAAATGGATAGAAATGAAAAGGTGTGGACAGTCAGATGTAAAGGTGGACTGAAGGAGATTTAAAGTGAACATGTGACCACAGCACAAGACTTTCTTGGGCCTCAAAGCCTTTATTTTTGTTTGTTTGTTTATAGCAGCTTATAAACTGAAACTTGCAGCCTTATCTGCTGGCATAAAGGAACTCAGATCCTTTACTGTCTCCCAAGCTATGCCTGCCTTGTTCTGGAAGCCGGAGAGCAACTCTGAGCCCTAGTCCAGACCTCAGTTTTTCTTTAATAGGTTCAAGAAGGGCCCCTATGGCATAAGCCTTCCTTACTGATATTGCCACAGTTTTGTTTGTCCTATAGAAAGAATGAATATGGTCTTTTGGGGCACGCTGTTGACATCAGAATGCAGTGAAGGTCTTGTAAGGATAAATTCCTCATTCATTTCTTTTGCTCTCATTCCCTTTGCCAGCATCTGTGGGACAATCCTGTACAAAATGTCCACACCATTTCATAAAGCCCCAGCCCAAGAGAGTGAGCAATGCCAAGGAACATCCACCAAGCAGCTTGAAATGAGAAGGCCGGAGGGTGCCAGACACAAAATCAATGGCGCGTCCTTCAGTTGAACAGCTTGTTCAAGGCCCCGAGATGCTTTGCAGAAAGCCATTTTAGTCTACTCAGTTCAGAAGCTGCAACCAAGATAAAAGCAGGGCAGTATTACTGGCCTGTATTGCAGAATGTCCTCCCCTGTGGCATAGCTGGATGTCACTGCTCTTTTTTCTTTTTTTTTACTTGGGTCCCTGTAGCTGTGAGACTGAATATGACAGGAGGAGATGGTCATCTTAGTTCTTTGGTTCAGGATGCAAGCAAGTTTGTGTACTAAATAGGAGGGGACAGTCCAACACTGGTATTAGGTAATTGCAATACTCTGCTTTCTTCCTTTTTGTCAGCCAGGCCACTATGCTGCTAGTTTTGAAACTCTGTAATAATAACAGGCTGTGCCTGCTTAAATATTTCACTGACTCTGCTTTTCCTCTGCTGTAGAGAAAAGCATCTAGCGGCTGGGAAATAATTGGAACCTGTTGCTGCCTCAAGGCCACTTGGAGCCTGAGAGAGAATGGGGAGTTAATTTGGGTGCTGTTGATGGAAGGACTGCCTGCGCCAACATGGGTGGAAAAGTGGTGAGAGATCTTTGTGTCTGCTGGTGCTCTTTTCTGTGGGATCTTTTAGCAATAAACACTGACATGCTGCTGCTAAGGGCGAGTCTCCGTGTTTTCCAACTTGGATCTGGGAATGGAGATCTTGACACTTTTACTGTGTCTAAAGTGGTTTAAATCATAACACCGTAAAGGTTGACAGGACATTTGTAAAGAAACAGGAGAAGCAGGGCAGACCAAGTCAGTCAAAAAAAAAGCCAGTAGGAACATCATGCACGTCCATCACTTTCAAAATATGAAGCAGAAGAAATTTGAAAGTGCATATTTGTGTATTTCTGGAGAGCGGTAAAGAGCAATTATTTTAAGACAACATGGTGTCTTATTGGCTACTAGAATGGATGGCTAAGTACTGCCTCTGTGTTGGGAAGACAAGTGAGATACCCCTCAAGGCCATTTGAGGGGAGTTGAGAGCAGGTGAAGGTTTTGCCTTCTGCTTGCGAAGCCCAGAAGCAATTGGTGGGCCACTATGTGAGACAGGATGCTGGACTAGATGGGATGTGGCTTGATCCAGCAGGGTTCCTCTTATGTTCTTATGTTGGTGAACTTCCAGAGTCCAAGAACTGCATGGCAGAATATTACTGTCGTGTGCTCTAGAGTTCTACAAGGACCTATCACATTTATCTGGAAGAAAGATTTGTCTGGAAGAAGTGGGTGTGTGTGGGTTCACCTGTCATACAGTACGGTTGCTGAGTTTTCATTCTTGCTTTGTCTCCAGACATCCTGCTTTTCTAGTAACTTACAATTATGTTCTTGTGTAACTTGCTGCCACAGTTCTTCATAGATATTTCAAATTTACAGAGTGGTGACTAACAGCAGGTGGCACAACAGATCTAGCAGGGGACCAGGAGGTCAAAATGCCCTGGATTAAAATGTGGTTCAGAGAAGCAGTGGCCCTGCTGGATGTGACTCTGCCCTCAGCCCTCAGGGACATCCAGCATACTCCCAAAGTACAGACTGAGTTTATTTACCCACGTTTGGTGTTTGTAGCAGATGCCTTCCACATTTGGCCAAAGTCAATAGGGCAATCCATGAATGAGTCGAGTCGACTTTTGCTCTGAATTTGCTCTTTCTGCCAGCACTTGCCATTTTCCCAGCTACGAATCACACACAGCCTCCGTCTGCAGCTGAGCAGTTACACAGAAGCCGAGGTAAAATTTAGAACACGGAAAATGGCATCGTTTCCTTTTTCAGCACTTATTAGCTAGCCAGTTATTGGAAATGGTGCTTTATTTCCTTTCACAAGTGGGAATAGGCTGCAGCAGTGAAAGCACACCGAAAGCTAAGTGTTTAGCACTGCTGCTGACCTGGGTTTGAATGCCTGCCAGCAGCATGAGTAATTTTTGAATCCCTTGAACTTCATGCTCTCCTTTTAAGCTCTGCAACTACGTATCTGAGTGCTTTGCAGAGACGAAACGGGTGGGAGGTGGTGGTTAATCAACCTACCAAGGTTTCATTCATTTTATTTATTATCCTTCGATCCTTTCAGGGTCCTGGCAGAAATTTGCATTGAGGGGAAAAAAAGGCATTGAATCCAGTTGGTTGGACAGGAACTTGCATTCCCACTACCGTTCTTGCTGGTGCTGGATCAGTGAGCAAGGGCAATGTGATTTTGGGACAGAAATGTGATTTTTGGAAACAAACTGCATTTTGGTAGCAGCAGCCCAGGGATCAGGCTCCACAGGGTGGTTGTGCTAGTACAAGGCACGATCATGACGGAGGCTTCATTGTGATCCCACTGAATTGCATAGAGACCAAAGTGAACCTTTTGATCATCACTCGCCCCACGCCTGTGGTGTTCACCCATAGACTATTGGTGCATCCAGTTTTATTGACATAGTAGATTTCTACAGCTGCCCAATAATCAAAGTTCTCTTGGCAGCTTACAAACCAAACACTGAGAAAAATAATATTTAAATAAAAAGTTCCAAACACACAGAAAGGAATATGATTAAAATCACATTATTTTTTTTAAAAAAATCAATAATACAGTGTTAAAAACTGTGCAGTCAGGCACATTTTTAAAGATGCCTAGTTGAACGACAAGTTCTTCATGTGTTGCTTGATAGCACAGAGGGACATCAGACCCCTCTAAATGAAGGTATTTCACAGTCTGTGTGCTACAACTGAGAGGGCCCTGCTGCTGACCACCTGCTTTATTTCATTTGGTGGGATTAAGCAGAGCAGGACTCCTTCTGCAGATCTTAGGGTAGGGATGTATAGTACAGGCTGCTCTTTAGAGGCAGGATGCCTCTAAAGGCCATTTGCTGGTATTCGAGAGCTTGTGAAGGTTTAGTTCTTCTCTTCTGCTTGAGATGTCCATAAGCAGCTGGTGGGCCACTGTGTGGGACAGGATGCTGGACTGGATGGGCTCCTCTTATGTTCTTATGTCCAGGTAAGCCACTTTTAAGTCAATTAGGTGTTTAAACATTACCTAAATTGGCTCTGGAAATGGTATGGAAAGCATAAGAAGTTCAATGTCTGTTAATAACTTTATGGCCCTATTCTGGACCAGCTGGAATTATCAACCCATTTTTAAGGGCAGCAGCCTAAGTGAGAGGTTCCTGCATTGTAAAAGACCTGTGGCCAGGTTATCCTCATCCATGCAAGGATGCAGCTGTGTACCACTCACAGCTGACGGACGGTCTGTCTTTTATGTGTCCTATGACAGAAAGATAGAAGCTGGGTATCACCTCCATAAGGATGACACTTCAAATGGCTGTTTCTGCACTTAGCTTCCTGCCCACTGGATGGGAAAGGTGTATTGCCTACTAGCTTGGGAATGCTAGTACACGCTGAACCAAGCCCCACGTGCCTGGAGACTTACCTGGGTCCTTGTGCATGTGTGATTACATCATCTTCTTTGTGCTGGCCAGTGAAAATGGTGCAAATGGTTGTGATGCTGGATGTGACAGGTAAGCTTCAGGTAAGGGTTGGGATGCATGTGGTGCACAATTTCATGCACCACTGCTAAAAGATGATATGGTAACATCTGGTAAGGTCGGAGGCATTTCTGGATTGAAAACACCCCCTGCAAGTGCAGATGCTCCTTACCAGATGTTACCCTATTGTGTGTGTGAATTGGCCTTAAATATCTGAATAACCCCCTTCGTTGGTGAATGTAACTGCAAATATCCTGGAGAAAGAGCAGCAACCTGCAGAACCCAACAGCATAACTGCCAAGTGGCTGAGGAGCTTCCCTCAGCATTGTCTTCCTGAATTGGTTGTCTAAATAGGAGTGGGATCACTGTCAAGCTGTGTCCCTATCCTTCAAAGTTTTTTTCAGGAAGATATTACAGCCAGTGATACTGAAAGCCACTGAGAATCTACACAACTACCATGCTGAAACCCAGCTGAAATGGATGTACCCAGTCCATCTCATGAAAGGTATCTGGAGTTCATACCAATTTTTGATCTGTGTTGCAAAATCTATGCAAGTATATGTGGTTTTGTCTGAGAAATACACAAATAGTTCACTTTGCTCAGAAGCGTGTCCTAGCAAAATTCTCTTCTGCCTCTAGATAGGAGCTATATTACTTTTAATCAGACATGCTTGGTGAACGCATATGCACATGCACTGATTTGGCTTTGCGCATCACTGACAGAACAAAAATGTTTTGCAAAAGGAAGGACACTGAACATTTGGAGACATTTTGCAGTGACAGATGGTTAATAGGAAGTTATGAGGGGCAGGGCTGATTGACTCAGCGTGTTTTATTTCACAGTGCCATATTCTGATCCACAACAACACATTGGTAGGATTCTTTCTGGGGTTACCAGCTGCACAATGGGGAAATTTGCACTTAATTTCCTTGGGACATTGTCTCAGGGAAGTGAAGATCAGGGATGGAGGCTGGCATTCTCTTTGCAAATGTTGGCCCCATCCCAAACCAACCTGAAACTCACCCTGCAGCAGGGTAAGTGTAAATGCTGCCATCTGCCTGACCATGGCTATGGAGACTGGGTGATGTGGAGTACACCTCTAGCATAGTATGGTGTATTTGTGGTAGTGAAGTTAGTTGTTAGCAAATGACCCCCAGCTCACCTCCGCCTAGACATCCACAAGGAAGTTGTGTGTGGCAGATGACAAAGTTGATGGTGACACAGGTCCTTGTTGCGGTAAGGGGACTGCGCTCCCCAAAAGGTAGAGGCAAGGCATACCCCAACCAGTAGGAACCCCATCCTTGGCCATTCCCTTTGCCCTAGAACTGTTGAAGCACAGTGCTGGTTTTGTGCAAGGGTTTCATGTTGTTTCCCTTGTGCACTGCCAAAGGAAAATGGAGGATACATTGTCCTTCTCCTTGCATAGACAGGAGAGAAAGGAGGAGGCATGCATTTTGAGAGTAGACTGTCATGCCTAGCCAGCTACAGAACAGGGTGTTGCCCAAGACTGACAAAACTTCCACTGCATTTTTGCTTTTGTTAAAAAAGTGGAAACGAAGAGCTATATGTGCTATTCCCACCCTAATAGGGATGTTCTCACCCTTCTTAGTACAGTGCCCACATCAAAGTCTATCATTCCACAAGAGGAAATGGGGACATGTTCCCCTGCATACCCAGAAATATTTCCATACTATTTCCACCCAAAATAGTCTACTTTGCAAAATAAAACGAGTTAACAATCTGAAACAGGCTCAGAACTCACTTTATGCAAATGCAGAATAGTCCAAATTTGACCAGATCTATTCAGGGGAAAAAACCCAGAAAAGCATTATTTTGTCAGCACAGTTAGAATTGAAAATGGCTCGGAAACCACTTAAATCTCATGTCTGACTGCCAGTCACTAAATTGAACTGAATCCACCCTGCAGGGTTGTTGTGAAAACAAAGCCGAGTGGAGGAGAAAAGGAAAGCAAATAATAAATACATAAATAGGAATATAAAATAAAGTATATACAATTGATGAGTCATGCAAATTTCCCCTTCTTTCTAACTTCTATGGTACTATTATTGCAAAGTGAAATTGCTGGACTTTGTTCACACTTGTGAATAAACAAGAAATGACCTAGCTCATGCATTGTCTGAACCACTTGATTTGTTGAACAGTCTCTATACACTGTACGGAATGACCTCCATTGAAAAGGATTTCACTTGAAATGATATAGTATGAAAAGATTTGCAATTGCTCATTCTTTGTTGTGTGCAATCACTTGACACTGTAGCTAATGATATAAGAACCGAGAAGCTCTATGTGTCTGAAATGCACTGGACCTCCAGGTTACTTTAGGACCTTTGTCTTATTATAATTTCTGGAGGCTGATTTGACTCTCACCACACACCCTTTATTAACACTCCTAGACTGCTGGGTTTTGTCTAGGACTTTTCTTAATGTACCACTATGAATGTCATCCTTCCTTCCTTCCTTCCTTCCTTCCTAGGTCTGGGTGAAGAAGTGCATCTTAATCAGGTATTCCACAATATGGGATATCATAATGTACAGAAATGAAGCACAGAAAATACTTTAATATTAATCAGTTATCAAAAATACAAGTCAGGATTCTAGCAGAGTCTTGATAGCAACCACGCTGAACAGCAAATTTTTGCTTCCTTTTTAACTTGAAACTGTGATTAGGACAGGGGAATATAGTGTCATTATGGGGTTGCCTCATGTATCATAGAAACCCCCACCATAGCTCTGCTATTTCCCCCTTAAAAAGGCATGAAGAGCTATTGCTGGAAAACCCAGCATTCGTCACACGTTTTCCAGCAATAACGCTCTTGAGGCCAGCTATTTACCTTCCGGACAGAGCCACCACGATTGTTCTATCCAACACAAATGGTTGGAGTCCTAAACAGCCATCTACACACGCGTGGAGGTGACAGTGAGTATATACCTGCATGCATGTGTGACTTAAAATGCACAAACATAGCACTGGCCACAGTGCTGCCTGGCCAGCCAACAATCACTTCTTGTAAAAAATAGTGTCTCAAACTTATCTGGATTCACAGCATTATATCATGTTTCCAGTGAGATGATTATTTCACAGTCCATTTTGAAAAACTCTGGTATTGAGTTTCTTGTTGCATTTCTAAACCTTGTGAATGTTGCAGGCCCAGAAGAAAGGCTTCCAAAATTTCTGATGCCTTTCTGATGCAGATCTGCTACTGCTGAGCTGCCACAATGGAGTCATAGTGGTCAGTCAAAAGTCATAGTGAGCACTGCCCAGAGAAAGAGAGGCTAGATGATGCCGTTGTGGGAGACCTTGCGAAGGTTAGTATCACAGTCAGATCTTCCAACATTCATGACCGTGGTCTAGCCAAGGTTGTTGATATGAACAATTTCTTGGATGGCAGTGGTGGTGATAATGGAGGAAAGGTACTATAAGCAAGTGTAGTGGGTGAAAGTGTACTGTGATAATATAATTGAACAATGAAACTATATTATCTATCCCATTTATGCTGGCATCCATATGAAAATATTTGGCCAACCTCAGGTGAATGAGGGGTCAGGATGGGCAAATGCTGCTTTATCACATGTACTGGCTTTCTACCCATTCCACTGAAAGGAGCAACCTAACTGTAGCCCTCCTGTAAGTGTTTATATTTTCCATGCCACCATGATGACCTGTGGTTTAACCTCTTGTCTTACTGGTCCACTGCCAGAAGGGAGAAGCAGGAGCTTCATTTGTAGAACAGATGATCTAGGAAGTGAGCAGTGATGGTGTAAAGCTTGACACATTTGCCTGCCACCCCACCCCACCCCCACCCCCACAACTTACTGGAGAATAGTCTCCTTCCAGTCCAGTGACTACACGTGGAGAAGAGTTACAGCAATCATTAATTACATTCGCATGCAACATGCCTGGCCAGGTGTTGTGTGTTGAGCTTGTAAGGAGACAGCAGAGCAGTGCAGGCTGCCTAGGTAGACAAGGATATAGGTCCAGGCCAATGCGAGAATGGCTTTCAGTAGTGCCACACTCTCTGGCTGCTAGGTCAGTTGGACACTTAGGTTACAGGCTGTCTTCAGATTGCACTCACAAGTCCACTGTTGACCATATCCTGGGCAATCAGGGAATGGGATGGTCAATCTCTTCTTCTCTCGTCCAGCCCACCAGCTTCCTTTGGTGAGAACAGCCTACTGGTAAGGCAGTTCAAAGTACTCTGAGGTTTCTTTCACCAGCAGAGTTGCCTGTTTCTTTCTTCACAGCTTACACAGCTTGTAGATGTATAGATGGGCAAAGAGATGATTCTGAAGGTAAACTTGCTGCCAGGCAGACTTCTGGCTGTGCATCTGGTTTTCATGGCTGCAAGTGGAATTCTACTCACAGCCAAATCCCACTATCTGTCATGGTCAGTGTTCTGTTATCTCCATGCCTTCAGCCCCAAAGCAAGGCGCCATGTTTGTGAAGCTTAAGAAACCGATTCTTTCTGGCATTCTGCAACTCAAATGGCATCCAGATGTTGGTTGCTTATTCTACCACATTTGGATATTCTGGAATAAGGCATGGGCATTCTGGAATATCTATGCTTTAGTTTGGAATTTCCAAATATAGTAGAATAAGTAAGCGATGTCTGGATGTGGCCTCAGAAAACACGGCAACAAGACGAGGGGAAAATGTGACCAGATTTTCTTGAGGCGGTAGGTCAATTTAGTACTGAACCAAACTTTAAAGGTCTATACAATATTATACCAGTGCATCAAGAAATCCAAGACTATGATATTATTTGAGTGCAGTGAGAACAACCGTAGTGTTTCAATTCAAGAGGCTCAGGTCCTATGCCTTCCCAAAACAGAACTAGATAAAGCTGGCTATTATGTGGATGACCTGAACTGACCTTCAGCATTGCTGTTATAATGCCTGTGCTTCTTTGCCCATGGTGGCCTGTGTACTGAAGGAAACTGTACTTTCGAAATCTCTAGAAGTTTTTATTTGAGCTGCAGATATAAACTGCTTGCCTTTCATTGTGTATGTATGTTTTGTGCGCTTACTGAACGTTCCACGTGTTTAATTGCCTGTGTCTCTCCTGAGTTACCTGATGTGCAGTGCTATTCACTGAACTTTTCAATGATCAAAGGAAGGTTACATTTGCATGGAGTTAAAAATAAAATAAAGCACCTCTGAGGTAGCTTAGAAATGGTTTGGCGTTGGATTGCAGGTGGGATCATTCACATGCCAGTTTGCCCCTCCGTGGTGTCATACACATTTTGGACCAGAAAGGGTGGATTAGAGGTAGAATGAGAACATGGGGGCCACCCAGGCATTTCTGACCCTCCTTTTTTTTTTTGCTATGTGTGAAAACAAAATACAATTGAAGCACTAGATTCAACAGTTGCTTTTCAAACACAGCCAGTGAGAAAGAAGGAGCGGTGTGCTAATGATGTTCACCAAGAAAGAAGACCACTTGCCTCCAACGTGCATGTACAGGAAACATGTTATTTTCTGTTGAAATTGCTTTATTTCTGAATCCATAAATATTTGTTACTGACAAAAGTGGAAAAAAAATCCTTAAGACTCTAAATTTTTACTAAACTGGTAATAGTTTTGTTTACAGTACCTACAGAATGTGCTTTTACAGGTAAGTATAACAACAAGGATAATGCAGAGAAAAACAGTCAAATACTGCTGCCTTGAAGCTTAACGCATAACCAAGAGTCTGTGCTGAGATACAGATAACAAATGTACTTCCTCATCAGAACTACTGGAGAATAAACATGGATTCCATAAACTGGGTAAAGCACAATGAGGGCTGGACATTCAACCTTCCCCTCAGGAGATCGTATCCCCAAGTAAAGCTGGCTGCAGTAACACTTTGCTTCCTCAGAAAGAGGAACTCCTGCCAGAGAATTCCTCAACAGCTTTTTGGGATGAAGGCCTGAAGCAGCAGCTGCAAAGCGGAGTGGTTAGAGCAACAGTAAGGTGCAGTTCTACACCAGTGGTGAGAACTTCCACAAGTCATGAAAGGTCACAAAAGAGACACCAAATGCAACTTTTGCTAACTAATGAGATAATGGACCTTTTGTTTCCCACCCCCAAGATTTACATAAGTATTATAAAAACAGAATATATCTGTCCCTCTTCATTCCCACAGGCTTTCAGCAGATGAAATATATGTTTGAAATTGATCCCATCTGCTGCATTTACAACTCAGTGAAGACACCTCAGAGATAATGCTAAATCATCTTGTTATTTACTAGTGAAGATACAACATACAGGTGGCTATTATTTGAGAACTGACTCACTTCAGAATTATTGCTAAGACTCTTCTGGGATGGTATGTCATTACTTCCTACGGTTTTAATCCCTGTGAAATGCCAACACAGGAGGTTGAAATGCCTCAAATCATTTTCATTGGAGGCCTCATCTGATCTGCTTCCAAAGAAAGTTCAGACAGGCTTGTATATAATTTTTCTCTAACCTCTGTTAATATTCCTCAGCATTCAAGACAATGTTTTGAGGGAGAGATGTGCCTTCCTTACAGTTAAGAGCATCAAGGACAAGTCATTCAGTCTGCCATTTTGAATCAAGAGGTTTTGTTCTGTGAACAGGAAACCATTGTTCCATTGTTGTCAGATGTAAATTCCTATCTACCCCATCCAGCACAACCAATGGCTAGGAATTAGGGGCATTCTTATCCTATACAATTTTGAGGGCCACACGTACCTCACACTCCATTGCATCCTGATACAAGACCAATTTTTACTTGTCATATGGCCACAGTGAATTCAAGTCTCTGCTCCCACCTGGACTGTCAAAGACAATATTTAGTTGTGACTGAGGGCATGTTCAAACACATGCTTTTATACACACCTGGGGCAATTTTGAGATGGTAGGGACGAACATTAAAGATTAAAAAAAAACACACTTTACCTTGTCCCCAAGTCTCTGAAACTCTGCCCCTTTTATAGACCCAAAAGACTCACACTCAGGATCAAACTCAGCAGTTTGGGTCAGATGCGGTGGGAGGCTGGCAGCTCTTAAGCCAATCTCAGCCTGTTAAAGCTGCCAACCAGTGAGTGCCCTGGAAATCAGACTGGCATGAGCCAACATGAGGCGAGCATGGAAGGCCAAAATGCTGACAGAGGAAGAGAAAAGCAAGCAGGGAGGAGGCTCTTAAGTGTGATGCAGGTTTTCCCCCCAGAGTCCACAGCTGAGGCAGTCCTGTGTACAGAGGCACCCCAAAATGCAGAGTCTGATCACAAGTAGAATATTTATTAACTGGGAGCTTCTCTGCTTTGCTTTCATCTCACTTCACCTCAACCTGTGATAAATGTTTAACAAATAAGCATGAAAACAAACTCACAAGAAAGTGAAGTGAGTTAAAGGGAGAGCATCTAAAGCCAGCTCTGTGTTATTATCATTTTTAAATAACCAAAAGAGTTATATCTCAACTTTTATCTTCTGGGGCAATGCTATTTACTTACTCTTCTTTGCTGGCAGTTGGATTTGTAGGCTCTTGGCCTGTGCTTTGAGTTTGTACACGTTGCCTGGAATTGCTGGTAAAAGAGGTGGCATTTGCAGTTATAACTGAGCATGGGAAGAATGTCCACCCTTTTAAAACCCTGTCCTGCCAGTGACAACTTGCACATTTTAAGGAAGGAGCCAGAGAGGACACGTGCTTAAAAAAAGCATCTACTTTAATCCGGCTGAAAGAAACACAGCTCTGTTTAAGAAAGGACATTTCTTATTGGCACAAACAGTTGAAAGGTCATTAAATAGTTCTCTCTTTCAAGAACTTGATTCTGAAATATATGCACTGCTTATTGGTCTAACTCCCCCCCCCCCCTCCATCCAGCCTGGTATGTTAGGTACTTGAACAAACCCCAGCCCAAGGAGATATTTATTTATTTATTTAAGAATTTATGTCCTGCCCTTCACCTGAAGGTCACAGGGCATGTCACAACAACAGCAACAACAAAAGATAAAATATATAGCATATACCTACAAGACCTTTTCCAACTTGTGGCGGATGTTATAAACACAGGAGGAACTAAGTGAGTTGACAATTTCAGGGGACTCTTAATGCTTTTTGGCTACATACTGAATGCTTGGTTTAGTGCAAACCGCTCCTGAAATATTTGCCTGAAAGGCGATAGAAATCAGGAAAGCAAAAGGGGCATGTTTGTGTTTGTGTGCATGTGTGAATGTTCTGCAGTCAGCTGGGTTTTTCAGTACAGCAATAGCTTTAAAAAAATTCTGAGGGATGTCAGCTGATTTGCCTGTTACTCCAGTATCATCTCAGCTACGGGTAACATTTGTTGTTCTTTAAAGCCCCACCCATCATGTGAGTATGATTGTGTGAAATAGAGCAGGGTGCATATCCTAGTTTTGCCCTCTCATTGTCTTTCTTGTTTCCCTTGAGATGCAGGGAAATGTTATGAGAAAAGTAGCATAGGAAACGCCCTGCTGAATTGGACTGGTGGTTTATCTAAGTCCAGCAGCCTGTTTTCGCAGTGACAGCCAGTTGCGTACGGAAGCGCACCAGCAGGATGTAAGTACACACCTTGCCTTGCTCGCCGTCTCCCAGTAGACAACCTTCAGAGGCAGCCTGGCTCCCATGTAAGCCCCCCAAAGTCACACAGCCATCAGAGCTACTAACCCTTTCCTATCTCATTATACCAGGATTCAAAGACCTGAATAGGTGCCAGACCTTCATGAGTTCAGTTTTGTGAGGTTACAGGTTTCATGATTCCTCTTGACTCTGGAAGCATTGATCCACACTTTGTTGAAGGGACCCTCCAGCAGAAGGTTCCTGCAAACTGGCAGCATTTAAAAGGCAAAGCAAAGAAAGACAACACCCACCAATTAAGCAGGTTCTTGTTCTTCTTTGGCCAGTATGGCCAGTGTTGTTCTGAATGAAGGCAATGGAGATCGCTGTGTGAAGAGGGTACATAAGAAATCAATTTTATGCGTTTATCTCGATTTCTCCCAGCACTGTGAAATTAATCACATTGATATCATAGCTTCTAGATGTCCTGCTGAAATGCTGTAAAATGTCAAGATGGCATTTGATAGGTGGACCTGAGCTCATGTACATGAAGGATCCTGGCCCACATTCAGAATCATTGGGGTTTTGGAGATGATCATTCAGAGGTGGAGTCATATTCCTTCTACCTCTGAAAAGGTAAAATATGCATGCTGAACTGAATGAGCACCAGGAGTTCCATGACCACATGTAACGGCACTCACTTGGCACCTAGCCTACAGCAAAGGTGGAATACTCTTGAGTGCTCCTTTTGTAAAGCAGTAAAAAACACACTACAGAAGGGACACAGACCTGATTCTTGCTCCCCAGCTATCAAAGATGAGGATAGCTTTGTATGCTGGGAGCTGTTGTCAAATGGCAGTGGTTCTTTGGTGTGCATACTCTCACTACTGGAGCATGCCCAAACGTCTTTGTCTTGCTAGTGCAAAAAGACCCATGTCTACACTTATATGTTCTGGATGCTTCTGTAGATCAAAGATGATGTGTACAGCTCCCCATCTTAATTTTCAGTAGCAGTGGGTTCCTCACAGCAACCACAGTGACCCCTTTTCCAATGCAATCGCTAGTAGAGGCATCTCCTTAGCAGGGCAGTTTCTCCTACCCAGCACTGTGAAGACTCCATTCTCCATTGCCTCCTCCCTTAAAAACAAAGACAAGGAGGGCACCTGCTTTTTGCGGTGCCTTCTTTGTCTGAGGGCACCTCCATCTGTAAGTGGAGATGCAGCCTGAAACCTTGCTTTGTAGACCTGTTTGTAGATGCTTCATTGTTTTGAAATGTTATTCTTTTTGCAAAAACCTATATTGAGTTGCCTTGGGCACTATATTATCTCCTGCGTTTGAAGGGCTCTCATTCCGGTCTCTTGCAATCTGAGTTCATTAACTTCTTTTATCTCTGGCAGTACAGAAGTAGTGATTAGTTCCAATATATTGATAGGCCAGATATCAGGAACTGCAAATTCATATCTAAGTTGCTCTGAGAGTTTGGGTGCCTCCACATTTAGCAGGCCTCAAATGCTCTAGCTGGAATTGTTCCCTGCTGAAGTGGTCCAGCTGTTCTGGAACAAAGTTGTCTTCACTTGGGATAGCTGTTCCAGGATAGCCTCTGGGCTACCTTGTGCTCCTCTGAGGCTCATGTGAGTTTCAAAGCCTGATGCAAGGGTTTCTGGCAGCCAGAAACTAAACTAAACAATGCATCTCATACATTATATGTCCCATAGACCATTTTTATACATCTGTCAAGATTCCACAGCCGGACCACTGTTGCCGGTCCAAATATTTCATTTTCCTTATTGCTTTGAAGCCAGTCACAGTGAAATTAGAATAATTTAAGTTATGATGTGCTCAGAGAGTATTGTCCCATGCTCCACACGCTGTGGCCTTACTTTTTAAAAATATATTTTATCTTAAATTTTACATTCCACCTTTCTTCCCTACCAGAACCAAAGGCAGATTAGATGTGGTTTCCAAGAACTCTCTCCCTCTGTCATGTGATCAAGCATAGCTTTGCTGAGCTTCAAGAAGGAGGTGGTTGCATGTCCTTGTAGACTACAGTGCTCATGTCTAGCCTGCAACCCCAAGAACAACAAAGAGCTCAATTTCTGTTGTCTAAAACACAGGAATTCTTACAGTGCCACTCCATGGTCGACAAACAAAACATCCAGCAAAAACTATCCCCACAGATGCTTGTGGCTAGAGCTTTAAAAAGGAATACGGTATCACTTTTGGCCTTTCTGAAATGTGCAAAGAGAAAGGAAGTCCCAAGTAGAAAGCCAACTGGGGGGTGGGGGGGAATGCTGAAAAGGAATTTCAAAACTGTCCAGAGAAAACTATAGATATCAGGAATTAATTTAAACCATTTCTACACTCACCTTGTTTGGAGCAGTTTCACTACCCTAGTCCAGGCTGTTCTGGATCAAGCACAGCACATTCCATTTGCATTGTGAGGTTGGGGATGATTTCTGTTCCAGATCACCCCCAGCAGCAATGCATAGGGGCCATAGTTGCCCTGGTCCACAAAACCGAACCAAGGCACCACCCACCCCTGCCAGTGATTGGCCCAGGCCCACCACTCATATTTCTGGTGCACAAGGGTGTGGCTGAACAGAAGAGTGGGGCTACCTCCATATTGGGGTTTCAGAAAGCTTCAAAGACAGAACTACTGCATTTTCCTTGCTACAAGTCAGGTGCACAGCTGATGGCTGTACCAGAAAAAGATGTAGACCCTTTCAAACAATCTGGAATAGGGACCCTTTATGACTTTTCTGGGCTGGAATAGCACTGGTCTGTGCAGATGAAGCATACTAAGCAGTTGCTTTATCTGGACTACTGACTGAGTGCAGAAACAGCCTTAGGCTGTGTTCACACCATATCTATACTCAGAACTCCTCAGAATTAAGGCCGTCTTCCGTCTTCAGGGACAGAATGCATTTCCATTCCCACTCTGACTGGAATTATCTCACATTCGAATAACCCCAGCACTAAGGCCATTTCATCTGCAAGAAACAGACGCAGACAAAGGGCTGCTGGTTTCTAGTTACCAATGCCAGAGGAAGTGGCCCAAGCTGGCCACTACTGGCCATGTTGCTGCACGACTCATGGAGCTTTTTCACTTCAACTCAGGAAGTTGTCGCAGTTTGCGTGTCCCCAGCATGGAGGGCAGTCAGTGAGCTCTGGGGCTCAGAGAGCCAAGGTGGGTGACCTGAGCTTGTAGCCCACCTACTGTTGGTAGTGATGTGGCTGCATTGCTCCTGGAGCAGCCTCTGCTCTCCCCCTCCAAAGGTGAGTGTGGACAGGCCTAAAACAGTACGAGTTCCCAGTTCATCCTAAAACAGACTACCAGTTGAAGCATGACCATGGCCTAGGGTTATTAAGTCCCATAAAGATCTGTCACTACACTGATGACAGGGGGATTCTAGAGTGCAATAAGACATTCTAATGTTTCTGAGACTGATGCAGGCTCGGGTGTTACATTTATTTGTCAGCTGAGAAGAGGTCAGGGCCAGGGAGGGAGGTGGCGTGCCTCAATATATGTGCTAATTAGAATCAACATCTGTCCCAACTATACAAAATCCAACAAATGCTGGACCTACAAACATTTCTTTGAAAGACTCCACAGACACTCAGTGTCTAATTACCACTACAAAGTGGCCGCACAATATGCCCAATTGGGAAACAAGATTGACAAGCAGCTGCTGGATGGGATTGAGATACAGCGAGCCTAGCAGCCCAAAACTACGATGGGAGTATCGGGAGGCACACGTGAAAGGAAAAGATTTGGGAAGGGAAGCATTTCTAAAACATTCTGTAAAACAGCTCAGCGCCTCTGAGGGTTTCCCAGGGGTAGCCAGAAGCTTTCAACAGAATGACAATGAGGCTTCGGCTGCTTTACATCACTTGTAACTCACTTGTCTATCTTGTGGGAAGCAACATTCTGGACATAAAATCATGTGCTGTTAAGTTGTATAAAACTGGGTGAGACATTGGTGCCCCTTGTTACGAGGAGAAGCAAATCTGTCCTCCCATTTCATTTTTAAGAAAAATATTTACATTTGGGGATTTACATATATATATGTATATATGGGGGCAGATGGAAGAGGTGCAGGGGCTGTCAAGCACACACTAATCTGTGGAGTTGTGCTTATAAACAAATCCATCTCATACCTACCATTCAGAAGGCTGGGAGTCTATAGGCACTGGAGTTTACATGTAAAACAAGGTGGTTTCCTAATGATGGCAACTGTTGGAGACCATCGTCAGCCAGGTAACAGCATTGTCCACTGTAATTCCTTCAGGAACCCAGAACAACCCTGTTTGCCTGGAAGAGGCCAACCCACAACCCAACTGAGAGGGCAGACTTTAGGGAAACTGGCTTCTGCCAAGACTATAGCTGGACAGTCTTGGTAAAATTAAATACCTGTCAAGCACTAGGATCACAGTGGAACCTTTTTTTAAAAAAAAATCCCAGATTGAACACTTGCCTATTTGGCCAGATGATGCTAACTTTGTGTGACATCCTGCTGTGTTTGTCACAGTGGGCACAGAAGTCCTAGCTTGGCAACCGTAAGAGCGTTCAGGTGCAGGTAAGCCCTTGAGAGGAGCCATGTCAGGAGATCTTACCTGCATCCTCTCTCCCTGTTCCTACTTTGTTTTTCCTCCTGATGTCAATAACATGGAGATGGGTTTTCAAAACAATGCAGACAGGACTGTTGGAAGAGTGTGCCTTTTTCAGACATGGAATTAGAGGTTATCTTGGCCATAAGGCCACTGCAGTGTAGGGCACTGAAGCCACCAAGCCCATCTAATAAGTTATCTACAACGCACAGAGTCTCTGATCAAACAGTCACCTCTGTCTTGCTGGCTGTGCGGTAATGGTGATGGTGTCCTGGGATATAATGTAGCTGCTCTACTGTGTTGTGTCGCCGGGAGGCGAAGGCCTGGCGCTTGGCAGATGTTTGGTTCATACTCAAGGTGTTGTACAAGTTATTTGAGGCACTGGGATGGGAGTGCATCTTAGTCATCCTGTAACGATCCAAGACAGGTGTAGAAACAAAGACATCTGAGTGTGACAAAGCCCGCGACATGGACTGCTCCCCAAAACCAGAGTGCTCTGGAGATAGCAGTGGATCTTGAGAATGGAGGCGCTCAGTGGACAACAATTGTTCATCAGAGAGGATCCGCTCGTAGGACATGCTGAACTCCTCAGGCATGATGCGCTCTGGAGATAGCACTCGGTCTTGGGACATGGCCCGCATGACACGGCGGGGCCGCTCCCTTTGGGTGGTTTGCTTCTGGGACAGCTGGATGACATTGAGAGGGAGTGTCCCTCGTGCTGCTAAGTCTGGAAGGTGCCTCTTTCTCGAGTAATATTCCTCAGCTTCTTTGTCAGCTGTACAGAGGAAGGAAACACAGAAGACTATAGCAAGAACATGTAATGCTGCAGAAAAAAAGTGCAATGCAAAAAAGACTTGCCTTCTGCAAAAGAGTAAATGCACAGAATCAAATGTGATAAAACAATACTATTTTTCCCTTTTAAACTGGTTCACATTGTCACAGTGATGCACTTCAGTTCTAGCAGCAATTGAGCATATTGTGTGATGCACCAAACTAGGGGTGGCATGGAAATCAAGTTGTTCTACTGAAGGCTCTTTTGTCTCTATTTTGTTCACAGTGCATGAAATCCTACCTTCCTCTACACTGATTCCTCTTAGGTCACCTACAGAAACCATCCAAAAACTGAACTTTTAAGTGATATTCCAGAATAGAACCCCTTTGGAATAATTGCTGGTTGCCTACAAAAGTGCAAGGCTGGTGTTTCCTTGTGCAATACTGTGTCACACACATCTGGGTATTTTGATGGTGTGAAATACCCAGAACTGTGTGATTGCCACCACTGCGCATTTGTGACCACCCTTCTTAGGCCCTGCACATCTGCAGTTGACACAACCAAGATGGTGGCTCCCAGTGGCAGTATCCAGACAGGTAGGATATGGTGCCACTGTGGGACAACCCGCGTTGAGAGTCAGGTTTTCCCAAAATAGGATATAGTGGGTTTTCACAACAATATTGCATTGTGCTGGGGTTGCTAACTTAGCCAAGAATAGTAATGCTTTTTATTCCCCATCTGGATGGGGTTTTGGTAAAAAATAGTTCCCCTTTTCATAATATGGCACTTCTGGTGTTGGAAATCACCATGAGCTTCTAAAAGGATAAATTCTGAACACCCCAGGGAAGGTCCAGCTGCTGTTCTGAAGTGTCCAGGGGCTCCCTCCAACTGCCCTGATCTTCTGTAGCTGTGGACAAATAAAAACCTGTCTACACAGCTATATCGGGAGCAGTTGGTGATCCAGGAGCAGGGTTTGCACTTGCCATGGTGATCTGGTTGGGCAAGGCCAGGTTATCCACACTTCAAGTGCTGGTGGTCTTATTAGGGACTACACCAGCACTTGAAGCTTCAGCCTTCATCTGAGCCTGATCTTAACCTGAGTGGAATATTGTTGTCCTCTTTCTTAATGACTGGTTTTCAGTTCTGGCAAAGCTTGCACAACATATTCCTGCAGAATGTGGTTCTGCTCGATGCAAGGAAAGCTACATTTCACATCTCATGCACAACCCAAACCATGCTGCAGGAGGGCTGCATTGTGTGAGTGACAACTGTACAGCTTGTTTGATAGTATCTCTATACTGTTCTTTTTAGCAAAATATCTGAGCAATACAGAACCCATAATAGTTCTAACAAAAAAAAAAAAAGGGGGGGGGAGGAATGATTGCTAAGTTATAATTCCAGACTCTGTATTATATCACACTATAATCATTCTGGCTTTTACAAGGAAATGGGCTACTGGGATGGAAAGAACAAAAACCAGACTCAGAATATATGCAAATAAATGTAGTTCTCTCTCTCTTTTTAATCTATTTCAGCTACAGCATACTTTGTAACCCCATGCATCACATTCTGCAAGGTTTCATTTGTCAAAGTGTCAACAGAAAACCCGTTAATAGCATTTAATTTGAGGGGATCTTAAAGTGGATATCAGACTGTTAGCACTAAGAAAGGAAGTTGCCCCACCTTTTCAGGCACTGTTAATTGCGGTTTTAATGAATCAATAATTGTATATTATGATTTTATCCCACTGTTTTTATTGTAACCTGCCCTGAGACCTCAGAGTGTAAGGCAGGATAGAAGTGTAGACAAATAAATTGACCACCAGCCCCTTGTAGGGGTTTTACAAATCTGGAAAGCAGATGGGATATCAAATATTCGAATGCTCCTTGATATGAAATACTGGTTTAGAATATCTTAGAAATGGTATTTTTATAGCTCGTGTTTCACACATGAACAATCATAGTCTAGAAACAGATA
This sequence comes from Aspidoscelis marmoratus, assembly GCA_014337955.1. NCBI lineage: Eukaryota > Metazoa > Chordata > Lepidosauria > Squamata > Teiidae > Aspidoscelis > Aspidoscelis marmoratus. Next base: position 50,623,559 of record MTQE01002208.1, on the reverse strand, counting down.
CAGCCATTGAGAGTTTTACTTTTTTTGCTGTTAATTTTTCTTCTTCTTTAAAAAAATCTGTTTGTGCAATTAAGATTTACAATGCTGTGGTTTAAAAACATATGAGTCAGGGCTACATGCTGGAAAAACAAAAACAGAAGGCAATTTTTCCTAGAATCTTAGAATATTGGGTTCTGTCATGGTTACACCTTTTCTGAACTAAAATATCAGACTAAACTCTGCCACTTTATTCACAGGCCACAAAGTTCAGTCCTCATTATGCTGATTTCTTAAAAAGAGGAATTTAAGACGAGCTGAGCAGGAACAGAAAGACAGCCAGGCTGTTGGAGAAAGGGAGGTATGCATGATGTCAAGTTGACCCAGTAGTCCAACCTTCTGTCTCTAAGCTTTGCCATAATATTGCAATACCTGAGCGTAACTGTATATGTTATGTAGGAAAATAGGAGAGCCATGCAGCCACTTAGGGGCAGAGATGAGCAAGCAGTGATTCTCTAGATCTGTTTAGGACTGCAACTTCCATCGTCTCTTTTAGTTGTTCATGTTATTTGAGCTGGTGGGAAATTGGAAGTCCAACCCTTGAAGAGTCGTGGGGTCTCCACCCCTGCCATGCTCAAGTGTTTTAGCAATTAGAGCTCTTCCCCTCTTTTGTTAACTGGTGTCCTTCAGCCGTACCTCCTCTGAGAAATTTGCAAACTATTTCAGAGATAGGAAATTGGGAGATGCTCAGGAAGTGAGCATTTGCCCTGATTGTCATCTTAAGAATGCCTTATCCAGTGTGACATGAATCATTCTTCTACAGCAGCAGTTCTCAACCTTCCTAATGCCGCAACCCCTTAATGGAGTTCCTCATGTTGTGGGGACCCCCAACCATGGGGGCGGAGCAGCTGGGAGGTGGGAGGGAAGGGTGGTGGGAGGCTCGTTGTGACCCCTCTGAAAGGGTAATTCGACCCCCAAAGGGGCCCCGACCCCCAGGTTGAGAACCACTGTTCTACAACTTTGGCTAGGGCATTTAGCCAACTTTAGGAGGAGCTGAGCAGTTTTGCTTGCAGAGTACAGACGAAGGGAAGTCATCTTTACCTCCTTAGAGGTGGGAGACATAACAATTCTGTCATTCAGTGATTGTGAGTTGGAGGGGCAGTGCCACATGTGTGTTTGATCAATGTGACATAGCCTTGATAGGCTTCTGAGGCAACCTCAGTGCACCAACCCCACTAGGACCAAGTGGATTGTTTCTCCCTACAGCAGACTCACTTCAGAAGAGGATAATGAAAGAAGGGTCATCCTGGTAAAAATCCACACAGCAAAAGGAAAGGACGTTTGGCTCCTGCCCGAGCTATGCACAATGAGTAGCAAGATAATGAAACAAGCAGGCACCTACTTAATCTCTTCAGGGAAGAATATTTACTTGGGTTAGTCTTGATGGCAGACTCGTAGGATGGTGGCAGGTGAGAGAGGTTCTGGAAAGACCTGGAGAAGGAGAGATCATAGGGCTCGGTGGCAGAAGTGAGGATGCTGTTCATCCGAGGCTTTTCTGCAACAGAGGAAGAAAGAAGACACCCATCAAAAAAGGCACAGGAGCACCGAGCGGTGTGCAATGAGTCAGTTACAACCGTCAGTTCAACCAGCCTTACCCTGAGAAGTAATTCGAGCTGACATTAGGCAAGTTGCAAACAAGGAACCCAAGGCTTTGATTCTTCAGTGTCCATTGCAATTATTAATGAAGGCAAAATGTGCTGATATGGTGCCCACAAAATGCTTGCTGCTCTGCCAAACTGATGCTAAGGAGACGAAAAATCTTGTTATGTAACAGCAGATGTAGGTGAACAAAGCCACTGGCTGCTCATTTCTCTCTGCTGCTGGATCCCTTGCAAGGCAAATGCGAATTAGGCCACTTGTAAGCTCAAACTAGGTTGGAATGGATACAAAGTGCGTTTCTCTGCTCTTTTTGCCTGGGTGATGCATCTACTCAAAAATCTACACAAACTGCACCCCCACAGCTGTAGGAGGAAGTTCCCTTTGGTGCTTCATTGTGGAGATGGCTTTTTCCACTGTTTCTAAAAAAGAGGAAACTATCCAGCCTTCCTCCATCTGTATCTGCCACCCCAGACCCCTGTTCAGCTGCTAGCTTCGCCTCATCTTGGATCCCATGCTACAGACAATATAAACGCAAATACAATAACCAAGTTCAAAACATGGCCAACAGCAGCAATCATTAAACATTCTACTTAAGCTGTTTCAGCAGAGAAGATACTTAAGTTCTAGAGAGCTGCAATGACATAGATCAGTGTGAAGGCCATTTTGAGGTCCTTCTTCCAGGCTTCACCCATCCTTCTGAATCATCAACAATGGAGTCTGCAGATTCTTAATCTCATCCTACAAGTCACATCAGCAAAGCTGCTTATGGGTATTACTGGGCAGACATGCATCATCTCAGTTTGAAAAGTTCTGTGGCAGCTGCTGCTATGCTGAAATGCCCAATTCATAGTGCCAATAACAGTGCACAAAGCCTTAAAGAGAATGCCCCCCCAATTATGCCTCCTCTCATATACATTTGTCTCGGCGTTAAGATCTGTAGATCAGAGTGGTGCACACAGGAGGGCCTTCTTGGTGTTAGCCCACAGGCTGGGGCCAGCCATGGGTCGTGCACCACCGCTTCACCTTTTTGGTACATTTCCTTTTGGAGAACATGCCACTCTTCACCTGCACTTTGGCTGAATAATAATGTTAGCTTTTAGTTCCCATGAATCTTAGGCCGTGTCTTCATGGCAACCTTATCTCGGATTCAAAATGTTTTCAATCCTCGGAGTCCACACGGCAGTTTGGCTTAACACACTTTCTCCGTGTTAAACCACCCCAAAGCGTGGTGAATCTCAATCCTGATTTCAACAGGTCTCACTCCGGATTGTGTGCTTGAAACATTTTACATTTTTTACTGTGGGGACCGTACCGTGTTAAGGGATGAGAATCCATGTTTAGGGTTTCCCTCCCCCAATAGCTTGCTTTCAAAGATAGTGATTTCATTGAAAAAATCCACCCTCAGAACAGCCACTATAAAAATCCAGTCCTTAAAGCTACATTGTAGCGATCTAGCCACTTCACACCTTAATAACAATGTTGCAGTTTTGCGCAATTCTAGCTCTTTGAAAGTTCTGACCTTTAAAAAAGGGAAAGGAAAGGAAAGCCCTGGAGGTTCTGTTTTAAAGGCTGTGGCTGTGAAGGGGGTTTGAGTTGCTGCTGCTGCTGTGTGTCCTGGGAAATGGGGAGAGGAGGGGAAAGAATCGCTGGCTGCCGGTGCCTGTTTTTCATCCATCCAGGCAAGCGGCAGCCATCCAGCCACCCAGCTAGGCTCCGTGAAGGGGTCTGTTATGGGTGGCACGTCCATGCCAGGAGGAAGAGGGCAGGGCAGCCCTGCAAAGCGGCTTTTAAAAAGTAGCCACTTGAGTCCCCCCTTGAGTCATGTACGCCATGTACGATCCTCAGAATCCGGATCGAACGCAATTAAGTTAAAAGTAATGGGAACAGGCAAATTTGCATTTGCATCCGGTTCTATTATTTCAGTTTAGGGAAAGCGAAATAAGCTTGCTGTGGGGATTCCCCCTTATTGTTTTATCTTACTGCCTATGTTCTCTTGAGGAAATTATGGTTTTAAACTGCTGTAACTTGAAGGAGTGGCTGTAGCTCAGTGGTAGAACAAACTGCTTGGAAAGGAGAGGGTTGCTTGTTTGATCCCCAGCCTTTCCCCAGAAGAAGCAACGGCAAACCAATTCTGTATCTCTACCAAGAAAACTGCACAGACGTGCCAATACAGTCAGCAAAGAGTTGGCCATAACTGAGTAGTACCCAATGTCAACAAACTTCTCCCAAGTCCTCAGTGCATGATTAAGTATGGCAATGCAAGTAGAAGTAGGTAGATAGGTAGACAGATAGTTGGTAGATGTTCTTTTTCTATTGCCCCTCCCTCTTCCCGCTTCTTTATTCCTTCTTTAGAGAACTGGGAACACCCATATTCTCCTTTTCATGCTTAGACAAATGATCCTTCATTACTCATTCTTGAGGTTTCATTTTTAAAATATTATTGCTCTTAATTATGGTGATAATGACAATGATTATAACTAAAGGAAGCCCTTAGGTGCTTTCACGATAAACTTGCTGTAATGTTCTGTTAACATACACAGTAATTTGTCATCTCACCATCAGAGTTCTTTTTAAATCAGCAAAGGCTGCACAGCAATGTTTGGGCTACTGGGAGCAGAAGGAGGCGCTACAGTTATGTATGGAGCACAGTGATAGCCATAGTGGTTTGGCCACAGTTATTGGCTGTATTCAGAGCGGCTACCCAGTCACATCTGCAATGGATCCAGAGTGGATTCAAAGCGGACTCAGAGTGGATTCGAAGTGGATTGAGAGTGGATTCAAAGTGACCTCAGAGCATATTTATAGGGATTCATAGGGGATTCGTAGGTGTGACTGGCAGCAGGAATTTCAATCGGATTCATATCCAACATGTGTATCAAGTTCAAATCCTACCACATTCAAAGGGGTTCTGTTTGAACAAATGTTCTTTAGAGTTCGTGAAACGTTTGTGCACATCCCTACTCAGGTTCTCTTTCCACCTCTAATCCACCTTTTTCTAGCCTAGAATATTCATGGAGGCTCAGTGGCACCTCTAAGCCATCCCAGAGGTGTTTTCTTTTTAAACTGCTTGTGGACAGAATAGAATACAGCTGCACAGAAGAACAAGCTTATGACCTCACCCATTCATTTCTATAGGAAAGTCAGGTCAGCCCATGAAGTATTGAAGCACAAATCCAAGGCTCCCAGAATTGCTCCCGAGTCCAGTGTGTGAGGCAGTGCCACCTTTTGCCAACTGTAACACCACTGGCCTTGCACTAGCTTCACTTGCACACACCACACCTTAGCACTAGGACTATTCACTGCTCTCCTTGTACACGGGCATTCTCTGTAGTCAGAGGAAACCAATGAAGAAGCTGCATCTGCCTGGGGAAATCTCTATGGGAGAGTGGGAAGATCCTTTGCAGCCCTTCTGAGAACACAGCTGTATCATTGTCTGCCTAGAAGGAATTTGGCAGTCTGCCCAATCGGAAGCAGGAAATGATCATTTCAGCAGGAGTTCTGAGGCATCTACATAGTCCTTGGGGGGAAAACTCATCAAGGAATGGATGAGGAATTTACAATGCCATCAGTTTCTGATTGCTGGTTTTAGTAATTATTTCCATCTCTTGTATTATTTCCTGGGTTATTGTATTCCTGAGCAATCTGCAATCTTAAAAACCCAGATTATCTAATTACAATCTTTATAGTTTCATTATGGATGATATCACAGGTATCATGGTTTGACCTTCAGACTTAGCATTGATTTCCAAGCATTTACCAAAGAGATTCTAGTAGAAGAAAACAGAAGGTTCTCTCACCCAGACTGGTTTGTCTGTGAAGAAACAAATGGGGTGGAAGCAAGTGGCCAGAGAGCACATTCAGACACTGGGAGGAAGGTTGGTAGATGACTTAAACCAGGAAGCTTTCTAAAAGCATCAAATAAATGGTCATAATGCAGGTGGTCCTAGTGTTGCTCACACAAGCTTGTGGACTGGATGAAGAGGACAGGTTGGAGGATCAACTTGGGGCTTTTGCAGATCCATCTCTTGAGGTTATGGCTTCAGCTTGAGTAATGACTGAGCTTGTGTCTTGCCTGGGCTCTTCCTTTCCCATAGAGTTATGAAATAAAGAGCAAGACTTGTGGGGAAGAAAGAGGAAAACAGATCCTTGCTTTTTGATTTGTTCTTTTCAGGGCTATATAGCTTGGAGACACTGCATATGTATCCAGGTTGAATCTCTGCTTGGTGCCTGTAGTTAAGAGGATCTCAGCTAGAGGTGCTGGGCCTCAGCCTGCTCAGGGTCAATTGGAGCAGTCCTGTGACAGAATCCAGATAATTCAAGGAAGGATTGTTGATGTTAACTCAATCTCTTTGCTGTATACATGAGTAAGATAATTCAATTGTATCTTTACCAACCTGGTACTCTCCAGATGCTTGATCTAACAACTTCCATTTGCCCCAGCTTTCAGAGTTGTACTATCTAGGGCTGAAGGAATTATAGTCCAAAATGGTTGTTTTAGTGGTTGATGCTAATGTAACTGAGAAGTACACTTTGAGTCACGCTTCTTGGATTTCTGGACCATATGATTTGGGGAAGGTGGACTAATGCTACAGCATGTTACCGGATAAAAATAGAGTTAACTGCAAGTCCCAGTTTACTACTGAAGATTTAGTGATGGATTCTGAGTACAGATGGGATGCTTACCTAAATCCAAAGCAGGGCTTACATGAAACAAATAAAGCCCTTATGAGACTTCAGCAAAGCATGACACCCACATGACTGGAATGTATAGAAGCTGATAAAATAACCTGGGAAAACTGCTGCTGTGCTGTGGTAAGTGTGGGA
>MTQE01002208.1:50599359-50613276 GCA_014337955.1 Aspidoscelis marmoratus | reverse complement strand
CCTGATCCAGCAAGGCTTCTCTTATGTTCTTATGTTCTTATGTTCTGAGTCTGATCTAGTGCAAAGGCCAATTTACACTTGGACTCATAGTTTGTAATAGATTAACAACTGTTCAGGTGTGCACGAATGGGTTTTTTTGGCACTCAATTTATAACAAAACAAATGTTAGAAAATTCGTATTTGTTCAAATAGATTCCCTTCGAATGTGGTAGGATTGTATTTGATACGAATGTATTTGTACAAATTTGTACAAGTATCCAATATGAACAAATAAGTATCTGATATGTATCCCGTAACATATCTGATATGTATCCTGTAACATATCTGCTCTGAAAGCATCAAATCTGACTTGAATCCGCTCTGGGTCCATGTCGAATGAACTCTGGATCCGTTGCAGATGTGACTGGCCCAGCCGCTTTCCCACCTCCCCAGTTTCATGAACTTCTGAACTATTTGTACGAATGACAGGAAACATTTGTATTCATACGAATGTTAATATACAAATGTAACATTCAATTTGTGTACGAATGTCTGAATTCGGCCAAATTCGTACGAATAATGACATAATAATATTTGTGCACATCCCTAATGGACATTCTATCTTTCTAGCAATGAACTCACCTCCCTTTTATTACCACAGTACTTCTGTGAGATATTGCCCCAAAGCAACCCAGGCTAGGAGGACTATGTGCCAGATCCTTTCCAGCTGCTACCAAAACCACTGACCGCTCCTTGCTATCCACTATCAGGCTGTTTTGGATCTAAAAGTGCACCTGTAAATAGGCTTTGGAAAGAAATCAGGCTCTGTAGACCCTCAGGACCAGCCACCTGATCTATGCAGGCTGCAGAGTTTGTCTGGTACTGAAATCACATCTCTTTGTTGTAGATAAAATCAGAAGCTTAAAGTGGGAGTTGCTGATTTTTAGCAGTCCAAGACAGAGGGGGAAAGGCTGCCAAATTATACATTTCTAAATCACACTCAGGTGCTCAGGTACAAAACCAGGAAGAGAAAAGAGCATTAAAACAAGCGTCTACTGTGAGCCAATGCTCTGCTGATGGAAAGGCAAGAAGGACATGGGGGGTGGGTTTAGATTTGAGTCTATAGCAGCACAGGCTCATTTGAGAGAGTCCAGAGGCAGTGAGGGCTGACATGGTGACAGAAAAATTGAGGTCATCAGGGTGAGAGATTAGCATGTGAACAAAAATACTGGCTGCAGTGTGAATATAATCAAGGTAAGATGTGATTTCTGCATCCAGGGAGTCATTTTTATTGTTTGGACAGAAAGTACTGGCAGCTTGCCGACTGGAACTGGGGTAAATGGTGGGGTAAGGCTCTGGATGCGTTCCCAAAGGCCCTAAAATCCAGGTTGAATGTAAATTCACCGCTCAGAATTCCCATGTAATCCGCTAGTAATCCGAATCCAGCAAGCCCCATTCCCATTTCACTTCTTTCCCCCTGGATTTTCCCATCTCCGATTGCGTGTCAGGATGGATTTCTTGACACACAATCAGAGGTGGGTGGGCATGGAGGAAAGGAGCCATGAGCCGCGCTTGACCAAGCAACATGAAGCCTGGGGGCTCCAATCACGTGTCAGGCTTGATGTTGCCTGGGAACTCCCCCTCTACTCATTGGAGCCGCAGCTCATGGCAGTGAGCCCGGCGTCCCTTTTGCTCCTTCTCCTCGCCATCCGCTGATGTGCTTATGTGCACTTGGGGATCCGGTGTGGAAACCGCCCGATCCACACTCGGTGCTGTTCCCGTCCGGAAACTCAAACCTGCACCAGAACCCGAATTACTCTGGATTCAGAGTAATCTGAATTAGTGGTAGGTGGCAATGCGGCCTCTGACTGTGAGCCTCACCTTAATCTGATCATTTTGACCTACAAAAGGTGGTTCAGTAAAATCAAAGTGAAGTTCTTTACTGCTCCTGTTTGAGTGACAGGCAGATTGCCTCTAAAGACCATTTGCAGAGTCAAGAGCAGGTGAAGATTTTGCCTTTGTCTTCTGCTTGAGAATGCCCAGAAGCAATTGGTGGGATACTGGGTGAGGCAGGATGCTGGACTAGATGGGCTGCAGCCTGATCCAGAAGAGCTTGTCTTAGGTTCTTATGAGTGCAGCGTTTCTCCTAATTTCCCTGTGCTTCTCCCTGCCCATGCAGGTCTGTTCCCACATGCAGTTCTGTTCACCAACAGGCATTACCTTTGGAAGATCTTTTTTGCCTTTGTCTACTAAAAATTCTGCTACGATTTAGATCCCATCAAGCCTTTAAGTGGGCTAGTCTTTCTGTCCGACGAGATATCAGAGGAGCAGCCTCCTTAATTGCAACTTATTTTAGTTGAAAATTCTGATAATATAGTTTCTTCTGGCTGCAGGACTGAACAAGTGGAAAAAACAGCACAGGTCCAGAATGTAGATAGAAGGTAAAAACAAAATTGGAGAAGGAGAGTTCAATGAAAGGAAAAGAAGGTTTTGTTTAGGACCAGTGAAAACCCTGCCCACCTGTGAGTTTCCAGGGAATAATTAATACAAACAAATTGGCCCAGCAAGAGCATAATGTGAATGGATTTGTCCTGCTTTTGGAATGTGATGAAGCAATCCAGTAATTGCTTTATCATATAAACAGCTCATAAATCTAGTGCGATTTGCTCTGCCAATACACCACACGATTTTGACAGCAACAAACATGGACCGAGTGATGAACCAGAAAAGGCAATTGCTAACCTACTTTACCACAACTGTACTCAGTCTGAAATTAGTGAGTTTCATCTCTTCATTTTCCTGCTTGCAAAATGATCATGTGAATGGTCTGTTGGCCATCAGCCGATCTGGCCACCAACAATGTATTCTGAAATCTTTTCCAGAAAGCTGGCCCCAAATCTCTTCTTGCACAACTGTCTCGGAGTTATATCAGACCTATATTTGCAAATAAGATGAATTTACCCATGTTATCCATGGCATTTTCACAAACATCCTGCTTAGTGGCAAAATTCCTTTCGAGGAGTGTGTTGTGGTGGTGAATCAATAAAGGTTCTAAGTGTGAATGAGGCCTGTGTCAGTCTTTGAGTTCCACTTTGCACATATTCAATGCTGGTGTTGTCCGTTGCATTGGAGGAACGACCCTGAAATGTATGCCAGTCACTTTGCCAACACAGTGAGGGAAGCTGAGCTTTTCCCACTCAGTCATAGTCTGTAGAAAAGGTGGGGTCAGTCCAGCAGAAAATTTTAAGTATTCTCAGTCTCCTCTGGCACTGCATGCAGGAAAAGAATCTAAAAACATGTGTAACTAAATAACTGCATACAGCTGACAGTATGGGTATTTCTTGCATGGACAACATGCTTAAAGAGGTGCATCTTGAAGGATAGGCAATTTCCACAATTATGCTGTTGACAACCTCACACCAAACTGCTCTCCAACAATTAAGCAGCAACACATGTCAGAAAACCAGCAATCACTGATAACCCTCCACTTTTCTTTTTTACAAAATGTGCTTCAGATGCTTTTCATCTTCCCTAATTTTAACTGCAAAATTATTTCACCATTAAGGTTATATGTGCCCGGTCAAGGCAGTGGAGAGTTGCTCTAGGTCTGAACGTCTGACATACTACAGGTTTCATAGTCTTGATTCGTTTTATCCAAGATTAATGTTGTCACGCTTGTAATCAGTAAAGTCTCCCCACTTCAATTCAAGCAAGGTTGAAGGAACTGCCCTCAGCTTCAATGCACACAGTTGTCAACTGTACGCAATTACTGTGACATCTGGAGTACTTTGGGGGATTTGGAAAAATAACATTTTAGATTAAATCTCATTATCTCACATAAATTTAATGTAATAAATGTTTGTTACTCCTAATAGCAGATATTCCTATAGTTATGTATGGGCAGTGACTGTTGAGGGGACGCTTCTTGCTAAAGCTAAACATTCACATCTAAATCAAGATTCTTCTTTTAAAGCTGCGGTCCCAGTGTCAAAAAAGTAACGTTTCTCCTCAAAACAATTCTGTAGAGCTATGTGTATCTCCCCACACAGATCTTCTGACTCACTTTGCAGTGGAGCTGGCTCAACTCTCTCAGATCAGAAGGCTGACAAATATGTTCTAGCGCATTTCATTAGCAGCAGCCTACCTGCTGTGACAGTGCCTATGAAGATTCTAGCAGCCTGGAATGAATCCTTTCCACCCTGCATGCACTCACAACTCTATTCCATGTGCAGGACAGAAAAAGTACTTCAGATGCTTAGGATGATCAGGATTTTATGCATAACAGGCAGCAATACAAATCCTCCTCCTCACTTGACTTTCTGACATGGAGGAAAGTACAGTTGACCCTCATTTTATGAGGTTTTCAGCTACAAAGTTTAACTCTAAAGCAGTTGGTACATCGTGACTAGGGGTGTGCATGAATGCAATTTTTGGGATTTGGTTCGAATCGAATATCTGAAGATTCAAATCGATTTGAATGCCTAAAATATGAATGGATTCACATTTGAATTGAATCGAATATATTCGTATCTATTTGTACGGATATTCAATCTGTATTTGAAGACACGAATGTTGACAACATTCATATGTGGCTGTATGCATCTGTACACAACTGTATGCATCCATGCTCATTCCATTTTTATCCCGTATACATCCCGTTTTCATCCCATATGTATCTGTACAAATGCATACGGATCCATATGTAATGCATACGTATCTGTACACATACAAATGTCCGAATAATTCGTACGAATGATTCAAAAGATTCAAAAATTTGTTTGAATGTTAAATTTGAATGTATAGACATCCGATTCAAATTTGAATGTCTGAATTTGGTTGAATTTTAAATGTTTCAAATATTCATGCACATCCCTAATCGTGACTATCCTTGTTTGACAAGGTACTGTGTAGCCCAAAACTGCATTGACCAAGTAGTGGAAGACTCAGGTTTAGAAGAACTTTGGTTGAAAACTTCATTGATTTACACTGGAAGCCTTGGCCTCCACGGTTTCCCTAACCCCGAGCTTTTCTTAGGTGGCAATTACTAGGACAATACGGTTTTACAACATATGGAACCAAACTACCATGTAAAACAAGTAATGAATGTTCTGGAAAAACAGAAATGCACTCAGTAGGGATAATTATAGCTTCTTTGTTAAAGCAGGTTCTATATGATTTTTTTTTATGTGAGAAGCAGAAGCCAACAGCTAGTCTCCAGTGAGGTCACACCTGTGAAAAGTCTTATTGTTGCACTTAGACATCAGGTCTTGCCTTCATTTATCTTGCCTACTGCTTCACCCACCATATCAGGGCTGGCTTGGAGACAGCAACTTGGCTCCCTCCCGAAGATCAGTTTTGTCTTCTGAATAGTGCAAACCACATCTAGTGGATTGATTCCATAATTAGGCAGCACTTTCCACTTACCAGGCAGCAGGAACCATTGATTCAAAATAACACTGTAAAAAGAGACTTCACCAGCATGGGCACATTTCTTTAGCTTCAGCGCACCAGAAAGGATAAGGTGAATATTTCCCTGGCCTTGAATTAACAGGACTCCACTATCAGGCCTGGAGAAGGTCTAAGTCCTCTGCAAAGCGGCAAGCAATCCTGTTGCAGTGTGAGTTCAGAATTTGGAAAAGTTCAGGTTTTGGACAGCAGCTCCCCTGACTGCTGTGGCTAAGAATCGTGTGATCTGTGGTGCACAACAACTACTCTTCTAATTTGTTATTCATTTAGTGCATATTAGCTCCTAGGACTGATGTAATGTCTCCACTGTATGGATCTTGTTGCTAAATCTTCTGATTTACCTCCTTTAGTAGCAGGGCAGGGGATCTTAATTACTGTTTTCTGAGCTCCTTCCTCAGAGTGAAGCCTTGTGCATAAAGCCACTTGAAAATAGTTTAAATAGCAAACAACATCCATAAGGTGGATATGACAGAGAATTTCTGTACCTTCCTAAGAGGAGATCAACTGAATAGAAAGCAGTGATCAGTTGGATAGTTCAGATGTACAGGCTGCTGACTTCAGTTATTTGTAAGACGTTCAAGCCAGTCACAGCACTCTAGAGTTAGGGGAGCAGATTCATTCATTCATTCATTCATTCATTCATTCATTCATTCATTCATTCATTCATTCATTCATTCATTCATTCATTCATTCATTCATTCACATACCACTTTTCAAAAAAGCTCAAGGTGGTTTACAACATTATAAAAATCTGTATAACTCATAATAAAAATATAAAAATCATGCATTCAATAATATTCAAAATAAAACAGTATGGAACATACTGTACAGTAAACTACTCCAACAAAGATAAACATAGCATTCAATGCACTAGGCAGTGGTCCAGCAGGAAAAGCTTTCATTTTTTGATTAGGACAATCGGCATTCCTCCTTCCAGGAACCCTTGGGAAATACTCTTTTTCCATGTCTCTAGTACTATCCCTGACATGCTGCCATTCAGCCTCCTTTGATTGACTTCCACACACAGTTTCTAACCCTGCTTAAGGACAGGACAGCGGCAACAAATGCCCAGGTGCAGCAGCCAGCCTAGGTCCTTTTTCTTCTCCCAGCCAAGAACAGCAACAGTTCCTATACCCTGGGGGAGGGCAGGACAGTGGCAACAAATGTTCATGGGCAGCAGCTTGCCCAGGTCTTCCTCTTCCTCCCAGCCAAGAGCCGCCACAGTTCCTTATAGACTGAAGGAGGGTGGGACAGAACCACAAAACACCCATGTGCAGCAGGTGGATAGATCAGACACTAGGAAAGGCGTTTCTTTTTCTGCCCTCCTACATGCCTCCCCCATACAGCAGTTTCTGTGTGTGATCCTGTGGAACTTCCTCTGCCCTGGGAAAAACATCAACCCTGTCCACTCCTTGGCTTGCAGTGTCAAGGAGGGTTCTGCTCCTTGGGGTTTTTTCCACTGACCTCCCTTAATCAGGATCTAAGATGATCTGGATCTAAGGAATGGGTCCTTCAACTAATCCAGATCTAGTACATCCGGATTATGGGACGTACCCGATCCATCCCCATGAGCAGTGCAGCGCCCAGTAGCCTGCCTGCAGTAGAAATGCCGGAGCACCCATGTGGCGAATCTGGATCAACCCATATGGGGTCTGCCTGTCACACCAGGTTTTTTGGGGGACAGGGGGTGCAATCTCCATAGACACTCCGGAGGTTCTTTGAAGATTCTCTGGAGCAATCTGCCACAAACTTTGAAGATTATCTGGAGCCTCTGACAAAGGTCTGTAGGATTAGAATTGCTCTCACCTGGGGTCCTCTTCGAAGCCTTCGTTTTTCTTCAGAGCCAGCTTTGGAGCTGGCTTCAGAGATTGTGCACAGGCTTTGGAGCTTTGGTTTTTGGGGCACCCCCCATGGGTGTGCCCCCCAGAGCCCCCCTCAGATCCCATTGCCCCCCCAGACTCCATCATGGTAGAAACACACTCCGTATAATCTGGATTTGATGCCTGAAGACCCCATTGTAGACTCCTTTAATGGGATCTAAAGGAAATCCAGATTATAGGTCCTGAAGGACCCATTCAATCCAGATTTCCCTAGAACTGGTGGAAACAAATGTGGCTTTAATGGAGTCTGCACTGCAAATGGGGTCTTCCTGCTCTGAGCCTAATGGGCCCTTAATGGGTCCCTAATGGATACTTAATGGGTACTTAGTGTTAGTGGAAACCCCCCCCCCTTAATTCCATGAGCTCTGGGGCTGATTTTGCTATGTGTCCCACTCAAGTAATGCAAGATCTGCATGGATCCTTGAAAGTGAAATGAAACTGCTATGAGACCACATGAACCTGCAACTTTTTGGCATTGTGAGGGTGCTCAAAAGATCCAAGATTAAATGTCCCTGCACCCTTTGCACACCCTTTGTGCCATAAGTCTTCCTTAGAGTGCTGTAGTGGCACAGAACTTTTGCTACTGCTGCTCCAAAGATACTTTTGCAGTGTTTTTTTTTTTTGGAGGGGGGCAGAATAACATGGCCCATTTCCTGTGTTTGGCAAAACTTTCCCAGCTGAAAACACTGAAACCACAAAATGAAGTTTCCTTGGCTGTGATGGTTGTAGAAATAGCACCCTCAATCTTTTTGAAGAGCAGCAAAGTCATTAGCACTTTTCTTAGGGCTTTTCTGAACTTAACTTCCCTGGGGCAGTATTGTATTATGAATGCTGCCCCTTTCTGAAACCTACCTTGACCTTACTCTGCAATAGAGTAACTGTGAACACTGATGTCTGGAAGCATTCGTCTAGCCACAGCAATGGCCATTGCTACAATGAACTGGCGACATGATGCATGGACTGCACAGCTGCAGCTGCTGCTCCCCACCCCCACACAGCCTTTGCAGGGAAGGAAGTGTGAAGGCTGCATCTGGGGCTGCTAATCCACAGCTGTTGATGATAGAGGATGGCCACACATGCTCAGAACCAGTCTGGAAAAGAAGTGGCTCTCTGGTGTGCTGGATGCTCTGAGCTGGAGGGTCCCCGAATCATCCCAATCGTCATAGTGCAAAAAAAAGGCTTCTAGTGTTGTGTGGCAGCACACTCCTTAGAGCACTGCCTGCAACCCTCATACAGACATTGCCTGCAATGGGTGTGGCTAACTTGAATGGCGTATGTGAGCCTTTTGAGTCTGTGGTTTACATATTCATAAGGAATCAGACTGGTAGCCATGGTTAGTGGTTTGTTGAGGTGATGTTGGTTGTGGATTAACAACTGAAGAACAGGCAGAATTCCTATACATTCTCTACATCTTCAGGTGGTCTACAGCTCCCCATCCTTGATCACTAGCCATGCTAGTTAGGGCTGATGGTAGCTGGAATCCCACAATAGCTAGTGGTTAGTGCCTTGAGTGCCCCTTCTGTTGTGCACCATCATGCAAATAAATGATCAGTACACAAAAACATAAAGATGTTCAAATGCTGACCTGGAAAAGTCTGGTTAAAATATGCAGCTGTATTCCGGGCTTGGAGCATGAGCCATCCCCCTACGTAATATAGGGAAATAAAATCTAACGTATGAGGCTATCAGTGGTCATATAAACTGAAAAATAACAGTGGCTGTGAAAGGGTTGTGATGTTCTATTTATTAAGGAAAATGCTTTCCCTCTCATAAATCCGCCATCTAAATCCACCACCTAAACTGTGCCTAGAACTGGGTGACGGCGGCAGTAGAGCTCCTGTCGGCATGTGTGCAATGCACCGGATTGTGTTTTCAAGACTGAGCAAGGCTGCTAATTGCCTTTTTTGCATGAGCTATGTGAAATGAGGTCCTCCAACATTTATCTAACAGGCTTGCATGAAATCAGAGCAGCTTTTCACCATCTATTTTGCCAGGCAGTCAATCAGAAGGGAGAAAGGAGTCGGGCTGCAAATGAGAGGTCACCTTGAAACTGATCACCCGATACTTAACAGCACCAAGGAATAACTGAAACGGCTCAGGGAGCTGCCTTACGCATAATGCAGTCAAAAGCCAAGGTCAGGAGCTTTATAGGTTTCTCTGTAGCATGCATTCTGTCATAGAGCTGCTAGATAAACGGTGGGTTTTCATCTAACTTGAGGATGCTTTCTAGTGCTTGTTTTTCAGAGCAAGCGACATGATGCGTTCTGCTGGCTTCAGTTTACATTCTTTCTATCTCTTACATCAGTGGCACATTCTCATGACATTTACTACCTTTATGCTTTCTCTCTCTCTTTTTTAAAAACCTGATTATGATTAGAATTGTATTTAACTCATACAATAGAGTAATGGAAAAGCATATTGTGCAAACAGCCATTATTCATCACTAGGGAAATACTTGCCCCCCAAAAAATAAATGTTAGGGTTAGCTAATTTTCTTTTACATTTCAGAAAAAAAACCCAATAAAAATGCTAAATGAAAATTTCCTAATGGTGAGCTGAAGGACCTTCTGTAATATTTTATACGTTGCAGCGGCCACTGCTAACATCTTTTCTTTGGGAGGAGGAAAAAGCACTTAGGACAATTAGAAGTAGTTTTGCTCTCTCCTTTCTTCCCCTTATTTGCTTTCCCTTAACTTAAACTTTTAATGAGCTTAATGAAGAAGAGTTTTAGCTTTATAACAATTCTGTAAAATAGCCTTGGCTGGTATTTGGTGGCCATTTGCAGACCAGTTGATCTTTCCAAAGGTTCTCAAGCATTTTTCACACCAACACTGTGAGTAGAGGCAGAATGTGATTTTACTTAGTGTTCTCACAGGTACCCCAAAATTCAACTTAGAATCACCTCAGAGAGGGCAGAGTATGGCCCTCATGTTCTCATCCCACTTTTAATCCATCTTTTCTGCCCTAGAATATTCACGGGTAGGAGAGGCAGACTGGCATGAGAACAATCCCACCTGCAAACCAACTCTAAGTCACATCGGGAGCGTGTGGGTTTTTTAACTTCATGCGAACACAGCCTTAGAAGGGAATCACACAATTCCAGCCCAATTCCCTGAGCCAAGGGCAGATGCACTTTCACTATAGGGATGTTTACGAATATTCAAAACATTCAAAATTGGATCAAATTAATTTGAATTTGAACATTCAAATTCGAATCGAATGACTATAAATTCTAATCTAAACATTAGAATGAATTTAGAATTTTTGGATCAATTTGTTCAGATTATTTGGACATTTGTATGTGTACAGATCTGTACACAATGTGTACTTGCATGCATGCATCTTTCCTGCATCTGTACGCATTTGTATGGATCTGTATGGGATGAAAACGGGATGCATACGGGATAAATATGGGATGCGTATGGATGCGTATGGGATGCGTAATGATGTGTACCAGCACATACGAATGTTATTGACATTTGAATGAATAGATTCAAATTTGCTTAATTTGAATTGAACGTGGGTAAATTCACATTTTAAAGATTCAAATCGAATTGAATTTTCAGATATTTGATTCAAATCAAACTGAATTGAATCCCGAAAATTGCAATTGTGCACAGACCAATTTCACTATGGTGTACCAGCATGAGTACACAGTGTCTTTGTACAATATTTAAAAAATAATTGTAAAGCACTGAATAACCTGCAAAGACATTGATAACCTCTAATGCTGAATGAATTTAAAGGGAACCACTGTCATCCACAAGCTAACAGAAGGCTGGAGGTATATGGATCTGTTTCTTCTCTTAGCATGCATGCAGAGCAAACTAGTTCTGAGGATAAACAGTGACAGGCTGCAAGAGCTGTTGTTTTGCCGCTGTTATGGGGGACCTGGGCCCTTCCCCACAAATGCTGTTTCATCCCCCTTGCCTTCATCCTGCTGACACCATCCTTTGGGCAGGCTAGGAAAACTTTCCCTTAACTGCTCAAGGACAAGTACACCAGGGTAGGAAATTTACTCAAAGTTCTCTCCCTGCCCCACAATTCCTGTAAGAACAAAATGTTGCAAACGGTTGAACTTTAAAGGAGCGTGGATGCTACATCCACAGTGACTGGAAAGAAATACAGCAATAAGGATCATTATCACTGAAGCCTCAGAGCTTAGGCCAAGTTAGTATTGACTGCAGGCAGAACTTGCTTCCAGTACAGTGCATTACAGTTGTGGGGCCACAGATTAGGTCTAGCCTCAACATCCCAAAGGCAATGGCTGGCAACAAAGCTGTTTAAAAATCAATATCCCTTGACATTTCATCTCAAAAGACCCTGTGCAAATTCCAACAGGCTTCAGCTGGCAGATACATCAAATGGCATCACCTCCAGCCATTGACTTGACACATTTTGGGGCCCACCTTCACGAGGCAGAAGGTGTGCATTGTGCCCATCTTCCAGCTTGCATATCTAAAAGACATACAAGGAAGATGAGCATGATAGCTTTATTTTGAAGAGCTAAAATTCTGCCTCCTTGGAAGTCTGGTTAAAGTAGTATTTCAGAATACGTGCCCTAAGATTGTGGTGTACCCACATTTACACAGCACAGGAAGAAAGTAGAGCTGTTGCTTTCACTTCCCTGGGAGATCTTCTCCCCCCTCGCCCCCAACTAATACAACCAGCATAGGAAAAGAAGAGGAGAAGGAAGTAGGAAGTGATGTTGTGTCACTTCCTCTTTTCTCTCTCCCCTCTCCATCCACACAGGTTCACACTCACTCTATCTTGGGTAATGTGAGAACGGTGGGAAAAACTGTATCTCCACTCAGCCACAGCCTTTATTAATAAAAGGACAGGCTTTTTGTTCATCAAAAGAAGCTGCTTTGGCCACTTAAAACTTTCTCTGTCAGACTCCTAAACTTTAAGATGGGGGAGGGGAAGTTTAGAAGGGGGCTTGATAAATTCACGCAGATAGGCAGAGACCTAGGTGCCATTCAAAACTGAGGGTCAAAAATAGGGTAGTCAGCTTTCCAAACCTGTTAGCCAAGTTTATATTACATTCAACTGATACCATAACATATCTGTCAAATAATAATTCTTATTTTTCAAGGAGTAATTTAGGCTGTGGTTACATGACAAGAAGAATGTCAATTTTAGGACAGGCTGTTTGGAGCTAGTTCACACACATACAATTCTGACTCAGTTTGTCTTTCTCTGCCCCACACTTTAAAGTCTCCCTGGCCTGTGTCTGGTGAGGAGGAACCTTTTCCTCCCCCTCCTTCCCATTCTCCTTTTCCCAGTGTCCTCTGTGATTGGTTGCAATGCTGTCATTCAAATTTTGGCTTCTCAGGGAAGGATAAGGTTACCTTGCTCTGTCCCCACTCTCTGTTCACCTGAGATCATACAATCTGTGTGAGGAACTAGTCTCATGAAAAAATAAAAGAAAGTCCCAAGTGCGCACTTGCGAAGATCTGCCTCTTCTGCTGTTTGGCAAGGGTTTCCCTGCCTGCAACAGTGATGCTATTTTCAGGGACAGAAAATAATTCTGCTCCATTGTTCATGATTCACCACTATCAACGTGTTTGCGGTATCCTTGATCATCCCGCCAGATGTGTGAGCACAAGTCAGGAGAGACACGTGTCTTTAGCCTTCACCTTTGCAGCAACTTAGATGGGATCCTCGCTGCTTTGTCCCTTGATTCTGGCCTGCATGGAAGGAGCAGCATAGCCCTTGCCTCACCACTACCTTGGAGGGACATGCTGCCCCTGCTCTTGACCAAATGGCCACTGTGGACTGTGCAGTGGAGAGATGGGGCAATGTTGCTTCTATGTGGGCCACAAAGCCATCTTTGCTCCTGCGGGGGCAGGTTGGAAGCTGGACAGCCCAGGACTGATTGTCTTTGGTGCACCTGAGACTGCAAAAGTGAACAGAAGTGGCTGCTAAGCAATCCAGACCTTGGATGGCTTCTAGAATGCTCACATGGCTGTCTTTTCGTCTCTGTCATTCTCTTGCTCTCACACATACAATCAAAGAGAGACGTAAACAACAGCTGCTCAGGCAATAGTTGATGAATCACAAATGGTGGAGCAGATTTGTTTTCTGCCCCTGCAAACAGAGTCACTGTTGCAGGCAAGGAAGCTCCACCAGTGGCAGAAAAGGCAGATCTAGAGAATTGCACATTTATATCCTTAAAAAATAAAAGGAAAGGTTTGAGGCTTTCTTTGTTGTTTTTAAATGAGGCTAGCCTACCACCACCCACAGACTAATGTATCCACTCCCCAAAGGGGTTCCTTCATGCTCTTCTACTTCACTCCTAATACTAACCCTGTAACCAAAAGAAGAAGGAAAAATGATGGGCGGTAATGTGGGAGAAGGAGGAAGTGGGGGGACAATGGTACAACCCTCTAGAATGCCCACAAGGTCAGATACTGGGCAAGAGGGAGAGGGAAATCCTTCTGCTAACCCACAAAAGTCTGCTTGTGACCCCCTTGTGCGATCACTTCTTGCAAATGTAAATGGACTAATGAGCAGAAATGGTTTCAGAACTGGGAGAATCTGGTTACAGATTAGAATAGTCCCAATTTAGAGCGATAGTCCAGAAAAAAAA
>MTQE01002208.1:50580879-50593735 GCA_014337955.1 Aspidoscelis marmoratus | reverse complement strand
CATATTTATGGGAAAATATATATGTGTGTGTATGTGTGTGTGTGTGTGTGTGAGAGAGAGAGACAAGTCCTTACTTATAGCATTGTATCCTATGAATAGTCTGATTCCACACTAATGCAGAAGGGGCTTCTAACACCACATCCAAGACTATCTCATCCAAGCTCAGAAAGGCTATTGGGCAACAACCTTATCCTGTCTGGCCCAACAACAAAAACAGCCCCTCAAATGCCACTGCAGTGGACAAGCAAGGGCATCCTTGCCCTGGGAAAGTGGTGCAATCCCACATAACAAGAGGCCAAACCCAAATACTAATGAATGATGATCGCTCTCTTTATATTAAAATAAGCGATTTCAATCAATATATGGAAGAAGAGTGATACAAATCTACAGGGAAAGCGAAATTACACTTTGAAGACAGATCTTCAATGAAGAACTTCCGAAACTTGTGCAGAGTCAAAATTCTTCTTCATAATTATTTTCTTTTAAAAGATTTCCTTTTATAATCTTCTAGGGTTTTTTAATGCCTTCTGAATAACTGGTTTTTACTGATGTTCTAATAAATATTTTAACTTAACATCAAGCTCAGATTGTAAGAAATCTAGAGCTTGTTCACACTTATACCTCACTGGAATGGTCTAATAAGATCAAGCCTGGAGGGAGCCGTCCCCACTTCAACTGCTGGTACAGTCCTGAATTGGGACATGAGCACTTGGAGGGTGGATGACCTGACCCAAGCAGGCTGGATTGTCATGGCAACACCCATGGCAACATCTCACAAAAGCCCAGAATTTGCCACGGTGATTGGGACAAGGTGCGTAACTGCATAACTTCAGCTGTGCCACTATGCCCACTCGCGGTGCTCCATGTAGGAGAATGTCTGAACGTTGTTGGCCAGGAGCCCACTAGCTGTGGACGTTTGAGTTGTCCACAGCTAACGAAGACCAGGGCAGCCTTAGTTAGTGCTAGGATGATGGCAGTGATGGCAACATGTGGACGAGCCTCCTGTGGAACAACTGTAATTGTTTATTTGCGGTAATTGCAAACAGGCCCCTAGAAGGAATGCAGCTAGAGGAAATATATATATTTTCTTCTACCTATGTTTAACTCCCTTGTGTCCCTGTGTGTATTGATGGTCCAAAGTCTGCCAGGTTTACTTGAGGCCCAGCCAATATGGTGGCAGCTGAAAAACCCAGTGGCGTCATTGAGGGAAGCTGCTGGACTGTTATTGTTGCTGTCAGAGATGATGGGGGAGGAACCTGGTAAGTGGTGGTGGCTTACCAAACATTGCTGTCTATGGTACCGTCATGAATGAGGCACCTCCCTGCCCTGAAGAGGTGGTCATTGCTGCAGAATTGACAAAGGCAGCTGGGGGGGGGGTAGTGCAGTGACTCGGGCTGCCAAATTATTTATAAACCTTTTATCCCCTTGCTTCCACAAAGCTCAGGCTAACCAGTGGCTCACAGCATGGGAACCACAGGATGTGTGCACGCATAAATAGTTGACATTTATGCTAATTTGTGTGTTTCCTTTTTCATGATTACACTTAAACCTGTTTTGTTGCTGAAGAGCTTAAGAACTACTGCTTTAGATGGGAAAAAACAAAAGAACACTAAGAGTCCCAAGGGTATGGATATTGCACTGATTTCTAGATAAATCAGTAAGCTTTTCTTTACTGTTTAGAGCAGTGGTTCTCAACCTTCCTAATGCCGCGACCCCTTAATGGTGTTCCTCATGTTGTGGAGACCCCCAACCATGGGGGCAGAGCAGCTGGGAGTTAGGAGGGAAGGGCAGTGGGAGACTTGTTGCGACCCCTCTGAAAGGGTAGTTTGACCCCCAAAGGGGTCCCAACCCCCAGGTTGAGAACCACTGGTTTAGAGCCTACCTTCTTTCTCACTTTGATCCCTGCGGTAGCTGAGGCTGACAGTAACCGGCTATTCACAGCAGTGCCAAAATATTTTTTCATGAAAGGCCACTGCATTGGACTTGAGTTTCTATAACTTTTTCTGTTAGGAAGGACATTTGAGAGCTTTGTCTAAGAACATTTCAGAGAGACTGATTTATGGTTTGAAAGAGAAAAGGAACACTGAGAGGGAATTCAACATCACCACCACCCAGTTCATTTTTGTTTGGCTTCCCATTTGGGTTTGGCTCAGCTGGACATTTGGAGTAAGCATTTATTGAAACAAATAGAGTGCTCTCTGTATACAAATTGGTGTTGTCACGCTAGAGAAGCTCACCTTAGTTCAGCCAATCATTGTGCAAGTCTTTCTGGATGACTCAGTTACCCCGGCTTCCTCGACTTGTGGGGACATGCTTGCAATCTTAATCCAGGCGAGCCCAAATATGTATGTGCAATGATTCCTTGCTTGCTTACCTACAGCAAACATTCATCAGTACAACCCATCTCATCATCAGCTGTAGCCTGTAGGAAGGGTGAATTAAATGAATACATTCTTTGCAAACAAAAGACCTGGAGCACTATAGCAGAGTGAAGATTCTGAACTAATGGATACGAATGGAGAAAGACAGTGGCATGGGCAATCAACAGTACACCACTCACATCTTTTAACAGTTCGCCTTTGCTTCGCCTTTGCTTTATTTTTAAAGAAAGTTCTATTTTTCTCTCCCCATAGTTCCCCAAATTCAAACTATTTTTCTAGTAATTCAAAACCAGTGAGAGTAGATGGGTGAGGCAACAAATAAAATACATTTGAATCAAGCAGAAGCACAACAAACCTTAAATGTTTGTTTTAAAATACTTGCAACAGAGTTAAAATGAATTTGCCTATGGCCCTTTCTACACAGACCTTTAATCTGGAATTAAAGGATCAGAAATGCAGATCTGGGCATCATTGGTCAGTGCGGGTCTGTGAGGCTACACCTCCACTGGTCTGTTCCATATGCATCAGATGCAGCATTATCCAGATTAGGGAGGCCCTGTGCAATATCACGAGTGGATCCAAATCCCATTTTCTGGACTACAAGGGGACACATTTCAGTGGCAAGCCGTAGTGTACCACTGAAATGCATCATCCAGAGGATCCTAGGCTAGAAACTTTTGTTCCTGGCCCTCAGAGGTATGGGAAGTCCACCTTGAAGCTCACATGAACTTGAAGCCCACAGTGTGACCCGTCTGGTCCAGCATCATTATGCAGATGGTGCCATTTCAGACCATACCTGTCCGTGCTCAAAATCAGTGGGCCTGTCTGTTCAAGACCATAGGCAAGTAAGTTCAGAAAAGACCTATCATCAAAACTCTCTTCTGTGAATTTGGATGGCAAAGATTCTTGCTAATAAATACACTTCTTCCATGTTTTTAGTTAACAAGTGAATTTTTATGACAAACTTCAGTGTCAAAGTATTTTCCATTTCAAGTTATATATCAGTATAAAAAGGGAGGAAAGACCACATGAAAATTGATGAGGACTTGTTGGACTTGAAATGCATACCCTTCTTCACACATTTTTGTGGCTGCCATACCACAAGACAATTTTGGAGGCAACCATTATACACACACACACACCTGCACCCTCACCCCGCACCCACAGCATGAATGTCTGAAGTATGCCAGGATCCCGTAGCTCTTCAGGCTAGTTGGAGAGAAGTGCAATTGCCTCTATACTAGAGGTGATTGCTTTGCTGTGGCAATGGCAGCAACAGACATCTTCAAGAAAGCCCCACATAGCACACATTACAGTAGATCAGCCCAAGCTGACCCTATCTATGAAAGGCTGAAGCTGGTGAACCAGCTGGAGTTGGAAAAGGCTTCTGGCTACTACCCCAACTTGAAGCTCAGGTGACAGAGATGAATAAGAGTCTGGGCGATTTCATACTTCCCTTCCCCTTACTGGAAGAAAAAGGAGTGCAATCACCTAAGCTTACTAGCGCTCACAAGTGTCACTAACACTAACAGCCACTAACAGCGCAGGGCCCACGTGATCAGTCACTCACTTGTGACCAATCTCAGGCCTGGTCCTCTTCAGGGCACTGCCGTCTTGAGTGTGGCACCCTCCATGACTACTCTGCACAGTTGCAGTCACCTCAGGAGGGCAGCAGAGCTGCTAGTGCGGTTGCATGGTAGCTCTGTTGGCCTCCTCATCCAGCTGGAGACAGACTGCTCCCTGGCTGGACGTGATCAAGTAAATTGGGATAAGGGTTGGGAAAGGTGCTCCACACCTAGGGTGTTTTTCCACTGTCACTAGAAGTACCCATTAAGTACCCATTAATAGGTACAAAAATGCCATTTAGTACCCATTAATGGGTACTTCTAGTGACAGTGGAAAAACACCCCTAGTCAAGAATTAGGCAACATCTGGGAAGGCAGGGGATGCCTGGAGGCTGTAACAGCTTCCTCTAGGTACAGATGCTGTTCCCCAGATATTGCTTAATTCTTGATTATGGGACGAAGTGTGAAAAGGACTGCTTATATGGTAAAATATACATTAAATAATTAATCTAATTATTTAAGGAAGGGCAGTAAAATCTAGACCTAGAGGTCTCCATCCTGGACCTATTTCTAAGTCCACTGTACAAGCAGGCTGGCCTTAAGTCATCATGCCTCTCACCACTGTAAAGAGCCTTCCTTACCTATGGGCAGGTGGTTGTTTGCAAAACTTGTTGGTTTACAGCTTCTCTGCCTTTGAACCTATTTATTACTTCTTTCTATACGTCACTGTACAAGAGCTGCAAAAACTGTAGATGTCTTTGAAATCTGACTTCTCCCAAGCATGTTAACTGTTAGGCTTTCACTTGTTCAATTTAGTTCAGATCTAACATAAATATTTGGCCTCGCTGCTACCAATTTTGCTGCTGGCATTTCTTTCTTTTGTCAACACTGACGGAATTGAGGTTACTGTGTTAGTGAAAATGACTTGTTATTTTAGTCACTGAATGACTATTACCAACATATAGCAACAAAAGATATAATTTAGCAAAGTGCCAAGGTAACCTTTTCAAAACTGCTTCTTCTCCCAAGCTGTTTTACTATAGAGGCCACTATTAACAAACAACAATATAGTTTTTTGTGTCTCAGAATTCTTCACTGTGGTATAGGTATAGGATTAGTTAAGAATTCCTAGTCTAGGGAAGGAAAAACTCATAGGCAATGTTTGTGTGTGTTTTCAGTAAACACTTCAGAGAAGAGTTAATACCAGATATGGGTCCGATCTACACCTAAATTTTAATTCAGCTTCAGTCCAACTTCAGAATGAAAGAACACATCAGGAATGGGACCAGTCATTTTCTTTCCACATTATCTAACCCAAGGGATGATTTTCTGAGTTAGAGAGTGCCAAAAGAAAATAGCATGTCATTTTACTGATGCATTATCTTATTCTGATAGTGGTCTGAAGCTGCATTATAACCTAGGTTTGGATATGCTAAAAGAAAGAATTTTTTACTATTAATGCAACAAGGTATAGAAAAAGCTTGGTGGGAAACAGAGATAGTCCTGATTAAGAAGTTAAATAAGGATGATAAGTTTGCTTTAGTGGTTAGAGACCTGGACTCTTATCTGGGAATACCGGGTTTGATTCCGTTCTCCTTCATGAAGCCATTTGGGCTATTCACAGCTATCTTCTGGCCTATTCACAGCTCTCTTCTGAGCTCTCACAGCCCCACCTACCTCACAGGATGTTCTGTTGTGGGAAGAAGGACAGAACGTTTTGTCAGCCACTCTAAGTCCCCAGAGCCCTTGAGACTAGGAACTTTTGTTCCTAGCCCTGGGATGCATGTGGGTGTGGCCATGAAGTTCATGCAAGCTTAGAGGCTACAGTGTGGGCTGGTATGGATCAGCACCATAATGCTGATAGTGCTGATCCCACCTATGCCTTCCCCTGGTCTGAACTGGTAATCCCAGTTGATCCAAGCCCACTGATTCTCACTAAAGGCAGGCAAGTCCTTGCAAAAGTCAAAAGGGCAAAATAATGGAACATAACTTGCTGCTTTTACAACAATAGTTTCCATCAGTTGATCCTACTAATACTTTCTTTTGTCAGATATTTTTCAAAGGTGATACTAGATGTTGCTAAACTTTTATCACTTGAGGAAAATGATACAGTTAGGTAAACGATATTGGAGAATTCCTGTGATATTACTTGTTTTTAATATGGTCATAACTGGAGACTCTGTATTTATTATTGTATTCAATTTCTTTCAAGTTTTGTTCCTTATTTATTTTAATTGATCAATGCACTGTAATAAATTTAACGATAACCATAATTTAAGACCCATAACTTTTACTAAACCCATTAATAAATTTACTTACAAATCAAAACAGCTGACTACCTGCCCTTTTAAAGAGGTAATATACATAATTACATATGATTTCAATAAACTTTATGTTGGGATGACTACCAGAACTATTAGTTTGTATTAGGGAACATAAATCATGTATAAACAGAAACAAAGTTGATTGTACTTAATTAATTTTCTAACAAGCACACTGTTCAGGATTTGAAATATTTTTGAATAGAGCATATCACTGACCACAAAACTGATCTGTTTAGGCATCTTAAAAAAAGGGAATTGTTTTGGATGAGCAATTTCAAAATGAAAACTCCTGATGGTCTAAATGACTAGACAGACAGGACTCCTGTTCTTTAAATGTTTCATATTCCTTGCCCATAGTTATTGTATAACTTTTACGCTGTGTTGTTTGCAGATTGAGGGGTTCACCTTGCTGTTTTGTGGGTGGCTACCACTATAGGTGCTGCTTAATGGATCCTTCATATAGCTTTGCATCTCCACTGGGATCTTTATCTGTTCATGTCTCCTGGACAGCTTGTGTCTCTGGGTTAGTTTAATGACTCCTGCATTAAGCAGGGGTTTGGACTCCATCATCCTGGAGGACCCACCTCTATGGTTCTATGAGTCTATTATTCCCGTTATTGAGAACCATTTAAGATTTAATTCCATCAGAATTTGGTGAGCTATTATTTTATTGTAATTTTATTGGTTATACTTGTAGCATATATCATGATCTATCCCACTTTTTTTACACTCAAGCCACTAAAGAAGAAAACCTTTGGTCCTTTTCTCACTTATTGGCATACCAGTACAGTGCACCATGTGGTATGCTTCTGGATATCCCTTTTCTCTACCCTTGTGTGGACTAGAGAGGCCACACACCGCTGGCTGCACACTTAGTCCACTTGGAAGAAGCTTAGCCCGATCTAGGCAGCCCAAAATGACCACCTGGGCTAGGAGAGTGGTAGACTTTTTTTAAAAAAGGTCTACTCCATCCTATTTGCCTGTTTGGTCTAGTGGTTAGGGAGCTGGACTCTTATCTGGGAATACCGGGTTCGATTCTGCCCTCCCCCATGAAGCCAGCTGGATGACCTTGGGCTAGTCACAGCTCTCTTCTGAGCTCTCACAGCCCTACCTACTTCTCAGGGTGTCTGTTGTGCAAAGAATAGAAAAGCTTTGTCAGCCACTTTGAGTCCCCTTAAATGGGTGAGAAAAGCCAACTCTTCTCCTCAACAAACAAACAAACAAACAAACAAACAAACAAACAAACAAACAAACAAACAAACAAACAAACAAACAAACAAACAAACAAACAAACAAACAAACAAACAAACAAACTGAAGCATGGTTCTTGGTGCTAGTGTGGCAGCTGTTCCATAACAGCTACACAAATGCAGACTGCTTGTTCCGGGACAATAGGAGTGGTTCTGCTGACCTAGGCCAGGAAAGGTAAGCGTGGAAATGCCCTTCATTGAAATGTGTCTGACTGAGTTGTATGATCTGTACGAGACTATAACCAATTGCAGTTTTGGAAATTTTTCTGAAGCTTCTGGCATTTACGTTCTGTGTAGACTTGGAGATCAGAGGTTCTACTTTTGACATTTAAAATTGTTATGAACTATTAACATTTAAAGAACTGCAACTGGAAGATCTACAGTTATATGTTTCTTCCGGTGGCTTACTTTCTTTTATCATGATTATCATCCCTTTATATATCAGTGCTTTTTATCACTGTAAGATATTGGTTTAAAATATATATGGAATTTTATTAATATTCATTCTTGTTTGCTCCTTCGTACGTTCATTCTTATTTGTACATTCATTCTTTTGTTCTGTGGCCTGAGATTTGAACGTGCCTTTGATTATATTTCGGCAAAAGCTGTACATAGAGGAGCACAACCCAGCTGATAATGGACATTGATGGTTCTGTACAGCAATGAGGGATATGGATTATATGCCTTTGAGACAAGATTCTATCCTATCTAAGCAAGCAGATTTTCTTCTCTTAGTGCATCTTTTGATGTGCAAGACATTATAAATCAAGGCAATTTTGATAGCAGTTGAAGGAGAAAGGGAGCACTGTTTTTCAACATAAGCACAAAGCAATGATATTTGTATGACAATCTGAGATCATGTTTGCTCAGAGATGGCAATATGATCTGACATACAATACTGTACTATCAATAGAATAACTATTTATTTTGCAAGAGTCATTTCTTGAAATATTCTATTGATACTGGCTTTGGTCAAAATATGCCAATAAAGGATTATTGGCAGGAAGAGGAAAGTTACAGTATCAGTAACTTTGATCTTCACTTGTTTATTATCTTACCATTGGAAGATGTCTGGTTTGTAGTACCTAATAGCGGGTGGTTATAATTTTGCTCCTGGTCATCTGCAATTCAATGAAAAAGAAGATTCCTTTTTAGGAACAGCTCACCACAGCTCTTGTGAACCTGCGGGTAATAATTATAACTCACATTATTAATGGGGAATCTCTACATGATTAAAGAAGAGAAAAAGGCTTAACAAAGCGGAAGTGTCTTTCATGTTACTCTTTTAAAATTTTACTTGCAAGAGGCATGTGCTAATGAAAACAGTAAGAGTTGTGCTGAGGCTGCACACTGAATACTGTATTTGGTAAAATAAGCAGCACATCCAAAGTATAAGCAAACCATGACATGGATTTCGGCAGCCAGGCTGTTACTGTGAGAATCTTGGGCTTTCTATAGTACTCAGAGCAGCCATCTGGGAGCCATAGCCGGGTATTGTACATAGTAGCTTATTACCATATTGAGAAAAAGAGTCAGACTATACTGCTTTGATATTATCTAGCCTCCATTGTTAAGAGGAACTCTGGCACATAAGCATACATTTCTTCTCTGGGTAAGTTATAATGAAGCCTGTAACTTGGGGGCTGTCTACACCTATGTTTTTATACTGCTTTTGTCCACCTTTAGAACGAAAGAACACATCAACAAAATGTCTACTTATTTTCTTTCCATGCTATGTTATGGGCACAAAGCTGAAACTGCTTTATACTGCATATTCACACATTGCAAGCTGTCTGTGAGGCATGTGGACCATGTAATTTTCTCAAGGCTATCAGTTAATTGTATTTCTGTCACTTGTGATTCACCAGAGTGTTGAGCTGAAAGCCCCCAGCACACTTGTGCATTTTGAAATCAAGGGCTGAGGTGTTTCAGGTTTATTCCAGAGATATGAGAGGCAAATTTTATTGAAGTGAGTAAATATGTCTTTTGGGAAAAGGTGGTGACAGAGGCAGTAACATTTATTCTCTTGACAGCTGGCAGCTCCTAAGAGGGTTCCAGCTGATACCAGAGAGCATAGAAAAAAGAAAGAAGTGAGTGATTTCTCAGCCTGAGCCTTTTTGTCAGTGAAACATTAGAATGAAAGTAGTAGATATTAAGCAGTAAAAGCAAAAACAGTCTCCGTGTGGCAATCATGAACCACACTCCACACCAAAGTCATAACCTTAATGCAGTACTGGACAAGGGATAGCAGGCTATTTGTTTACCAATGAACTTCATTATGAACCCGCCACCATAATGCTGTCCACTGCTTTCCTAAAAAGTGCTGACTTCAGCTTTGTTTACTTGTCTCGGTCCATTTCCACAGTATGTGGGCTTTTCCAGACCATGTAGTGCGGGCCAATGATTTGGGGCTATGCTGGGGTGGGCTAGCATTAGTCCCCTCCAAAGATTGTCTATATTTGGGGTGCCCATTTCAACTCAGGGCATTTTTGCACTTTGAAACTTTGCCGACGCTTAACTAGGTGTTGGCTAAGTGCAAATAGCTGCCGTTACAGCGGTGATTGCTTTGCTGAAAAAAGGCACCAAAAAGTGCATGTATGGTGCCATTGCTGGGGTGAACCTGGGAGTTTTTGCACTTCCCTTCCCATCCCATAGGCAGGAAAGGAATGCAACGAACTAACGCTGA
This sequence comes from Aspidoscelis marmoratus, assembly GCA_014337955.1. Lineage (NCBI taxonomy): Eukaryota > Metazoa > Chordata > Lepidosauria > Squamata > Teiidae > Aspidoscelis > Aspidoscelis marmoratus. The sequence continues at coordinate 50,583,529 of MTQE01002208.1, read as the reverse complement.
CTAACCTCACACTTGTGACTGATAATCAACATTAGCCTACCCCCCCAATTGAACACTTACCTCTAATTGCTAGCAGGTAAGTTGGGGTAGGGGTTGGTAAGGTTGTGGAGCACGATTTTGTTCTCTAAACCTAGTCAGCAATTAGGCAACTTCTGAGCAGGCAGGGGTCATTTATAGCACGTAAACGCCTTCTGCAAGTACAGATGCACCTGCCCAGATGTTGTCTAATGGCTGACTATGGGCTGAAGTGCAAATTGGCCCCAGGTGACCCAGTGCACAATTGTGCCTGGTTTGCTAGTCATGTGCTCCTGCTGGACCTCATCCACCTGGAACAGGTGCAGATGGAGTGTTCTGGGCTGTCCCAGCTGGCCACTGCACTACCCCTTTACGTGTGGGGGTACTTTGGCACACACAGAGTCATTTCTAGTAAATAAGTGGCTCTGTGAAGTGCATATCACTTTGCTGGAGTATCCCCCATATGCACTACTAAGTGTGAAAAGGCCCTCATTCTCAATTGCTGGCTTTGAAACCAGGGCCCACCTCCCAACCAGACTCTTTTTGTGGCCACGATGACTTCTGGTGCCACTTCCTTGTTTGTCATGGAAAAGGCTGCCCTTGGTAGTCTGGAAAACAGACAGTGGTCCATTTGTGAAAAACTTTCAAAAGGTCCACCAGAGGACCAATATAGGGCACCATTTTGGTATCTTATCCCAGTCCACAGCTTCATCCATTGTGGACAAAGTTTTCTAAGGAATGTTAGGGGCTCTCTGGTCCATGCTAGCATGAAGACTGAGAGGTCCTAGAACCAGACCATATTCTGGTCTTCTGCCTAGTGAGGAAAGCATTTTGTTTACTGTCAAGCTGAATCTTATGTATTTACTTACTATATTTATAACATCATCTGTATCAATTCTCTGAGCAGTTCAGAAAGTGTTACAAATCAAATCCAAATCAATTTTAAAAATGCAATCAAAATATAATGAAAGCATGGACCTTGCCATGTCACTAAAAAGAGCAGCCAGGAGGTTAACTGTATTCTGCTGGAGCCATCCGGGAAAGAATGATTTCACCTGACACCTGGCTGTTCCTACCACCGTGCAGGCTCTTATTCCCATAGAAGACAATTTCAGATAAGACAATAAGACATCCTAGTGCTAAGCTATTTAGTGCTTTAAAAGTGGAAACCAGTAGAAACTCATTTACAGCTGCTTCCTTTTCACAGTAACATAAGGAAGCAATGGGCATACGACTTTTTCTACTCCTGGCAGTGCAATACTGTAATATACAGTGAGAGTAACCTCAAGCAGAGAGAGAGGCCTCTCCCTGGGACACCCACAAATAGATAAGGGGAGGCCAGCCAAAGATATTCTACTTCTTCTGTCTTTCCATAACTCACATCACTTATCCTAGTGAGGGTGGCAGACAGCTCTGACCCCATGCGGAGGTGCTGCCAGCTTATCTCTTTCCAAATTCTAATTACAGATAGCACTATCTTTAACATGGCAGTCTGTTGCCAGCCAAATGGGTGTCAGATGGGACTCCTTCAACACAGTGTTGAGCTTCTGGGAGCTTGCTGCACGCACAAAACATGGAGGGGACAAAAAGCAAGTGCCCACAAGTACAGTCCGGTGTCCTGTCTGGCAGTCCACGTTACAGAGAAATGCTGACATTCTTTAAACAGCTAGTATTTTTCCATGCTGCCAGCAGAGGCCTATATATTGTTCTTGAAAGCATTATGGAGGCCTTTATTATTATTATTTCTTTACATTTTTAAACAGAGAGTATGCAATCAAAACTCTGAACATAAAGTCTATTTTAAAAACAGAAAAGAAAGAAGAAAGCCAAGAAAAAAAAAGGAACGTGCAAGACCACAAGTTCACAACGGTTACTATTTAACACACAGTATGAAATTTAAACAAAGCCATGATAAATGTGAGCACTGGGATCTTAATGCCTGATGTTTCAGTTCTGTAGATGGTTTCTAATAGGAAGCTTTTCCCCAAAGGTGTGAATGGCAACCCTTATTTCATGATGCTAGAAGGAGGGATTTTTAGGCAAGTCCCCTTATAGTGGATCAGGCCCCTGGGCCATCTGGTTCACTCTAACCCACATTGACTAGAAGTGGCTCTCCAAGGTTGTAGACAAGAGACTTTACAAGCTCTCTCTAGAGAAGCAGGGATTTATCCTGAGATCCTTTGCACACAAAACAGATGTTCTGCCACTGAGCTATAGCATTTCTACACAAGCTGTAACCTTTTTCTCTTGCAGTCTTCAATCATTACCCAGTGCTGTTTTGAAAAGAGAGGAAGGGAGGCTGATATCCCATATACTTCTGTTAAACTGGTGTTTCCAATACTGCTTAGACCCAATGTGGAGTCTAGAACAGGTTAAATACACACTGGATGCAAAATATCCCCACTCTGCCATGAAAGCTCAACAGGGGCCTGGTCACACTAGTAGTTTAGGACAACCTCAGGTTGTCTTCAGGTTCTAAGCCGGCCAACCGCTGTTAGATCATCTTACATGTAGTCCTCATTTTTACAGGACTGATGAGGACTCAGCATTCCAGGCTGTCTTCACTTTCCCAAGTGTGAGTGGGTGATGGGCTAAAGAAGGCTGAACTGTGCTGTGGTGGGTGGGGTCCAGTCTT
>MTQE01002208.1:50557833-50580738 GCA_014337955.1 Aspidoscelis marmoratus | reverse complement strand
TCGGCACACACAGAGTTCGTGAGGCACCTCCCCTTCTCTCCTCAGTTTATATGTTTACCTAGCATTTTTACTCAAACGTATTTATTAATTAATTGCATGAAGAAAAGCACATTAAAAAGGTAGGGGGTACATGGAGGTAGAAGAGCAGATCTGAGTGACAGAATGGCATCCAATCAGAAAGGAGATAGATTTGATGCAGCAAAAGGGGGTGGAGAGCCAAGAATAGGCTCAGGTCAATCTCAGAGAAAGATGTGACCGATGTGGCCCAAGGTGGGGACGCCTGAGAATGATCTATAACGATCTAGGTGTGACCAGCACTGATACAACCTCATTTTGGATAAATGAATAGGCTGTTCTGTCTTACACCTGTGTGACCAGGGCCCAGGTGACCTCAGGCCAGTAACAGTCTCTCAGCCCGGCCTACTCTCTGGGTTGTTGTGGGAATAAAATGGAGGGAAAGAGAGTCATGTGTGCTGCCCGGGGTTCTTCTTAATCTGCAGAATCTTCTTCCTGGCTCGCCACCCACTTGCCTGTTCTTGACAATAACTGTGTTGCACAGAGAGGAAAAGGAAGGAGTGAAAAGGTAGGGATTTTTATTGCCCACTGCTGTACCTTGGAACAGACAAAATATCCAATTATACACATTTCCCAGTAGAGTTGTGACCCTTCATGGCAGTGGAAAAGACGGGGAGTCAAGGGCAGAGTCTTGCCATTACGTGCTTGTGGAAAGTCATACCACAACAGAAATGCAGGCTGTACTGCCAGTGTTCAACCTATGGATGTGCCAAGGAAGGGGAGATTATGCACAGATGCTCATCTACATGTATCTGCAAAGGCACAAAAAAGGAGTGTGTGCTGGAAAGCTGACTTACCTGCACCCTTAGACAGGTTGCCACTCTGTGCCATGAAATTATCAGTGACTGGGTTTTTGTTTTATTTCAATCAACATGGATAGAGAAGATAAACTTTTTTTAAAAAATACTTAAGCACTAAGCAATTTTGCTAGCTTGTTGAGCACATGTCCAGATACTCTAATAACTAATATTTTTTCCCTGCTACAGATGGGTAACTATTGAAGTATACAGTCATGTAGCTGCAATTATGTAGTGTGGTGTCTTATCAATAAACATATTCCTTTGCTGCAAAGAGTGATCAACTGTGGTTCTGGGTGGTGGCTCAATTAATTAATTAATCAATTAATTAATTGTTCAATTGATATAAAAAGAAAAAGTACGACTGAAAAAGAATGAGTGAAAGACAGCTTGCAGTTGACTAAAGAGTAGAATTTCATGTTACCTAAAGCAGAGATGAGAAGGTTGAGTGATCCGTTGTTCTTCCATTACTGGCAGAACGTAAGAAAGTCCTGCATGAAACAAACTTGGCTAGCTGTCTGTACACCCCATAGTCCAGAATGTCAACTCTGGCCAGGTGGTAGACCCCCTTCTTGATGTTTATTGGTACACCTGGCTAGGGCATCAGTTTGGATGCCCTAGCCTGAGGCCTGTTCGCACTTGGCCTTTCTCTGGAGTGTATCTTAGGATAGAAGTCTGTGGTCCAGATGTTAATGCAGACTCTGGGAGGGCTCACTTTGGGTCTGCTGAAGCCTGCACTAGCATATGGACAGCAGACCCCTATTCCAGGATATATTTCAGAATAAAGCCAAGTGCGAATAGGCCCCTGATCTATGTTCCATTCTGTGCTGAGAGGAAAGTGGGCTTTGTATTCAGTTTTATGTTGCCTTTGGCTAGTTCAGTGTCATCATGTCACTGCCTTTCAGAGCTCTCCTATAGTTGCTTTCTACGTGGCTTATATCTTTGTACTTATAGAGCCAGCACAAGGCCATTACAATGGCTGACCTTGAATTCCAATTAAGAAAGGTGGGGTACAAGTTATTTTCGTCCATCTTAAGAACTGACTCATTGCAAGTGGCTCATTGAAATCTTACATGGCTCCTACGCTGTGACTTTATCTCCTGTAAGAAGCCCCCAAATAGTGTAATTTGAAGCAAGATTAAACAAAATTGATTCTTATCATAGTATTTACAGAAAATGACTAGTCACTCAGAAGTTCAGCCCATATTCCCCAAGGCCATCCAATCTGACCCCTTGCTAATTTACTTGAGAAACCTGTGACTGTTTAAAGCTTCTTTGGTGACAGGCATCTCTTAAATTGGCGTGAACTTCAACCTGTTCCCACAGCATTGGGCTCTCAGCATCTCCGCAGTACCACTGACCCCTCACGATGTGCCTCCGCAGGCTACTAATAGCAATAAAGTTAATGGAAATGGGCTGGCCTGGAGCAGGCCAGGGAAAGGGAAAGCTGTTACGTGGGTGTCTAAATAATGTACCAGGCTCACATCTGTCTGCTGGGAAGCTCTGTTAAGGAAATAAAGGATTAGCAGGACTCTTGGTTTGCCAAAGATAATGGCAAGAATTCTCTGGATGCAGAGAAGAAGGTGACACTGAATAACCACATTAAGGGGGAAACAGAGACCGGAGGGTTGCGATAGTTTGGAGCAGCTTGATGCAGATCAACCCAGAATTCTTAGATGTGTACAGCACAGAGTGTTCCAGCGCAGCTGCTGGTTGTTAGCGAGGCCTTTCTGAAGGTGCTGTCTTGCTTTCAAAGAGATTTTATCAGGCAGCAATTCTACAGAGGTTGCCTCTGATGAAACAGCCCTGTTTCTTCTGAAAACCCACCATTTCTAGCAGCCTCAGACAGATTCATTTGCTCCATATGGAATGCATGGAGGCAGTCTGAAGGAGACCAGGGGCCTGTTCGTACTTAGCCGTATTTCAGAATGTATCTCAGGATAGACAGTTGTTGTCTGCATACTAATGCAGACTCTGACAGGCCTCACCCGGGACCTGCTATAGCCTGCACTAGCATGTGACAGCAGGGCCCTATTCTGGAATATATTCCAGAATAAAGCCAAGTGTGAACAGGAGGAGGCTGCTGAGGTGGAGGTAATTCCCCCATATTGCTTGGTGGAGGACAAAAGACCCACTTAGCAGATTTGGGGAGTGGGGAACAACAGTAAACCCTGACACTTCCCTCATAGCAATGACCAATTTATGGATAGGATTCCCTTGCCTGTCTGTAGGGGGACAAGAACTTGAAGCACTTTATATGATGCATCTTTAAGCTATTTTAATTGGCTTCTGGGCAGCTTTTTTTTTTTGTGTGTGTGAGAACTTTTAAAGTATTTAAATTTCCCCCTCTTCATACCTCATTGGGATGCCTCAACCTGAAGGGAATTCAAAACAACCTAATTACTCAAGTAGATGGGACCTGAGAGGAACAGCAAGGAAATAATAGGGAACTCACATAGGGGAAGACTTCAAGTCTTCAAGTTCTGCCCAAAGAATGTGATACTATGGTTGTGTCTCCACAGGCTCTTCAAACCACATTGGAACTTCCTAGGTCTACAGCAACCCACCTCCTGAAGAGGCTTGAGACTGTGTTTGGGGTTTTCATACCCTTCTAAGATACATGTAGGAGCTTCCATAATCCTTGGAGATAGTAGTAAAGCTGAGGGCCACAAGGGTAGCCTAGTCCAGCAGACTGCCAGTGCAGATGTGGCATACTCTGTCTGTATCCTGAATATAAGATGAGCATATGTGACTGAGCAGGATATTATGAAAAAAGAAAGAGATGTGTTAGTGTATGCAACTAATCTTTCTCTAATAGGAAGGTCTGTCCTGCTGGTGTATTCCCATGAGCTGTGTGTTGATTTGTTAACCAAACTGAGTACTCAATTTTCCTGGTGTCCTATCTCAGCTTTGATTATTGGGTTACTTAGTAAAACACTTTAGGCAAGAGCTCCACATGGGATCGTAAGGCTGCCATAGAACTGAACTTGTGGTGTATAGGCCACACATCTGTGCGGACCTACTGCAGCACAAGGGAGCTCCTAGAATGCAAGATGCACTAACCTGCTTCCTGGAAGCACTCATTAGAATGCCATACAGGGAGAATGAGAATGCTGTGTTCCCTCTTCTCTGTGTTGTCCACACTTGCTGTTTTGCAGCAATGGCCATTTTCAGAACATCAGAAAATGGCCGACTTCCACAGCTACTTTCTGTGGTCTCTGGGTGCAAACATCAACTTGGGGAACTTCTGTATTCCATTTGCCCAGAGTGGTGGCAGGTGTAAAAAGATCATGCCATGGCCTCTGCAAGTAACACTGAAGCCCTAAAGCTCAGTCAAAGAGCAATCTCCATACATGGCACACATTTTGCCCTCATGCAAAATCTGCCTTAGTTTTCTTTCTTCTGTCACCACAGACTCCACTACTATATCTCACTGGCTACTTTGTGGCTATGAAGATCACCTAGGCCGCATCCAGACATCAGTTACTTATTCTGCTATATTTAGATATTCTGTAACATCCAAATGTAGCAGATTCAGTAACCCATGTCTGGATGCAGCCCTAGTTTAGTTTGGTAACAAATGAGGAAACAGGGCAGGCCCCTAATGATTAGTTCTTTGGAACCTGACCCAAGTCATCCTTTGGGGCCTATCTTCCTTTTCACCTAAGAGCCTGTGCAGCTCCCACTGTGATGAAAGCAACTTATCTAAAATCCTGAGATCTGCCCAAACTCTAATTATTTCACTGGAAAAGTATAGCATCTCCGAGGACTACGCTGAACTTAGGGCTCCTCCAGCACCTTGCAGGATAAGACCTTTAATTAAGCAGCTCAGATCAGAGCATTTTGAGAAATGTATCTGAAGGTGTCTGGCAGGCTTTCATCTCCACTCTTGACAGAGGAAGATCTTTTCAGATGCTGACGTATTGATCTGAACTTTGAAACCAGCTCTTCTTCCTCAAGGTTGAGACTGACAGTTCTAATTTGCAACATAAATCACTCATTGAGCTTGCCAGTCGCAAGTCACAGACGCCAGGTAATTGATGAAGAAAACATTAAATTGCCCCAAATGGTTTTTCATTTTACTTTCTATTGAAATGCAATATTTCCTAGAAAACATGTTTCTCATCATCAGGTAACTTTCTGCCCAGCCTTCCTTTTAAGATTCAATATGCCTCTATGTTCTCCAGAACTTTAGTCCTGCAGTGTCAACAGTTTCCTAAAGTTGATGGCTAAACTGGAAGGAAATAGATTGATTCTAATCCATAACAGGAAAAAAAAATAACAAGTGTCAATTTCTACAGACAAGAAGTTGTATATTTAATGCTTTATCTTTGATAATGAAGGCAATGAAAATGGATAGTTCTGGAGCATTTGCAGTTGTCAGATATGCCACAGGTGAATGATGTGACTATATATGCCAAATATTATTTTCAGCTGATTTTATGGTATGTTCATAGCAGAAACATATGGAGCTGATGGGTAGGAGAGTCGGATCCGACATGGGGAAGTATTTCTTCACCCAAAAGGTCATTGGTTTATGGAATGTGCTGGCGGAAGAGGTGGCGACAGCTACCAGTCTAGATGGCTTTAAGGTAGGGTTGGAGAAATTTATGGATGACAGATGTATCAATGGCTACTAGAATGAATGCCTAGGTGCATCTTTCAGGCTGGGGGGGGGGCATAAGCAGGATGCTTCTAAGACCATTTGCTGGGATTCAAGAGCAGGAAAAGGTTTGTCCTTGTCTCTGCTTGAGATGCCCATGAGCATTTGGTGGGCCACTGTGTGCGACGGGATGCTGGACTAGATGGGCTGTGACCTGATCCAGCAGGGCCTCTCTTATGTTCTTATGTTCTTATGAATTACCAGGAGAACAGAAAAAAGTAACACTTGAGAGTAGGGATATTCATGAATATTTGTAACATTTGATATCCGTATGAATTCGGACATTTGTATACTGAATGCTTCAGAACATTTTTGAAACTGGGGAGGTGGGAAAGTGGCTGCACCAGTCACATCTGCAATGGATCCAGAGTGCATTCAGTATGGTTTGAGAGTGGATTCAAAGCGGATTCAGGGTAGATTTGACTCTTTCAGAGCAGATATGTTAGGGGATACATATCAGGTATGTATCCAATACATATTGGATGCGTGGAGATATGTATCAGATATGTATGGGATACTCGTATGAATATTCATATGAATACATTCGTATTGAATCCTACCACATTTGTAGGGCTTCTAATCAAATGAATACAAATTTTCTTACATTCAATTCAACACAAATTGAATGCAAAAAATGCCATTTGTGCACATCCCTACTTGGGAGATAACAAAATTTCCTTTTCCTCATTTATTTGCTGCTGCTCTCCTGAGCACGGCTATGCCCAATTTTCTATCTTTTCTTACCATTTCAAATTATTTGAATAAGCAGAGGCTGAAGAAGCCAAACAGTGGGCCATGTCCGATGTCTTCAAAAAGCATTAATCTTGCATGTGCAAACTGGGAAGACACATGGAAAAGGAGGAAGAGGGCTGTGATTCTTAGGATTGGAAAGATGATCCCAAGCATCTGCAGTCAAGTTGCAGCAACTGGCTGCTGGACTTGGAGCAAAGGGAAGAGTGAAGAGGAAGGGCTCAATCCACATTGTTTGCATTTATTTCTATTTCTATTTCTATCCTACCCTATATCCAAAATCAAGGAAGGTCACAATAAACTAACTTTAAAAAATAGATCAAATAAATTAGCTAAAATAGTACAGTGTCCGCATGGGGAGGGCATACTGTTCCCTCAGAAAAAGGCCAAGGTAAAAGAAGTGTGGCAAATTCATGGAGGACAGGTGTATCAACGGCTACTAGAATGAATGCCTAGGTACGTCCTCAAGGCTCGGGTGACAGGGAGAATGCTTTTAAAGGCCATTTGCTGGGACTCAAGAGCAGGTGAAGATTTTGCCCTCATCTTCTGCTTGAGATGCCCATGAGCCATTGGTAGGCAACTGCGTGAAACAGGATGCTGGACTGGATGGGCTGTGGCTCGATTCAGCAGGGCTCTTCTTACCCTCTTATGTCTTCACCAGTCACCTGAATACATACAATGAGAGCACCTGATATATCTTGGATGGAAGCCTATTCCTTACCCTGAGGATTGTAACTGAGGAGGCCCTTTTGTACACAGCCATGAGGGCCTTATCGGCTGACCTTAGGGCATAGGCAAGTTGTTACGGGAGATGTTGGTTTAGATATTTGGGATCCAAGTCATTTAGGGCCTTATGAATTAATATTACTGCCTGGAACTGGGCTGAGTAGGAAATAGGTAGCCAGTGCAGTACTTTGAGGACCTGCATGATGTGCATCTGGCCAGCAGTGGGAGAAGCCTATGAACATTATTCGGCTGTGCACAGGAAGCTGCACCTAAGTGTACTGCTGTCAATTAGGCTTCCATTGAAATAGTCAAATCCATTTTCTGATACAGATGGAGTCATATATTCCCATCAGTTATGATTTGTTCCCTCCCGCAGTTATTTATGCATAATTAGATTTGAACGGGGACCACATTAAATGGGAAACACACCCAGCCTCCTTCTTCGAGCATGTATTTCGTTCTAATGGGCTCAGATATGAGTGCAGACAGACCATTTGAATATCAGAATATCACCAGAAGACCATCGGAAAGCATGATATGGTCTTGATTAACTGCCTCTCTGGCTATAACCAGAGAACAGAACATAATAGGTATGGTGCTATAACTGGAAAATAACACTTTTCACAAGGATTTTCTTGACACAAAACCAGCTAGCAACTCTTTTATACAGGGATTGTTTTTGTAGGGAAATGTCTACAGTATTTAAATTCATGTTGTAATGTGCCCATCATTAATGGAAAGCAAACTGTGGGTGGGTTAAATGAGTTGTGTTTGGAGTTAGACCACCATACCCTCAGGCCACCATACCCTCAGGCATGTGTCAGAAAGGGAGTGAGGGAGCAGCATAACCATCCACATTTACTCTAGAGCTTTCAGTTCTGAGAGCCATTGCCTTAACTTCCCACAATGTCCTAGGAAATGAAAGTGGCAGCTTGCAACCATTCAGCAATAATCAAAATGCTGCTGCAACCAACAAGTAAGTGTGCCAGGGATTATCTCTCATGGCCTTCAGGCTTTAATATGCCATGGTTTTCATTAATGATGGATGAGTTATCTACACTCTAACCTCCTTGTCCACCTCAGGGATTGACAGTCAAGCCATTTTCAGGTTAGAATGGCCTGGACTCACTACCTACTATTGCTACCACTGCCCACTTCTGAGTCTTCATAGTGAAAGGTAAGCTTCAGCTGTATGCTCGGTGTGTGTTGCAGGATGGCAAGGAGGTGAGGGGGCTGGTTGGGGGTGGCACTTTATTCTGAGGACACAACATGATGGGGGGTGTTGCGGGAGGGCAAGGGAGCTGTGGGGGTGCACCTGTGCACTGGGGGGGCTGATGCAACAGGGAGGCATTGCAAAAGGGCAAAGGGGCTGGTGGAGGGGACAGCAGCAGGGGATGGGCTTGATGGGGGTGTTGCAGAAAAGTGAGGAGACTGGGGTAGTGGTGAATCTGTGTTCAGTGTGTGTGTGACATGATGGGGAGGATTGTGGGAGGGAAAAAGAGGTACCGAGGGGCAGTGGCAGCTCAGGATGTCCCTACAGCTATCACCACCACATTGATACCACCTGGTATCACTTTTACCAGGTGAGGGAACCCTTTGTGTGTGTTTGCCAACAGGCATGTGAGCTTGCATGGTGTCTGAATAAAAGAGTGCAAAGAGGAGAGGAGATCTATGCAATTAAATGATCACAAGTTATATTGATGACATCAGAAGGGGTAATGGAGCTACTACTCTGCCCAGGAGTGTATTAGGAAGGAATCTGCATAGATTCCCTAAGTCAACAACAAAAAGGGCATTTCCACAGGGTGTGTGTGCTGGACTGCTGGCTTTAAGTTATTATCTCCAGAGCTACCCCAGGGATAACTTCAGTCCACAATGTGTTCATTTAACGATGACTGGAGGTGCAATGTTAGTGCTCAACCTAGCATCAGATGAAGACAATTAAACAGTGTTTTTCAAAGACTCCAGTTGATCTTCAGCCAGGAAAAGCTTGAGTTTAGCTAGTTAGTTCCACCCACTTTGCCCACAGATTCTCAGTAGAAGGTGTTATGTGGAAATTGTGTGGAAATTGTCCACGTGCACCTTTATATGATGGACAGGGTTGCCAAATGGAGTCCAGGGCAGAGGGCTGCCTGCACTACAATGCACCTTTCCTGAAATGTCCTGGATTCCATGTAGCAGCTCCAGGGACCATCAGTAAGCCTGTAGATATGAGGAAAAATCAAGAATGAGGGCAAAAGACTTTTGATTACAAGTACAGTGAAAATATTTTTAAAAGCCATTTTGAGGTTCCTTTGGGGTTATGAAGCAAGATGTAGGTAACCTATACTGTAAGCCCGAAAGGCTTGTAGTCTTTGCTGCATAATGTGAGCATCCCTTCGGTGACAAGTGTGGATAAAGCATCTGCTTCTTTTGCTATGGTCTAGAGACATGTACAACCATCACACTGGTCAACTAAGTAGGTCTCTTAGGTCTCATCAATGCCTGGATGGGAGGCATGTTGGGCCCCGGTCACACTAAGACAGGACGGCCTATTCATTAATTTGAATTTATGTTGTATCAGTGCTGGTCACACATAGGCCATCCTCAGGCCGTCGCCACTTGGACAGCATTGCTCACACCTTCCTGCGCAATCGCCCTGAGCCTCATACACAGAACTCATGGCTTTCCAGCCCTTTTGCTGTGTTAAATCTACCTCCTTTCTTATTGGATGCTGTTCTGTCACTCAAGGGAGGTGAGGGCGTGTGTTTGTAGTTGTTTTTAAGCCTGCTCCCCCACCTCCACACCCTCTTCCTTTTTTATGTGCCTTTCTTCTCCATGCAATTAATTTAAAAAATAATAAATTTGAGTAATAACGTTAGATAGAGAAATCATATGCACAAACTGAAGAGTGAAGGGGAGGTGCCTCATGAACTCCACGTGTGCCAATTGGCCGAAGGAAAGACTGGACCCCACACACCATAGCCCAGCTCAGCCTCCTTTAGCACATCCCACTGCTCACACTTGAGGAAGCGAAGATGTCCTGAGATTCAGGACAGGTTGAGTCCTCAGTCCTGTAAAAATGAGGACTATAGTTATGACGATCTAACGGGAGCAGGCCAGATCGGAAAACAAATTAAATTAAAATAATGTAACATGACCTGAAATTGACCTGAGGTCATCCTAAACTACTTTCGTGACTACAGCTTTGGAGACTATGTGTACAAACAGTACAGGATTTCTATGTTTTTGAACCTTTGATTTTCCATATAAAGGGTGAAACTGCATTACATAGGCTTTTGCTCCAAACAAAGAGGCTGCTGTGCTAAATAATGAAGATTTCCACCTCACTGTGTCATCAATTTGCATTTGACAGACAGGGAACTAATGCAAAGCAATATTTGCATGAATCATCATAACTGTAAGAAACCAAGCAAACAGTTTCCTGGGCCTAATCTTTTGGGTCATTTGGCATTTTAGCAGCTTTTAATAGGTCTCCTGCCCTGTACTGGCCACTGATAGATCCACAGAAATGGAAGCTGCCAAGGTTCAGGAAAAGGCTTCAACTTCACTGATAGCAGCATAACTGGCAGAAACTGAGCCAGTGTAGTTACTCCAGTGGTGTGATGGGGAGAAAGCAGTGCTTAGTATTATTTTCTTCTTCTTCGATAAGAAGTGTGATCTCTGCCAGTTCTTGGCTTGGGCAATTAAGGATGCAATCCAATGCATGTCTGCCAAGGAATCTTAGGCTTTTTCCATACGTGGCCTACTGGGACAGCTTAGGGATGCTTCCACAGGGAGCATCGGGACCATGTGGTGCTCCTTCCATTCCAGAAGCAGCTCAACATGTGCTGGACCAGTCTCCATCTAGATAGTCATGGAGCACTAAAAAGTGCCCCACAGGTTTACTAGCTGTGGGTGGATGCAGTTAGTACAGCCTGGCACACACCCTTTGAACCTCTTTTGGGTGAAGGGTCTATGGGGAAGGATGGTTCAGCACAGCTGTGCACTACATCGCCCAGTCACCATGGCAATAACTGGTGTACATGGACGTTGCAGAGGCAATTGTACTTACCTGTCCCATAGTAAAATGCTGAGTAAGTTTGGGATGGATCATGCATTCTGAAATACAGATGCCCAATCCATCCCAGGTCTTCACTAGTTTTTGTGCCAAAGAAGGTGTGAAAACTTAACTTTGAGTAAAAATGGTATGGTTTTGGTTATGATTCTAGAGGCTGCACATGTGGGGGGAACTCTGTGCAATGTGGACGGAGTGTGCAGGAGTTTCCCCATCCTCACCTTCTTGCCAAGTGCAAAAAGGCTCTAGGTCTATACCTTTGAAGTTTCATCTCACTGTTTCAAGGCTTTCCTTGGTCATGGTCACACCTTCACTTTAAACCTTCTTCAATCCATCTTCAAGTCCGACTGCTCACACCTCTTCATTTCTATCCATTTTGTTTGTGGACTTTCCACCATCCATTTGGACTTTTCAGGGTGGAAAGTCCACAAATAAAACAGATAGAAATGAAACTATGTGAGCAGTCAGACCTGAAGATGGACTGAAGAAGGTTCAAAGTCAAGGTGTAACTACAGCCCTTCTTGTATAAGTGAGAATGGGGCTGATCCCTCTGCACTGTGACAGTCCTTTGGTAGCCCTAGAGCTGACTCCAATTATGCTTTATTCCAAAATGTCCAAACATAATGGAAGTAAGCAATGGCTGGAGGTAGCCCAGGTGTTTTATTATTTTTTTTTAAGAGAAAAGGTACACCTGGGAACATTTTTAGTGCAATTTTTGCAGCACTGGGACATTTGTAACCCAAAATATTTATGTTTTACACTCAGTTCACCTTCAAAGTACAGAAACAACTGATCTTTAATTCAGAAAGGTTTTTACTTTTCTATATTAGAATTAAGTGGCATGCCATTGATAGTCACTCCTGATTTTGAAGTTTCCCCCAGTAAATGGCAAATTTCAGAGTTAAGGTCTGGATACCTGTAAGATTCCAAAACAGGAAGGTACATTATGGATTCACATCCATCCCTATGATGCAAAGCCTTGTTAAGCCAATCCTTCCATTTGTGATTTTAACTATTTTTTCTACTCCACCACAGCAAGACTAGGCCAGAACAAAGAAGCATCAGCTGTTCATACAAGTTCCTCCTCCCAATCCAATAAATTGAATCCTATAATTGTCTCTTCTTCCTATGTTGGCCCCGCTACCTTACATGTACATCAGTTATAACTCACAGGAGGCAAGGGGAAGCTGTATGGATTTAAATTAATTGTTTCATAATTTATTACCAGTTTCTGGGCAGAAGAACAAATTCCTTTCTTCCTGGGAGTGGTGGCAGAGCACTGATGGCTTAAAAGGAAGCCACCTCTTCTCTGCTTTTCTCATTTGCTTTTTAAGCTCTAGAGGCAAGTAAAATCTTTAGTTTCTGCCAATGATCCAATTTTCAAGGGCTTTTGTTCCCTACAGCACCGTGGAACAGTTGCAGGTAGTGGGGATTCTCTCTGGAGAGCATCTTGGCTAATGGAAA
This sequence comes from Aspidoscelis marmoratus, assembly GCA_014337955.1. NCBI lineage: Eukaryota > Metazoa > Chordata > Lepidosauria > Squamata > Teiidae > Aspidoscelis > Aspidoscelis marmoratus. The sequence continues at coordinate 50,568,206 of MTQE01002208.1, read as the reverse complement.
CTAATGACAGACCTCTCCATAGGAGCTGCTGGAAACATTCTGTGCTAGTCATGGCATCAGGTTTATATGTGTCCCATTGCTTAATGAACACAGTGAAGAGAAAACGCCTCTTGTCCAAAGAAAGGATCAAATTATGCTGCATTTTGGACACTTATCAGCCCATGTGCAATATTGGGACAAACTTTCTGATGCATTAAGAAGGTGAACTTGTGGGTCACTTCTATCATATTATTATTCCTGCTGTTCTTTCCCCTAAAGTTTCAGTGCTGCTGACTATTCCCTGATGACTGACAGGTGAATAATCTTTCAGCTTTTCCTGGCTGTTAGCTGGTTATTCTCTCTGCTTATTTTAGTTCTTTTTGGAGGTTGCCTTACAGAGGAGATTTATGTTGTTTTCCTTTGAGATTCACCAAACACCAGGCTTGAGTCATGTTTGTGAAAGCTCTGTGGCTACCGGTAGAATTACAGACCCTTTTCTGCACTTACTTGATAATCCAGAGGCCAATTCACACTTGCACTGCTATTGTCCATTGGGGTAGCTTCTTGGAAGCACCATCTACACTTGCAGGAAGTGTTTCCACATCACAGACGTCTCCTGTTATCCTAGAAGCTACCCCAGTGGCTACTAGGAGTGGGGCATGACATTGTGCTCCACCCGTGTCACATCACTCTTGCCTGTTCTGGCAAGAGGAGTGGCCATTCACTGGCACCTCAGATGACCCCAAACGTGACTGTGCATGCATGGCGTATCAGTGTCTCTTACCTTGCTCCAGGTATTGAAGTCTATTAATATACTAGACTAGAGAACTATTTGGGAGTCTTTCCTATCCCTTGCTAGCATGCAGAAGGATGGTCCCTGCCTGGACCTTTTCCTAGCATGAGACAATGTCCCACGTGGAAAGGGCATGCAGCTGAACTATGGAATTTGTTCCCACAAAGTGTGCCACTGGCCATGAACCGGAATAGCTTCAGTGAAGGATGGGCCAAATTCATGGGTGACAGGGCTACTATGGAGCTTATGGAGCTTCAAGAGCTACCTTGTTGGCTGATGTGAGAACTGCTACAGTAAATATTAGAGTGTTTATATGTTTTGTATTTTAAAATATTTATCTCCCATCCCTCCTTTACTGCTACAGCTTTTGGGGGGTGGAGAGGTGTTAAGTTCTACTTGTGCCTTGGCTGTATATTTTTAAATGATCAAGACAATATACTTAGCTTATTCTATGGAATGAACATAACCCAGTTCCTCTGTCTATAGGGGAGGAGAGGGGCCTTTTGAATCATGAGTAAAAATGGGGCTACTGTATTCAGGTCTTTCTTTAACACTTCCTAAGGGCTGCTGTGAAGAAGCTGTTGGACTAAACTGACCCTGGATGTGATCTAACAAAACATTTCTTATGGCCATGAAGTGGTATCTTGGTCTCCTGTAGGCTAGCAGTGAGAAGTGGAACGCAAGGGCACTTGCGGGTTCTGCACCCTCATATTGGGCCAGGTGCTGCTTTCACAAAATTTATTTTCTGTGGTTCACATTTGCTCAGAATCATTTTAGAAAAGTCTTCCGAATGCAATTTACTATCTTGCAAAATGTGCGACTTGGTTGAGGAGCAATGGCTCTAGGAATGTGGATTCCACCTTTCAGTGTCTCTCCTTCTCTCTTTGGCTGTGAAGAGCACAGGTTAAAGAGACTTTAGTGAAAGGAGATGGGCATTAGGCTTTGCCTCTTTTTACAAAGCATCCTGTGGCTACGTGCCTGCTGCCGTGAACTGCTCCAACTCCACAGCACTCAAATAATCCACTGGGGGAGCATTTTAATAAGCTTCAGCACCCTGGTTTGCCTTTGAAAGCAAGAAAACCAATTTTGGAAAGTAATTAGAAGAACAACACAGGCTGGCTTGTTCAATTGCATTGCCTTCTCCACCTCAAGCAGCTCACGTAAAATATGATCTGTAGTAAAGTCTCTTTCTAGGTAGGTTTGCCTAAATGAGTCTTTGACTAAGCCCTGTGTTTGAGGGGATGTGGTTTCTAATAGCCATCAATGAACTTGATTTTATCTTCCAGGCATTTTTGTCTCAACATGCAAGGGTTAAGAGTGTGCAGAGGGAGGGATACTAGCAAGTTCTACCCTCTGTAAATCTAAGTGCCTGGGTGTCCATGGTTCCTCCTTCAACATTCTGCCATACTGAGCACTCTGCATGTGAAATCAGGCTTCCACAGTGATACAGCTGGATGTATTAGGAATCAGAAAATATCCAGCATGTACAACAGTCTCAAAAGAGGTCTATACCCAGAAGTATTCTGGGTAGGCCTGGCATGTTGTGACTATCATTCCTTGTACAAATTCAAGTAAGACTTTTAAATTATTTTTTTAAAAACTTTTAAATATTGGCAACCCTTCAAGATCATCACACCCTCATATACATCCATTTACTGAGGATTTGGCTGCACAGCCGAAAAGAAGGCCACGTGTAAAGGATATTGAGCGTGTGGTGATTATGTGTCATTGTACCTGTCAGGCATCTAGGCTGCTCCTTAGGATGAAAAGCTCTCTTGGCAGTGGTCTTTTTGCAGAGTGGGAAAAACACTCTGAAAAGAGAATGCAGTCTTGATTTGACCCTGTGGCTACTGTGTATGGATGGTGACCACAGGAGTGATTTACTTCCATGCTATCCTTCTCGACCATTAGGCTGTGCAGCAAAAATGGCCAAATTTTGGATCCATTTTTGGCATGACATGTAATGGCCCAGGTTAGGAACATTCATTCCCTGGCCTCCAAGTTCACAAAGGCTGAGACACAGGGCTTTGTGAATGGCACACCTTCCCACTGGATACAGTGTTTGATTGATAGGGCTGTGGGCCAATTGCATCAGGCTTGGGAGATGTTATTGCTGGTAGTTCACATCCATTGATATGGAATGTTCATAGGCATCAGAACTGCGTCTCTCCATAAACCACATTTGCTGCTGTCCAACCTGCTTAATGGATATGCCTCCTGTTACAGTTGATCTGGATCTAGCTAATTCAGATTCACTATTACAGATTATGCACATTAAGTGCAAATGATTCTTAAAGGTCTGCTTTCCTTTTATTCTCTCTCTCTGTGTATAAACCATTGTCCCACCCATAGGATCTAGATAGGAAACAATGAAAGAAAATTAAGAGGGAGAAATGGCCAAAGATGGAGCTTGCAGAACTCTACTCCGTCCTTGATTCTGTGAGCCAATTTAGTCTAGTGGTTAGGGAGCTGGACTCTTACCTAGGAATACTGGGTTTGATTCCGCCCTCCCAGATAAAACCAGCTGGGTGACCTTGGGCTAGTCACGGCTCTCTTCTGATTTCTCATGTCCCCACCTACCTCACAGGGTCTGGGGAGAATAGAAAGCTATGTCCTGCTCTGAGCCCCCTTAAATGGGTGAGAAAAGCAGGGTAGAAAAGCCAACTCTTAAGATGAAAAGAAGTTACCATCTCCAAATTTTAAATCGACAACCATAATTCGATGTCTATTTTCAGTAAGATTTCTGGACATGTTGCTATTATATCACATCCCTTCAAAATGTCTGTTTACCATCACAGAATGGGCAGCGTAGGGAGTGTAGCTTTCCTTGACTGGAAAAATGTTGCACCCACCTAAGATGTGCAAAGAAGTAAACTACCACTAGGGGGTGCAAAGGTGCCTTTTCTCATAATTAATGTAACAATGCTTCAGAATAAGGAATTTCTTCCTTCCTGTTTTTCAGTTGCTTCCCTCCAGTGCCAGGGTCCTAGGGTATTATTGCTTAAGTGTGCAGGATTATGTCTCTTTCTTTCTTCAGACTACCATATTCTTCTTCAGAGACTCAGAGGAAGTATGGATTGCTGGAACAGACCTGTCAGCTTCACAGCAGCATTATGGTTCAGAGATGTACTGCAGGTTGCTAGTTTGTTCTGCGTCTCATGTAGCCAATATCTTGAGGGAACTCTTGAAGTCCAGCTCCTGATTCTGGCTGGATCAGAGGTGTGAAAAATTCACACACCAGAGTACTACTTTCCACTCACTACTGCTGTTCCTTAATAGTCTGTGCATAAACAGCACAACCAGGCCTACTAAATTTTAAGGTTATGATATGAAAGAGAGGACTGAGGTCCTGTAATCTGGTTAATTTCCCCTTCTATGCAGCTTTTAAAGTTACAGAACCTCTGTCCTCTTTTTCATACAGTAACCTTATTTACTGGGGAGTGGCAGAGGAATACATTGGAGGCTGGGCTTCTAAGTGGCAATTGCCATTCATTTTTCATCCAACACAGCACTTACTTCTGTTCTGCATTGTATGGATAACCTGGAATAAAGCATGGATAATCCGTAATAAAATGTGTCTGGATGTGCTTTACTATGGATTATCCAAATAACGAGGAGTAAGTGCTCTATAGATGAAGCTTTATTGTGAGCAAATGCAAAGTGATGCACAATGGAGCTAAAAATCCCTAGTGGGATCAAACCTGGCATTAAGTGATCAGGAAAGTGATCTTGGGCTGCATCCAGACATCATTTAGCTTATTCTGCTATATCTGGATATTCCAGAATAAAGCACAGATGTTCTGGAATATCCACACTTTATTCTGAAATATCCAAATATAGTGGAACAAGTAACCCACGTCTACATGTAGCCTTAGAGCAAAGTAGACTGTTTACTACAATCTACATTTGTAGTTTTTTGAAAAAAGCCAAGAGCATATTAGAGGAAATAAGAAATAGTATTGAACCCCCCCCGCCCCCGCTGCTAATAATACAATGTACTTATATAAATCAACGGTGCAACCCAGAATTGGAAAAGGTCCAAAAGTGGGCAACTAAGATGATTAACTGGATAAAAAAAATATTTCTTATGAGGAAAGGCTGCAGCATTAGGGCTATTTAGTCTAGAAGGGAGTAAAGTGAGAAGAGACAGGGTAGAAATATATAGAATTATGCATGGTCTGGAAAGAGTGGGTAGGTAGATGTTTTTCTCCCTTTCTCAAAATACAAGAAAAAGGAGTCCAGGTGCTTCTGTAACAGGAGTCAGTTTGTATCTGAGGCCTAGATCCCACAAGATTGTGAACTGAACAAGCTTAAGCTCTTTGCTTGCTGCTGAGCCTCTTTATATAGATAGCTGGCCACTGTGTGGAATAGACAGATGGAGTAGAAGGGCCACATGTCTGATCCAGTGGGGAACTGCTTATGTTCTTAAGTTTTTAAAAATGAAATTCTTAAAGAGTTGTTAGAGGTTTGGGTTCTCCATTATCTAACATAATTCTCAGCACCCCTCCTGCAAAGATTTACTTTAAGCAAGCTATTCTGCAGCTGAGTAGAACGCTGCCCAGGAATTCTTTTCTCATCTTTCAGCTAGGTCTTGGTGATGCAGGCGGAACATATTGGGCACTGAGGACCTGAATCCTGGTTTATGGAGAAACCCTTCTAGTTTTATGATTTGAGAACTGCCAAAGGACTATTGTTGTCCTTCCTGTTGCTGCCTTGTGATAGACTTTCTCTGATGAGGAGCACAAATTAATGCTTAGTGCCATTTGGCCTGCACGCCCAGGATCTGATTAGGGGCCTTTTGGCACCTTTGCCTGGCTCACTCCTAGGAGGCACTGGGCATTGGCACTTTGCAATGCTCGATGCATCTGAAACTCCCCAAGCGCTAGGTAAGTGCAACTGCAGTGTTTGCCTTGCTGTGGAAATGGGCATGCACAGCACCGTTGCCATGGCAACTGGGCAACATGGTGTGCAACTGCAGGTGCACTACCTCGCCTGAAGCTCTACTTGCCCAGAAGAGAAGTGAATGGAGCATGCAGGATTTTATTAGCCATGTGGTAGTATAGCTGGAGAACACCTTTTAGTGGTCTATAGCTGTATGCCCAGGGGATGGTCTGGCCTGGCCTGGCATGCATGGAAGCCACTTCTGGGATAGAGGTGGCTCTGCACAGTGCATATGCTCCATGTGGGAGAGGTCCCCAGCTTTCCCACCGGAGCAAAGTGCAGAAAGGCCCTAGTGGAATCTGCCAGCCTACATCCATTGTCATCCTTGCCATACAGGTCCTTTTGCTGGTAAATCAGATAAGGGCAGAGGACTTTGTGCACTGCTGGACTAAGGCCATCCTTCCATCAGGCAGCAAAGACACCTTAATCAAAGCCACTTTCCATTACTCCCAACAGAAACCTGGTGCTCTGAGGGTCTAATTCAGGTCCCTTCACTGCATAAGAGAGATGCAGCCTGAGAGTGGGCATGATTCTCTGTGTGTGAATGTGCACAAGCTTTGTCTCCTGTATGGTAATATGCAGATGAAAGCATCACCCCAGCTTAATTTTACCTGCATTCGAACAAGGGGACAAAAATAGCTAAGCTGCAGCATTTCCCTTGGGACAGAAGGCCTTTAGAATTCCCTTGGGAGAGAACAAAGAATCACATTTACTTATGCATTCATTTCAGTGAGGCTGATTACGATCCCAGTAGATTGCAAATATCCATGGGTGACCTGACTCATCCCCAAGATACTTTTTCCAACCAAGAGAACAGAGAAATGAACTGCTCTGCTTTGTTACCAAATGCAACACTGTAGACTTTGAAGCTGAGAAACAAGAAGTGATCCCATGTGTAGAACTTTTAACACTCAGTCTGTGCTGAGTTCTTGTCACCTCCATGTGGGGAAGCACCTAATGGGTGAGGGTGGCTTTTTGCCAGGGGATCACTGATCAAAAGAAGCCACAAGTTCGCAGCTCCAAGTGTGTCTGGGTTGACTGGCTGCTCAGTATGGTGCTTTTTTATGGTTGAACTCTGTGCATAGCTTTGTTTTCCATATTATGTGTGCTCCACCTAGCACAGTTGATGCTCACAGAATTAGTTATAGTACAGAGGGGGACAAATGCACCCCAAATACTCTAGTATGGTAAAAGAATACAAACAACCATGTTTGGTCTTAGTGCCTAGAATATACTCAGCAGATATTTAAAAAAGAGAAAGCAGAGGCCAATTTGCACTCAAGACCTGTAGTTCATAATAGGGTCATATCTGAGCAGATGCATCTGCACTTGCAGAAGGCTTTACAACCCAGGAACACTTCCTGCCTTATCAGATGTTACCCTATCATCAACTAGTGGTGATGCACAAAATCATTCACCACATGCACCCCAACCCTAACCATTCCCATTTCTGTCTGGCTCTGCAACCATCTGCACCATTTCTGGTGTGGGGGTCACCTCAGATGACTCCAAACGCGACTGCACGTATATGTAGTGTCATCATCACTGTGGCAATGGTGCCAGCACAGTCACAGTTGCGCCAGACTCCAGAACCAAGATGGCAGTGCCCTGCCAGCAATCAGACACATGCCCAGACATAGGCAAGTCTCTGGGCACATAGGGTTTAGTGTAATGTGTATTACCGTTCCTAAGTGCAATGCTAGTACATGTTAGTCTGTCACACACTTCTTCCTGTCCAGTGGATGGGAAGCCAAGTGCGAAGCAGCCGTGATCGCAAGAAGTAAGCAGTTAAGACACAAACATTGAATTATTTCAGGTCTTTGGATAATATCTTGTGGCTTCTACGGATACAAAAGACCAATTATTCTAATTTTACTGGACCTCTAAAGGTCATGAAAGTTGGCCATTTCGAGTCTTTCCAAGCCTACCTGCAAGTTCACATCAAAATCAATACAAAAGGAACAGTGTTACACCTAAAGACTAGTAATTTTAAGCATTGGGGAGGTGCTCTGGTTGTATAAGTCAGGAGGCTTGATAAGTAGATTGAAACCCTAGCTACACATAAGCCTTACCTCATACTTCAGAACGAATTCCAGATGCACTTGCATAAGCATCAGTTTAAGGAGAGGATGGACACGGATAGTTAAATCACATCTAATGAGCTTGTTTTCTGCCCCCTACTATCCTCTGCCTGAAACCTCTCCCTTCACTGTAACTGATTGGCCGGCACAATCTGTCAATCACAGGCAGCTCCCCTCCACTGTTTCAGTACTGAAGCACATTCCGGAGCAAAACTAGAAACTGACAAGCGCAAAATTAATGCAAATGTTTGCTGCTGCACAACCCTGCAAGGAGGGCAACAAAGGTGGTACTAAAGGGCTTGCTCAATCTGGATTCCTTTACAAGGATGCCATAATGCTAACAGCTGCTGGCTGAGTTGCTAAATGTAGTGCCTCCAGCAGCTGCTTTGTATTCATTTTCCTTAAGCAGGCTGCAGCTCTCTAGTTTTTTTGCGCCAGCTCTTCTAGCCAAAGCTCTGTATGTAAGTGCATGCTGGCCAACTTCTTATGTACCTCTGAGAGCTGGAATACCTGTGGTACTATAAATGACTGGCTCCTTCGACAAAGAGGAAAAATCGAGGCAACATTCTCTTGGCCTCCTCTGGAATGCTCACATGTAGCTTCTGTAAATCTGCAACACAGCCACATCTAAAAAAGCACAAAACATACTTGGAATGGTGGAAAAAGAACTCTGCAAAAACAATGTGGATCCATTTGAAAATATGCACATTGGACATGCAAATATCTGTGATGCTCTGATCTCACCATAGCTGAATCTGATTTAATGCAGAGTAAAATTTGTGCATAGCTTCCCTCTTGGGCTAAAGTTCCACATCAGCCGGGGGTTAATACTTCTCCAACACGCCCCAGCTGATGCACCTGGATCTTTTTGTTGCCACTGCCTAGGGCATATTGACAACTGCCAGCATCTCATGTGTCAGCGTTTATGCCACATGCAAAGACATTCATGTTGTTCATGCTACATGTACAGGCAGCCATATGTACTGTCATGTTGGCCACCTTGCAGAGAATTTACAAAATGTGGTGAGATGGCTGAAAGAGTTCCTCACACCCTGACCTTGAGACATCCTCAGGGCTTAAGAGTGGTCAGCCAGACACTTCGACATGGGGAATAATGAAAACATGCAATCCCAAGGGTGGAGGAAGAGAAATCTTCACCATGTAACAAAGATATGGCCTAAATGAAATTAAATAAAGGTCACTGTCTTAGTCTAGTGCTAGTTGTTATTACATGGAGGGGGCTGTTCTTAACGTTCCTCTTCACAACTTTTACAAGATATTTAGCTGCCATGACCCCAGCTACTGTCTTCTCTCTCTGAATCCTTGTGTGCTTTTCTGACCTCTGAATCACAGCTACATCAGTTCAGCATTCTTGTTTTCCTGCTGAAAACAATATTTTTCAGGATAGCTTCAGCCAACTATGCATTGTGCGGCTTGCAGGCCACCTTTCTTCTTTCCCGTGTTTCTGCTCCTATTCCCCCTGACAAATCTAAATGCAGAACATGTATTGGCTTGTTTGTCCATGGCACTTGTATTCTGCCTTTCTTTCATGGTAACACAGAGAATTTTCCTCCTCAAAGTCCTCTGAGGAGAGGTTGGGTGAAGGATGCCCAGTAAACTTTGAGGGCCATTTGGGAATTTGAACCCAATAACTTCTGGCAGTCCTGCCACTCTGTTTTGCTGTGATGTAGATTTTACATTTTTATCTTCCGTTTTCCAAATAAAATTTCAAAGTGATTAGAAAAGTAATAGCGAAAACTCCCATCACTTCTTTAATGGGGCATTTAAAAGTGTGGGCCTTTTTTGCACCTTCTCTTGGCACGGTGGCCAGCAAACTTGTGAGATGGATTGCACTTTGAGATGCCTGATCCATCCCACACTTACCCGGCAGGTCCCTTCTACCTGCTGGGTGAGTGTTACCACTGCTATAGTAGTGGAGATTGCGTTGCTGTGGCAACAGTGGCAACAGACAACTGAGACCTTAGAGTATAGGTCAGGATAGAAATAAATAAATAAATACAAAGAAAGAAAGAAATGTCAAAATACACTCCTGAAACTTAATGAGTGTTAAAATAATTACTCTTTTTCTTCAACAGTTACAGCGTTATAAGAACATAAGAGAAGCCCTGCTGGATCAGGCCACAGCCCATCTAGTCCAGCATCCCGTCGCACACAGTGGCCCACCAAATGCTCATGGGCATCTCAAGCAGAGACAAGGACAAATCTATTCCTGCTCTAGAATCCCAGCAAATGGCCTTAGAAGCGCCCCGGTTCCCCCTCCCCAGCCTGAAAGATGCACCTAGGCATTCATTCTAGTAGCCATTGATACATCTGTCATCCATAAATTTGTCTAACCCTACCTTAAAGCCAACTAGACTGGTAGCTGTCACCACCTCTTCTGGCAGCACATTCCATAACCCGATGACCCTCTGGGTGAAGAAATACTTCCCTTTGTCGGATCCGACTCTCCTACCCATCAGCTTCATTGAGTGCCCGCTGGTTCAAGTGTTGTGCAATAGAGAAAATAAATATTCTATACCATGCATAATTTTATATACTTCAATCAGGTCCCCTCTTAA
>MTQE01002208.1:50533503-50555460 GCA_014337955.1 Aspidoscelis marmoratus | reverse complement strand
TTCAACAACATGGATAAGCGACAGAACTTTTGTCAGGCACTGTAGTCCAGGATCCTGTCTCACACAGTGGCTTACCAATTGCTTCTGGGTATCTCATGCAGAAGACAAGGGTCAAACCTTCACCTGCTCTTTGACTCCCTGCAAATGGCCTTTAGAGGCCTCTGGCCAGCCTGTTTCTCCAACCTGGAGGATGTACCTAGGCATCCATTCTGGTAGTCACTGTCCTCCATATGTTTGTCTCACTCTTTCTTAACTTTGTCTAATCCTTTCTTATAGTCAAGGTTTTCAAACCTCAGAAATTTGTTGCTTCCATTAGATGTTAACTCTGCATATATATCTCAGCCTTCTTTTAAAAAACTGGTTAACACCAAGTTACTGCCTAAAATACTTCTGAATGAAACATTTAGCTTTTGTCTGTGTTGTCTCAAACTGTCAGCACCTCCATCCTCCCTGTGCCCTGGTTGTGAATTGTAAGAAGCGCAGGTGGGAACATGGCAGAGAGCCTTGCCTAACAGCGCTGTCTCTGCTTTTACTTAAGTGTAGCCCCAATTATCTTGCTTCACTTCCCAAACGTGGGCCACAGATGGGTCTGAGTACTCCTTCAGAAGATGCCTTAAGGCAAAGCAGGCTTCTCCATTTTGCTTTGGATGAATAAGCATAGGCTTCTTATGGTTTCTTTACACAATCCTGCATGGTCTACGATGGGCAGAAATACCGACAGAATAGATCGCAAGCAGCTCTGAGCTGGGAAGCTAAGATACTGATTCTCCTTGACAAAGGATGGAATGATAAGTAAAACACCTGTTTCTCAAAACCTTAGCTTTAGGCTGCATTCACATAGAGGGAGGGAAGGAGGGAAGGAAGGAAAGAATTGTGAGCCAGCTTACAGATGATTTGTAGGAGGGGGATTTTTCCCATGCCAGTCAGCTCCTCCATGTTGCAATCCCCCAACCTTGCGCTGGGATAACCCTACATTTTAGGCTCTTTCTGGACAGGGTCCTAGAAACTGAAACTGTTAAGAATGGCACAAAGAGCTATGTTGTCCTTTGAAAATCCAAAAGGAATATCTAAAAGTGCTGTTTGGTTGGCCCTACAACTTTTCTTTTGAAACCCTTTGGCAACTCTGTGGGCAGTAATCCTGCTTGCTTGTGGGGCTTGGCTGGTAAGACAAAAATCGCCTATTAATGATTTATACATATAATTATCACTGTAGCCAAAATCTTCTAATTAGACACATCCAAGTTATTCCAGCCCACTTGTTTACTTGGGCTTCAGAAGACATATTTTCAAAACAAAGGATCAATTAGTATTTATGAAATATCTTCATCCTCTCCCCTGACCCCCCACCATCTGCAAAGGAATCTGCAGGGCACAAGAGTGTGCGTAGGAAACATTATTTGCCATAGGAAAAAAGCCTGTTCCTCATGGTAACTTTCAGGGAAATGGGCTCTGGACATTTGCCTGTCACACCAAGGCCTTTTCTGCACTTACCACACTTAATTTGTATTACTGAATCTGTATTAGCTAGATCCAGATCAACCGCAGCAGAAGGCATCTGCATTAAGCAGGATGGATGGTGGTGTATGCAGTATAAGGAGACATGGAGTGTTATGCCAAAGCTCTGTTTCTTATCAGTGGATCTGAACTACTGCTGAGAGCATCTCCGATGCAACTGCCCCATGTCCCCATTTATCAAATCCTGCATCTGGATAGTGGAGGTGAGATGTCTATGCAGGCACTGCAAAGGCGCCATTGCTGTCAACGTGGCCGTTATTCTGTTCCACAATGCCACATCCACAATTTTCCTTGTTCTGTTCTACATGTGGATGCCCCATCAATTGTTCCAGATCAGACTGTTGTGGTAGCAATTAATCAGGCCCATCAGTAATCTGGAATACTGCACCCTGAGTGCGAATCTGATCCAGATTAGCAGACCACGTGGATTAGGGAGCTCCTTATTCTTGATTACCAAATATGTAAGTGGACAGCTGTTCCCTTGCCTTAGACCAGCACAAACTTCAATCCATTGTTTTTTTTTCACTCAGGATTTATTTATTCTCACAACTGACCATGCAAAGGAAGTCAGTGTAATGTGATGGGTGAGATTAGGTAGGTTTGCCCAAACTCTGCTCCGTGAAATATATTTTCACACTAGCCTCCTTCCTCGTCCTCTTCCGATACCTTTTCCTTTCTCTCTTCCACTACACTCAGTCTGGTTCTGTAATTCACATTACTTTCATTTTGTATTAGCTGGAGGTATGGAATGAACTCCCTTTAGATGCTAGAGTTGCTCCATTTTGCCTAGGTTTCAATTTACACAGTACTTAAGCAAGACTTTGATTAGTAACTATTCTATTGTGCTGTTTTAATGCCTCATTTTAGCTTTCAATTGTGGTGTTAAACTGTGTTTTATTGTTGAGTTTTAATTATAGTTGTACAGGTTAATTTAATTGAGGCCTTTTTTTTGGTGAACTACTGGGAGACCTTATATCTAGTAGAATATAAATGTTGTAAATAAGTATGAAAATATTAGCAAGGAAAACATCACAACTGTGCTTAAGCCATTAAATAAGTTATCAGGTCAGATTCAAGCCTTATGGTTGGGATATAAGGTCCTAAACAATTTAGGCCATGGTACCTTAAATAACATCTTCCATGCTGAAACCCTGAAAGAGTCCTCTGAGAAGTCTTACTGAATATCCCATGAAATACAGGAGGCCATCTTACAATGGCTCCCAGTTGGGTCTTCTTTGTGGTAGCACCCTCTCTATGGAACATCTTCCTTTTTGCTATTTGTTGCTTGTAGCTTTTAAGCACCTATTTAAGGTCTGTCTCTTACCCAGGCAATCCCTGTGTGGATCTTTGTTCTTTTCCCTGACTCACTCAGTTTTTAATTTGCTTTTAACTGCTGACTGTTGTGTTTGTATGTAGTTTTACCTTTGTTTTTACTTTCTCCTGTAGAAAGCTTTTAGTTTTTTTCTAATGAAAAGTGGCAAATAAATAAACAAATATTTACATTCTTCTTTGGGTGAATTTGCACTTACTTGCAAGGGGAGCTCAAGGGACACTCCCAGATGCTGCATCCACACTGCATGGGGCCACTTCTTTACCAGGTGTGGCTCTGCGCATGCAGGAGTTCCCCCCCCCACACACACACATATAGCAGTAGAGCGGCACGGCTGGGAATGTCCTATGCACTCCCATTTGCACCTCTTTTGGGTGGAGGTGCAAATGGAGCACATAGCTGGATGGCACAGGCATGGTTGTGCTCCACATTGCCCAGTTGCCATGGCAACGGTGGCACGCAGGCATGTTGGCGCTGTTGCTGTGGCTCCGTGATCACCTCCACAATGGAGGTGACTTGCATCTCGCCAGCATGAAGGGAAGTGCTGGTGAGGTTCAGATAGATTTGCCATCCCAAAGTGTGGATGCTGGATCTATCCCCCATCTTCACTTCCTGGGATCTTTATGCAGGGAAGTGAAAATGCAAAAAGGCTCTATATCATTCCCCAATGACTTTTATGAACTTCCACAAAATGGATGCATTGCATGCTAGCAAAACAGATATGGGCTATATGGTTCCATATTGAACAAATTACTTTGCCATACGAAATATGGCTTTCATTTTGTGCCCAAGTTATCCGGCCATTTGCCACAACAAAGTGGTAACAGCCAAATAGCTTACAGTGTTTTACAGTTCAGCTTCTTCACTTATATCTCTCTCCTGGCCATTGATGTACAAATGATAAGTGAAAGAAAATAGATATGGGCATTTTTGGAGTAAAATCCCAGCAGCATTTAAAAAAAGGTAACTATCTGCTTTGGTCCTTGCCACTCATGCAAATCTGTAAACTCAAGTGCTAGTGGTTTTGTTTTGTTTTTGAAACAGGCAGGTAGTCCCACTGAATTAGGAGTGTTGAATCAGACCTGCTGTGCTCCAGAACCTTACAAGTGAAGTGCAAACCTAGTCTTCAGATGAAAGAATGAAAAACTCATGTTCAAGGGATGCGCTTGCAATTACTCAGTATTAAACCAAATCAACATCTACACAAATGTGCCATGTGCTCCCAGTGCTCCTAAGCAGGTGGAACAAAGGATGCTGTTGTATGGGGAGCTTCCAGTATTGCCTGTGCTGCCAACCAGTATTTCAAACAGAAATCTTTTTCAGATAGGGAGTACTGTTGCTCTGATGCTTCACTACCCTTCTTTGTGTCCCTGCCTAACCACAGGGGAACTAGAGACAGCAATTCTAACAATAAGATAGTGGAGTTAATATAAACTATGATATTCTTGGGAACCACAGTTTATAACGTTCAAAATTTTGTACAAATTTGGCCGAATTCAGACATTCGAATTCAAATTGAATGTTGGCACATTTGAAGATTGACATTTGAATTTGAATATAATGTTTTGATACATTTATATGAAGCTTCATATGGGATTCATATGGGATTTATATGGGCCTGAACATTCATACTGTATTTGAATCCTACTACATCTGAAGGGGATCTATTCGAACAGATACAAATTTTCTTGCATTCAATTCAATACAAATCAAATACAAAAACAACATTCATGCACATTCCTACCAAAGAGTCAGCATGGCCACTGTGTTGACATCTCCCAAGCCCTGTGATACCAGGTTGTTCCTACGTGCGTATTTCATTGACCGACCCTGCTTTTTGTTTGCTATAAACATAAGAAAACAGCAGTTAAGAATTGTCTTTGTTTCAGTTCCAAGGTTATGATACTGCTGAGCGAAAATGGGTATTGAACAAGGATGTTTATGTGCTGACTGTGGGATGACTACATAGGTGGAAAGGGTTGAAGGATATATGTGCTTCCTGGTGCTCATTTCTGTGTGGCCTTTTATCAACAGATGCAGACATGTTGCTATCGAAGCAAGTCCCCATGTCTTTGGATTTGGGTCTGTAAATGGTGGTTTTGACATGCAGGTAGTGGAGCAAGAAGGCCAGTGGTTTGACACATACCTGTTGTGAGCCCAAATAATATAGCTTAAAGCCCATTATCATTCTCTGCCATCACCACATCCTTGAGTAGCTGTCCAACAGAGCTGGTGAACGGCTTGATAATATCGGGTCAGGAGCATTAAGGGATAACGCTTTAGAAGCCTGCTGCAACAAATTTACAAGGCACTTTTGGGATAAAATCATTTAGATCCACACAGAATTAGATGCCACAGTTAATCTTATGGAAGGATCTAGGTAGATGTCTGGTCTGGTTACTTCAGACTTGAAGATGTGAAGAAACTGCTTGCAGGGCTTTGGCTAAACATCTGCCCTCTCACTCATGGTTAAGAAGGCACATGTTTGGCCAAACTCTGGCAAAGAGTTTGCCCAGATCTCCAGCCTTAGCAAGCAAGAAGCTATGCTGTTTGTGATAGGACTGCACGCACCTGGAATAAAAAGTGCAAAGCTTTGGATAATCCTGGACCTCATCAGTTTGATTTGAGGATCAGGTGATGGTATAGATAGGAATGTTTTTTTTCCCAACTTTGTTTGCCAACGGTGACCCTTCTTGCCCAGATATAGTTTAGCTATATTGATCTAGATGTGAACGTTCTTTATATGAGGCTATTCTTGAAAACAGTGCTGAAGCTACAACTCATCTAAAATTCTAGCATAAGACAGTGGAGCCCACAAGCTTTGATTATGTTCAAATTCCAGTCTTTCTAGGATCCCTCATCCTGTAAGCCCCTAACATATTTGACCACTTTATATTTTTTCATAACTGGCATAAAGAAGCACTTCTTTGCTTGTGCCTGTGGATAAATAATAATGCTTTAGCTACCAGTTTTAAGTGGTTTTAAATTTTTTATAATTTAAAAAATCCTTTTGTTTTTATGTAGTTTTAAACTTTTGTATCCCACCCTGACACCTAAGGGTACAGTATGGAATCTGTGGCTCTTTCTACACTGGCCTTTATTCTGAATTACATCCGAGAATAGGAAACTGCCATCCACATGCTAGTGCAGACTACAGCAGGCTGCGAGTGGGGCCTGCCATAGTCTGGAATATCATGTGGATAGCAGGTCCCAATTCTAGAATATAATCCAGAATAAGGGCCAGTGTAGAAAGGTCCTGTATTTCAACTGTGCCTCCACATCCATCCATCCATCCATCCATCCATCCATCCATCCATCCATCCATCCATCCATCCATCCATCCATCCATCCATCCATCCATCCATCCATCCATCCATCCATCCATCCATCCATCATCAATGGGAGTCTGCATAGCTTGAAAAATGCTGAAACGCAATATAAAAACGTTTTTCTTTTTATCTATTTTTACTTATTTGCTATCTTCTCAAGGATGAGTCCTCCAAGTTCAACTGTGCCTTGCAGAAGAAGGAAGCCTTCACTGGCAGAATCCACACAGATCATGCTTAATCTGGTATGAGTGTAATGGCCATAGCTCAGTGGCAGTGCATTTGCTTTGCTTGCAGAAGGCCTCAAGGTTCAATCACAACATCTTCCCAGGAGAAGATAACAGCAAACCACTTTGGTATCTTTGCCAAGAAAACTGTATGAGAATGTCCATGCAGCAAGCAGGAGCTGAACTTGATCTGAGCCCTTATGGACCCTGGTGAACACTGAGTGTGCATCCCCATGGCATTTTTACTCCGAAATTAATCTTGCTTTGCCTCGGCCTGTCCCCATGAACAGCCTCTAATTTGGGCTATATGAGGAGCAAGGAGACAAATCTGCAGCAGAAAAAAAAAACCCTTTCCAACAGTTCTACACCCAAATTAGATGGCAAGCACGCATTATGCTGGGATCGTGGGGATGCTCCCGAGGTATTGGGGGCGGATATTGACAATCGCGGTATTAATGGCCGGGGTCTTGCTGTCCCCGCTGCTAATGCTGCAATCACAACTGTCCCAGGCGAGGGCTTCCTTTAGCCCAAATGAGTGCCTGACAGCTGAGTGGCTCGCATCATTAGTGAGTGGGGTTTCATGCCCTGTGCTCGCTGTGCCCTATTTGGACATTTCTTTTAATTATAAAATCACTGAAACCACAGAAATCCGCGGCGATGAGGGGGATCATCTGGTCTTCCTGCAGCACTTATTCCCACCCTGCTCTCTTGCTGCTGGCAAAGCCACTATATAGGCAGTTAAGCCGAGATGTGCACCTCTGCTAAACTGCCTAGAAACACTGTAGCAGCTTTGCTTAACTGCTGTTTGCTGGTGATTGGAGAACACAGGTGGATTAAGGGGAAGAGGCTTGTGGGGCACTGACAACGGCTACAGTGGGTGGGACATGAATGGCAATGTCATCCCGGCTTCCTATCAGCAGGAGAGGGGGTGGGGAGAAAAAGATGTGGGTTTGCAAAGTGCAGCTTGCATGGGGACAGGTACATTCGCTTTGAATCCACACTGATCTAAACTGCATGGGGACGTTTTATTGCGAATTGCAACACACATTTTTATGACCTGCATCAAAATCAAAGCAACCAGAGCCCATGGGGATGTGCCCTGAGAATTTGTGCCCTCTCTAGGCTGGAAAACTCCCCCAAACAACAGAGAATAATGCTTATGTTGTGTTTATTTTGTAATTGTACATATGCCGAAGTTCTTTTAATTTTTTTAAAGAATGCTCAAGGCAACATACAGGTTGCTAGGAGCTCATCTCTGACACAATTTAAAGCTAGACTCCCAGATACCGGCAGGTAGGACTGAGGTCTGTGTTTAAATGCAAACAAACCTCCTTGAGCTGCATTTGCTTCGTTGCCCTGAATGTCTCCGGACCTGCTAATAACATAGAAGCGTTTGATGCAGTGTCTGCTGTAGAGAGCTGTTTCTCCCAATGATAGTTATTTTGGAGATTGCCAGCATGACAAACTGCTGTCTGTAAACAAGAAAACTCTCTGCAAATGTCCCTTAACTTCCCCTTTGTGAAAAATGTGGAAACATGAAATCTATAGTTTGTATGAGCCGAACGTCAGGGTGGGAGATTAGAATTTATTACTATTCTGTTGAGTGTGGTTTGTTTGGGAAACAGAGATCATGGAGCAAAGAGAAAGCATCCCATACGTGTAGAGGTCACCTCCAGATGGCGGCCAGATATCCTGCTAGGAGGTGAAAATGAAGGAAATCCTCCCTCCACTATTACCACCTCCTATATAGAGAGTACCACAGCAGGCACTGTCTTTGTGCGCTTTACTATCATGCACATTCTAGTATTCAGGCATCTTGAATGCCCAGGTGTGTACGTACATCAGCATTTCGACACATTTATGGATGCCTGTTTCAGCCTCCATGTATGCACCGCAGTTGAAGCTCTGATGGCTGTTCTCTCCAGAAGATATCTAAAAAAAGCTATTCCATGACCAGTGCTGGATATTCAGCAACAGTATTTAGCACGGTTTTAGTGTGTGTGAGAGAGAAAGAAAGAGAGAGTGGGGCTATCGTGATGTCGTCTGTGGTGCTGTGATGGTGCTATATTCCCCCTATGTGGACGGGACCAAATTTGCTACTGAGAAGTCAATTTTTGGCTCACTGTATATCTTCAGGTCAAATAAATACATATGGAAATGAGGGATGCAATTCAGCTTTATTGAAGGAAATGCTTCCTGAACAAAGCAGCGCTTGTCTGCCTTTTCCATGGTAAGAAAGAGAAGCCCCGAAATGAGGAATTCATAGAATTATATAGTTTCTTCTAACTTTGTTGTGAAAGATACCAACAGGTTGCACTGATCATGAAACCACAGCAGACATTTTCCATACTAGCATTACAATACATTAAGCCACCTTTGTTTGTGGTTAAGCAGGCTGCATCTAATCCTTTTGTGCAAGGGTACATACACACTCTCTATGTGAACTAATGATACCTAGCGGAAACCTACAGAAGCTAAACTAATGTCAGCCACTCAGACAGGCCTATTCCTCTCTTACAGAAGCACATTATACTTTATTAATTAATTACAATAGAAAAATAACCAACGTTAGCCAACATGCCCCTTTCACTACCTATGTATATATGAGTGGAGTGAGGGCTCCATATTGTACATCAGTTCTAGCAGAAGTGTTTCCTGGGTCTTCTCAGTGTTAAAGAGCTATGAACTAAAAATTCTTTAATAGGCAGCCACTAAAGCTGATCTCTGGTTTAGCTTCAGTTCCTTAGGTCCATGGGGTGCTTAAACCACGAAGCTGCCTTATACTGTCACACAGAATTTTGTCCTAATGTTCTTATACTGCCCAAAGAAGGTTGTCGTAACCCAGTGACAGTGAACCTTTTGAGCTTGGTGTGTCAAAATTCGCAAGAAAACCTAGCTTAACTCGGGTGCTGTGTCACACCGAGTTAGTTGCAAGAACTGGGAGAATGTAATTCTGCCAATATTTGAAAACACATGGATCTAGGGGTCAATTAGAGATTGATGATGATGAAACTATTTCTTGCACTAGTCTCCAGAAACAGCTAAAGAAGCTCACACAATCACTGAAGAGACCATGCTGCTTCCTGTTTCTTCTGCTATTACTTGCAAGTTAAATTCCAATAACAGCAAATCTGTGTTAGGGCCTTTCTGCATTTGCCTCTAGACTAGGTCTAGAAGGGGATTATGGGGCTCCCTTTAACATGCTAGTCCAGTTTAAAAGAGCTCACTCCTGGCTCTTGTGAAGGTCTTGAAAAAAGATAAATCTGTTATACTGGATTTGCTCACTGACATATCTACATAATAAGAGAAATTTTATTGGCAGATTGAACATGTATTTCTGGTATTTATCATTTCTTCTTGCATCAGAATTTGTTTTATTTATTATTAGACTTGATTCATTGTTGGCAACCAAATTGTTAGCTTTTCACTTTTTGGACTGCTGAAATGGTTTATCTTCTTTGTAGTTATAAGCTCAAAGAAAACAAAGGAAAAAAAACTAAAAGCAAAAAAAGTTTGGTTAGAAAACTGAAGACATATCCTAATGATGAGAACAGGAAGGAAGATAAATTCTTGCAGAAAATTCAGAAATGCTATGAAGGATTTAGAGGAGCACATTGCTAAAAATATTAAAAGAAATACTAAGAACTTCTTTAAGTTAAGGGTGTGCATGAATGCATTTTTTGCATTCAAATTTGAGTCAATTAGAATATTTGATTCAATTCAAATTTTTAAAATCCAAATTTTTGAAAATCCGATTCAGATCTGGATTATCTGAACCTGTACATCCTGAAATTTGATTTGAATTAAAAAATATGAATATTGACAACATTCGTATCCGATTTTTGAATTTTTGTGCATTCCATTTTCATCCCACATTATAAGCACAAATAAACAAAATATTTGGATGCAATATATATATGGATCCATTCTGTTGAATTATTTGAAAATCCGTATTCGATTTTCAAAAATCCAAAATTCATTTGAATGTTTAAATTCAGATTTTTGAAAATTCGATTAGGATTCGAATGTCGATATTCGATGGATTCAAATTGGATTTTTGAATTTTCGAATATCCGTGCACGTTCCTACTTTAAGTACATCAGAAGTAGGAATCCAACTAGGAAGGCAGTTTTACCATTAGATAAGGAAGGCAGGCGATAGGTGAACTTGTACTTTCAGGGCATGAGTCAGAAAGATTAAATAGGATAGAGGTAACAAGGGAGGAGGTCCTCACATGTCTTAATAAACTAATCACTGGAACCAAGTAGTATTCATCTGAGAGTTCTTAAATAACTCAAATGTCAAATTGCTCCTCTTATATTCTTATGCCCTCCTTGTTTGGATTCATTTAGGTCTGTGCAGAGTGCAATAATATAATATAACTTCTAAGTTGTTGGCTGTGTGTAATAGGAGCTAGGATGGGTTTCTGCCAATGTAGGATGAAACCCTCTGCAAAAAGAAAGAAAGAAAGAAACCCTCTGCTTTCCCTCTTTACTCTTCAAATGGCTTGTGCGCTTCTTTCTCCAATGAAAGTGGATTCTCTTACCAGTTTTGTCCTCCCATGTTTCAAATGATTTGCTCACCCTTTTAATTTTTATTCTTCAAAACACTCTTATTAGGGGTGTGCACAAATGCAATTTTCAACATTTGATTCTTAACGAATCTAATGTTTGAACATTCCTATTCATATGAATGTGCGATTTCGAATGTCTGGACATTCGATTCGCTATGTATGCATTTGTAGATATTTGTTCAAATATTTGATATGTATGGAAGCGTATCTGATGATACGCATCTGTATACACCCCGTATGCATCTGTATATATGCGTACAGATGTGTACAGGGTGCATATGGATAAACATGGGATGCATACATATCCGTACTGTCATATGAATGTCTGAACTATTCGTTTGAATGTCCAAATCCGGAATCCTAAATGTCTGGACATTCAAATGTCTGAATTTGTGTGAATTCATATGAGTAACGAATAGTACGAGTATTTGGGCACACCCCTAACTCTGGTTTCTTCAAAAATTACAACCTGTGTGATTATATATTAAATACCTGACACTCAGTTTTAAAGAGCTGAGTTTTTATCCTGAAAGGGTTAACCAACAGAACTGCACAGCCAAGTTGGGAAGTTTACAGCCACTTCTGCCGGAGAGAACATGTTTCCCTTGAGCCCCACCTTCAAAAGAGACTGGAAAAACATCCAGGATATATTTTCTAGAAATGAGTGGCTTTTGTTTTTATGAACATTTGTCCTTATGAACATCAGGTTGTTGTTTTTACTGAGAACTACACTGACTCCCGTAACTTCCCTGATATTATGCTTTCTAACCACAAGATTCCATATCTATATAAATATAAATATAAATATATACATTCCATTACAATAAATTCTAATTTTCTGTGCTCCCCTGGTGAGCTCAGTGTTCAAGCTGCAGGATGTATTTTCACCTGCAGGACATTTTCTCATCAGAATTTCTTTTCTGCCAAAGACGAGCATTTATCACATTGAGCAAGGTTTTAACAAAGATATATTTCTTTTGTCCCCTTCTTCTTCTTTCTTTTCTGTAACTACATCAGGTTTCTCAAGTAGAACTGGTACTGCATATTTCAAGGTGACATTATATTTCTGTGGTTTGGGAATCAAATGTGGGTGGTATATTTAGATTAAGGCCCCGTCCAGATCGGGGAGAATATAACATCATTATGGTACTGCTACATTGGGGTAGCCTCACTTATCTGAGGAACCCCACCATATCCCTGTTATTTCCTCCCTAAAAAGCAGTAGAAACCATTGCTGGAAAACCCAGTGTTGATCAGTTTCTTACCGTCTGGATGAAGCCACCATCATAGCTCTGTTCATCACGAATGTGTGGAGACTGAAAGAGGTGCCCATGCATGTGTCGAGGTGCCAGTGTGCATCTCCAGGCATTTGGGACAGTTGAATGCCCAGATGCGTGCATCAGCAAAACATGCAAAGATCTAGCTGGAAGGTGGTAACTGGACAGGGAGGATTTCCCACTATCGCTTCCTTCTCCCCACTTTTCAGACACTTTTATTGCTTTAATATGTTTATATTTGGTTTTAAATGTTGTAACCTGCCCCGAGACCTTTGGGTATTGGGCAGGATAAAAACGCAAATGAATGAATGAATGAATGAATGAATATCCATCTGCCATCTGGAAGTGACCTAACTTAGCTATATTGTTGATGGGGCATGACACTTTGCACCTGCCTCACCCCGACACAGTGCTTGCACCAGGAAGCAGTGCGACCACTGAAATAAGTTGCCACTAATCCCTCACGCAGGTCACTCTGGGCTTGAGCCAGTTGAAACTGTGTCCTCCCTGCCCAGCCCAACACGTGTCCTTTCCAGTTCCCCCACAGCACAAAGAATGGCTCACAGGAAAAGCTGGCTGCCTGTCTCAGTCCTTGCTTCTGCAGAACCTTGCTCTAGCTCTCTGGATCTTCAGCATCTTCAGTTTTAAGCTGCTATTCATTGTGGCATAAATGATTTGCTCCATTCGTGTTTGGCAGCTCAGAGGTAAAGGATGGTGTGGGGCATTTCACTTGTAGCTTGCTGACAGCTGCCCAAGTGACCTTGCTCTGAGCAATGGACATACTTTAAGGAGACCTTGTAAGTTAAAACGTTTTGCTATTTCAAAGTATTTCTGAAGTAAGGGATAGAAAAACAGAAGGGTAGGAGGCCCTAAGGGATTGCAACATCCGGATGGTAAGTAACTAGTCTCAGGAGGCTTCATTCCATTAGGAATCCACAACGAGTGTCAGAAGCCCTTGAATAAAACATAGTAGCTCCACCAGAACAAACTCCATCTAGAGAACAGGCGTCCCATCTGTATACACGCTCTCCCTCTCTCCCTGAGCTTGCTGTGCAGTCTTCATCTTCACAGGTTTCAGTCTCTCATCTCTTTCCTTACAGAAAGGAGAAAACTGCTCATAAACAGATAAAGGGTTGCCATATGGAAGAGAGGAAAGAGCTCCTTTGTCTTCAGTAGTTGAACAGAAGAGTAAATGTCTGCTGAAAATTTCTCTTTTGTACAACTGTTAAAGACACAGGAGCCCTGTCATCTTTTCCATATGGTTGCCCCCAATCCTGGGTCTTTTGCCATTTACTATGCTTTGTTCTGGGCCAGTGGAAGTCTGCTGGTCAGGAACATGGAATGGTGTGGTCTTGAACACCACTGTCTGCATGAGGTTGCTGGTCCAGACCAGTCTCCACATTGGCCATGAAGCTCACACAGGCTTCAGGGTCACCTCCAAGGGCTCTGAAAGGGCTAGGAAGCACTGGTGGGCCCATTGCAGTGGAGCACTTTGGGGGCACTGCTGAAATGGATTCCCTCTAGTGAGGGACATAGAGGCACACTATTGAGGTCCACCGGCGATATAGATCAAGGGGCCCTTGCTTCAGATTACATGAGTCTCTGGTCTCACAAAACTGGGGAGCCCAGCAGTGGAAAACTGGGTACATGCAGATTATTAAATTCTGATGTTTAGATAATGTGTTGACCAGTCCATGCAACTACTAAAAGATAGCTACCTCTACTGGAGATATAAAGTGAAAAAAAGTGTGGGCAAAGAAAGTATTGAGCACACAATTTCTCCCTCTCTGGTTCTGCTTGTCTGAACAAGATGCTTGCAAATACACATGCAATATTACTTCTAGCAGAATTTGGAGGGTTGGGCAAGTTTTGGAGGGCTGGCAGACTTAACAGCCACCCATATCGTTGTCTGTATTGTTTTTGCTATTGTTGGACATACTCAAGGTGCCGATTTCAATTTAAGCATAGTTTGTCTCCTCTTTTTTACACCCACCCCCACTAAACTGTGGTTCATTGGGTCAAAAAATCCATACCCTTTATCTATCTTATAGTATTGATTGTTTGTTTCCTAAGTTGTAACTTTTATTGTAACAAACAACAGTTCAATTTTTAAAAAGAGTAGGATTCTACTCTAAATTTCCCTCCTTTTTCTTTTTTTATTCATAATACTGGTAAAATACAGTTCTGAAATGAATATCTGAGATACAGTTAGTTTAATTCTAACTCATATTTCTGTTTCCCACCTCCTTGATGAAGTTGATCTTTACTTTAGCTAAGCTTAGCAGATCCTACTTTCCAAGCTCTGATAGACTTTCTTTTTTAAGAACATGGCAGAAAATCTTCAACCATTTCTTCAGTTCTCATTAAGGGAACATGTATCAATCATGCTGGGCAATTACAAAATATAAGCATTATTTTTCACCCTTACATCCTAGCTGTTGATCATGTATTGCTTTAGGGCAAAATGACAGTGACAGATCTATCCTCAGTAATTAGATAGCAAGTCCACAACAATAAAAAGCAAGTGAAAAATGTTCAGAGCTGTATTACAGGTTTGCAAGATTCCCTCATGTCAAGTTTGATTAGCAAGACCCAGTCATTCAGGAGCAGCCTTCCCTAGAGCACCTCATACCTCCATATTCTGAAAAATGATTGTAGCTTTTGCTCCTAACCTTGCTAAGATCCATCAGCAGAATACAATCAGCCGCACCATCATGTCGCACAGGGACAGCTTTGTGTCAGAAACATGGTTTACAGATTGTGAAAACCAAACTCCACAGCAGCCATCTGTTATGAACCCCCCCACCACCCATTGTGTTTTCATTCAAGATCCTAAACATCATGGTGGCTTGCCTTTCTAGAAGATTCATTTTGGAACTGTAAATATCAGCCCTGTTTCCTGCTCATTGCAATGCCTTGGATCAGTAGGACTGCTTTGGGAACTCTCTTTTAGACATCTAATGACTGCCAATGCAATGTTCTCAATGTTCATACTTCTGGTTGCAGGAGCTGACTGAACTAGTGCTGTTTTAGATTTTCAAGGGCCTTTAGGATGAAGCAAGTTCACTTGCTGTCACTATCACCATGTCCTCTTGTGTATCATATGGAGAGCCAATGAGAAATAAGGAAGACTCTGGTCTGATTAATACTTTAGGTCCAGTCTTTCAGCCAGTGTGCATGCGCAAAGTTCATGTGGCACCTCCCCTGCTCTCTTTAGTTTATGTGTATGATTCTTCTATTTAGCATTTTCCCCAAAATTTATTATAGTTTTTTCTAAAAAGAAATTGCATGGAGAGGAAAAGCACATAAAAAAGGAAGCGGGGCATGGAGGTGGGGGAGCAGGCTTAAAAAGAGACTGCAGACACATGCCATCACCTCCCTTGAGTGACATAATGGCATCCAATCAGAAAGGAGTTAGATTTGATGCAGGAAAAGGGGTGGAGAACAAAGAGTTCCTTGGAGGAGGCTCAGGTCGATTGTGGAGAAAGGTGTGATGGATGTAGCCCAAAGTGAGGATAACCTGTGGACGATCTATAACAATCTAGGTGTGAACAGGACTGGTACAACTTCAGTTCAAATTAATGAATAGGACATCCTGTCTTACACTGGTGTGATCAATGCCAAAGAGGCTTCTAGTGCTCTTGGGCCTTTTCGCACTCATCTGAACAGGACAGCCTTGCACGTTCTGGGACGATCTATTTGCATGCTGCAGTGCCACCTCTGTCGCAGAGTGGCTCAGAGTGTGTGAGGCTGTTCTGATCCTTTTTAGCTGTGGAACTGTAAAAAGAGCTCTACGGCTTGACTGGGGGCTTCTAGGACACTTCTGGTAAGCTCTCAGACACAGAATTCACAGACTTCCTGGTGCATGCTAGAAGTTGCCATGGTCATTGCTATGACACCAACAGCAACAGCCACGACAACTTCCAGCACATGCTGGACCCTTACTAAGGACACTGTGATATGACACTGCACTTTGCACCTGCCTCACCCTGACACCAGGAAGTAGTGTGACCACTATGTCTGGAAATTTACTGGGAGTGTACTGGATGTTATCCCACTGGAATTAAATGTGAAAAAGGTCCTTGTCTCTTATTACTCCTTTCTGAGCCAAAGGAGTCAAACAGTTGGGCTGAAGTGAAGTGGAGGATCAGATCCAGTGGGCCCCTGGCTTGGGCATGATCGTAAGTAAATATCTGATTATGCCAACCCTTGGCATCAACCCTGTCATTCAGTTAATCCAACTGGAAGTGCTGATTCTTAATTTATAAAGAGCTTCTTGTATACAAAGAGTCTGAGATCCCAGGAGTTAAGATTTGAAGTCTGTTCCACACTTCACCACATAAGGAAGTTAAATTAGCTGATAACTTTTTTGATGTAGCCCCAATATAATGGAACTCTTTTACATGAGACATTCACACAACCTTTTTACTGTCCTTTGTAGGAGTGGTTAAAAATTGAGTTACTCCAGGTGGCTTCTGAAAATGGTGTACTCCGTCTTTTCTTTTGTTGTTTTGTGTTACCGTGGCATTTTTGTTTAGACTGTATTGTATGGTTTTAAGATTCTAAAACACAATGAAATCTTGACTAAAAGCAATCTGTATGTCTCTTTAGTAAAGAATAACAAACAAAAATGAATGGCAACTTAAAGTTAACATAAGTTTGGACAAAGTATACTGTATTACTGTAATTTTTAGCTTTCTCCTGCTGGCTTCTTGGTAAATCTCACCAATTTTTTTTTGCACATCATGTACAGAGCTATACTATTAAAGGATAATCTGAAATAGACACTAATGGTAACTCTTGCCTGATATAATCCCCCCTCTCAAACCCCTTCTTCTCTCTGACTGTGACCAGAAGCAGTTATTGTCTTTCTAAGGAAAGAAAATGACACTGACAGGCTACTATATGTGACTGACAACAATTCTTGATAGACACTAGTTTCCTTTCTCTATTTAGGCTAGCATAGGCAACTGATGCCTGTATAGTAGCAAGTTACCACACAAGTGTGCCCCCAGTTTCAGCTGCTCACTGAGCAACACTGTGTAGCACTAAGCAGGAAGTGTCTTTGACCCTGCTTTGATTGTTGTTGCTGCTGTGTTATATACAGAAACACAACAATATAATATGACTCTAAACATGTCAACTTTGAAATTTCATAACACATCGGGATCTTTCCAAGATCCTAAGATGATGTTAGGTTTTGGTGGATAATGTGAGCATAACCCAGCAGGGCAGCCTTTTGCAACTGACAGATGTTAACCTTGTCAATGTTAAGCTGTTTTAAGTGCCATCCAAGGTCTTCTGGAATGGCACCCAGTGCGCCAATCGCCACTGGGACCACAATTGCAGGTTTGTGCCAGAGTCTTTGAACTTTGATCTTTAAGTCCTTGCATTTCATAATTTTCTCTGTTTCTTTCATGCCAATCCTGCTGTCTCCTGGTGTAGCAACATCAACGAGCCACACCCTCTTCTTTTCAACAATGGTGATGTCAGGGGTGTTATTTCCAAAACTTTTATCAGTTTGTATTCTGAAGTCCCATAATATTTTGGCCTGTTCATTTTCAACCACTTTTTTAGGTTTATGATCCCACCAGTTCTGTGCTGCTGGCAGATGGTAATTGTGGCACAGATTCCAATGGATCATTTTGGGAACAGTGTTGTGTTGCTGTTTATAATCAGTCTGTGTGATCTTTTTGCAGCAGCTGAGGGCATGGTTGATTGTTTCTCCAACTTCCTTGCATAATTGGCACTTGATGTCTACAGGTGATTTTTCTATTTTGACTTTTATTGGATTGGTCCCTATAGCCTGTTCTTGTGCGGCTAAAATCAAGACTTCCATTTCTTTCTTTGGTGTTTCTTCTGTCAGCCACAGCCAGGTCTTTCCTCGGTCTACTTTCCCTTTGATTTTGATTATTATTGTTGTTGTTGTAAAAAAACAGCAGTCTATTGCACACTTCCTATTCTGATCACACGTTTATGTATGTAAGAATAGTTACAATGATGTTCTCAACTTAACCAAAAGAACTTGTGTCTAATCATGCATACCTATGACACAAGCCCATTTAATAATTATTCATAGCAGTTGTCACTCAGCATATGGAATTAATGAGCTGATAAAAGATCTAAATATTCCTGTGGAGTGAGGTGGGCATGAAAGCATCATCAAGAAGGGAGAGATGTGTCAAAAGAAAATTTACTGTGAACTCTGAATTTAGGTAAAAAATAGAAATAATTACTGTAATTTAAAATTTCATTAAAATTGGCAGGGCTATGACCAGCCGACTTACATAGTATCTAGGTCTGATGCCCTCTACTGATAAACACCTTCAGAAGCACTTTCTGCTCTCTCTTCCCAAGGTAATTTCTCTTTATGCTTTTAAAGAAAAAGACACATTTGTACATTTCAGAGGACAATTCTCACTTGGCCTCTTAGTATGCAATTAGACAACATCTGGGCAGGTGCATCTTCACTTGCAGGAGGTGTTTATAGCCTACAAATCCCCCTGCCTGCTATCACAGAATTGTGTACCACAAGCATACTAACCCTTACCTAACATGATTGAAAGCTTACCTGAAGTGTCCACGTGGTGACCATCTGTACTATTTCTGGTCTGAGGGGTTATCTGAGGTGTAGCCCAAGTGCGCTGGCACCTCTAATGATGCCTAATGCGACTGTGAATGTACAGAGTATCATTGTTGCCGTGACAGTGCTAGTGTATGCGCAGTTACACAGGGCACTGCAACCAGAATGACAGCAACCTGTGGAGGATCGGACGTGTTACCAGACACAGGTAAGTGTCCGGTTGTGTTAGGGCTAGGCTAGCGTGTACCAGTGTTCCTAAGTATGAACACTAGTACCCCTTAGTCTCTAATCTTTCCATATATACATATTCTTTATAGGGAGGTTACTGTTTTATCATTATTCTAACATAAAGTTCTATGATTGCACCAATATTACATATCCAGTCCATGATATTGTTGATCTTATTGTTCAGTATTTTTCATCTGTTCTTCCCAAAGAGTTCAGAAACTGTTTCAAGACTTTCTTAAATTTAGCTTGCTTATGCAATCTCATCAATTCTTTGTTTTTTCATCTATCAATATCTCTAAAAAAAATTGATATCATTTCCCCATAGTAATGCCATTAGCAGTTTTCCAGTGTTGTGTTATAATTGGACCATATGAATAAAAAATTTAACCAGCAGCTTGTCCTTGATTATTTGGTTTCCCCATCAAATAGAAGCAACAGCCCAAGTTTGGGTGTTAAAATTACATGTGAACCTTGTACATTTCCTATTTCTTGTACTGTGGCTATGATCAGATACTGCAAAACCAAGCATCTCTAAGGCAGGCCAATGATATCTGACCCTCCCCGTCTCCTGAACATTATGGGCTAGAAAAAGTGATTTAGAGAAAGTTTGGGAACGCAAGGGCTGCACATTGTCTCTGTCTGGTGTGTCTAATGTGCCTCTTTTGTTATGTCTAAAAACAGCCTATCTTTCTCAAAAACTGCTTAATCATTTGATAATTTGGACAACATTGCCCCTAACATCTGTGGACTGTCCTCTGCAAAAATGGTTACATAGCTTACCCAATATGAGCTGGTAATTTACCTGTTCTGTTCTTAGTAGATGTCTGTTCTTAGAACTAAAAAAAAAAAAAACTTCCAAATTCACTTCCATCACTCCAGTGCATTTGGAATGAATCTAATATTTTGGGTCAGCCATCGTTTTTACGATCCTTGCAATGTGAATAATTGGGCTGCATCCACATGCATTAAAAAGTGGCCCAAAGGTGGCAGCATGTGACAACCAATGTTCCCATCCCACCTTTGATCGACAGTAAAGTCCAGAAAGTACATTTTGGAAAGGAGCACTAGTGTGTGGTTGCTACGGTCCCTCAGTTGGCTTCTGAGCCTTTTCCAAAGGATGCGACTTAGAACCCTTGTACAACCATTTTCCTTATAAAGCCACAAGAGAAAAGTAGCCATTGTGATTGCTTCGTCAAGAATGTACCACAAGGGTCCAGTGTTTCCCAAACCTTTGACATATGTGTATCCCTTCTATAATTTTCGTAACGCTGAGTAGCCCTCATAAAAAACAGCTAAGCATAGTGCAGTGGATATTCCCACGTGATCCCCACCAAACTCCGGTGCAACGCGTACCCCCACCAAACTCTTCCCGTACCCCTGGGGTACGTGTACCACACTTTGGGAAACACTGGATTAGTCTACTGTTTGTCTCCTGAGTTTACTATATGCAAAGGAGAAACATTGCTTCTTGGTCTGTCAGGTATGGCAGTTCTCTCTGGTCAGCGTGAGGAGCAGTCTTCTGAAAATAAAAGTTCACACATCCTATAGTCTGACCCTGACAAATTGCTCTGCAAGGGTTCAACACAGCGATCCTTCCAACTGTAAGATGATAGGCCCAAATGCGACATGAACTGAGTTTACCTGCTGTGCTTTACATTTGCACTTCGTTTTGTTTCAGTCTTAATCTTTTTCTGTGGCTTACAAAGATGCTTTGAGACCTAAAGCTAGATACAGTCTAATTCAAAACATTTCTTTTACTATTTCTTAGCCTATTTGAAATTTCAAACACAACCAAGCCACCTCCTCTGGGCAGGATCAAAATAACCAGCACTTGAATCAACACGGTGTTTCTCACACATCATAAAATAAAAACACCAAGGGTGAGCCTCTGTTGGCTGTGAACGTAAAAGAAGACATGATGTTTCATTTTTTACTCCTAACCCCTGTACCCAAAGGAAGCTTGCAAGATCTGAAAGCAGGCAGCCCTTTTAACTGGGGAATGCTCTCAGTCTGGATGTTCAACTTTTAATTACTCTATTAAAATTCTTGTGATTCATCGTTTTTCAAGATGTGGAAAGTTAGCAGCAGCAGCAGTAGCAGAACATGCTCGTGCCTGTGGAAGCTGGGGACCTTCTGCGATTACCTTGCTGAATTGCTCCAGCCCCACTCGGTCACCAATGCAACACACTTGGAGTTGGTGCGGCCCTTGCCAGATCAACCCAGTGGTGGACTGGACTGCTAAAAAGCAGTCCACAGGCTGCCCAGCAGCAACCGGATCGCTCCTGGACAGCGGATTCTGCACTCTCTTTCAGGTGCTGTGCTGTGGCTACATGACTGCAGCTGTGCAGTTGCACAAGGCTTCCAGATTGCCATGGCAATGTCCAACTGTGCATTGGATTCTGGTTCAGACATTGCCCTCATGAACCAGGCTGGCCATTTGCACTATGTAAGCCTGAGGGCAGGGACCTGTCTAAGATTAATATAATATTGTAACCCACCCTGAGACCTTCAGGTATAGGGCGGGATAGAAATACAAATAAATAAATAAATAATAATAATAAATAATACTGGCCAGGCAGGAAGCTAGTCCAGTGCGCCTAGTGCAAACAGCTGCCACCATGTCCCAACCATAAGGCAATGTCTGAAAGACTAACTCCTGACCTACCTGAATTGTGTCCCCATACAGTGTACAACAAGAATTAGACAGGATCTGACTGATGACAGAATGGCACCATTGGAGTTGCGGTTCCCGGTGGAGTGGAGGTGCACAAAACTGCTCAAGCACCTAACTGCCGCTAAACCATGTAGTGGCTTTCAGTCTTTTAAAATTATTTATAAATTTATTATTATTAGTTATTATTATTATTATTATTATTATTATTATTATTATTATTATTA
>MTQE01002208.1:50514776-50532387 GCA_014337955.1 Aspidoscelis marmoratus | reverse complement strand
AACAGAAAAGGAATATTGGAGCGATGGCTTAGGTGGAAAAACAAGAAGCTTGGTTTTGGAAATATTTTAATGTTTTTTCTGTGCCTCCCAGCCCAGTCCTGGCTTTCTGTGTCGCTAAAGGAGGGGGGATGTGGCATTTGCAGCTGGTGACACAGGGATGGGCTGACATCGGTCTGGCTTCTAATGAGGAGAGAGGAGGTGGCGCTACTCCCCTGTGCCAGGGTTTGGTGTGGTTTGCATGGGGACAGATGCATCCACGCCCAACCCGCACCCAGCCCGCATCACTGGGAATGGCATGGGGATGGGCTGGGATCGATCTCGGACCTGCTCCCGGTCCCATGCGTGCACATTCTGCACCAAACGGCATGCATGGGGATGTGGCCACTGTGACTCTACTGAGAAAAAAAATGTTGCATTTCGGTAGGAAGGGGAGACATTAACCAAAGCCTGGTGGTATCACCATGTAGACAG
This sequence comes from Aspidoscelis marmoratus, assembly GCA_014337955.1. Lineage (NCBI taxonomy): Eukaryota > Metazoa > Chordata > Lepidosauria > Squamata > Teiidae > Aspidoscelis > Aspidoscelis marmoratus. The sequence goes on along the minus strand of MTQE01002208.1, from coordinate 50,531,916 downwards.
TTAAAATGTGGCGGGAAACTTCCACTGGTTAATCTGCAGTCCAGAATTGTTAATTAGTACAGAACCTGAACATAGAAAGTGCTCTGGTAAAGCATAAGATGTCACTGTCATTTAGAGCTGAATAAAATTAAGGTTAAACTGTTCTTTGTATGAGTTGGATTCATTCCTGTCAAATGGCAGGCATCACAGGAGTTCTTGAAGAGTTTGGGGAACATAGGTCATTGTACCCATTCTAGATTATCTAGACCCATTTCAATCTGACTTCAGACCCGGTTATGGCACAGGATCTGCCTTGGTCACCCTCGTTGATGACCTTCTCCGGGAATGCTACCTTGTTGGTTCTCCTGGACCTCTCAGCGGCTTTTGATACCATTGACCACTTTATCCTTTTGGAGAGGCCATGGAGTTTAGGAGTTGGAAGCAGTGCTTGGCATTGGTTCTGCTCTTATCTCCAGAGCTGAACTCAGATAGTGGCTGTGAGAGATACTGATTCGACACCCTGGTAACTCACTTGTGGGGTTCCCCAGGGGTCTATCTCATCTCCCATGCTATTTAACATATGAAGCCATTGGGAGAGGTCATCAGGAGATACAGAGTGCGGTGTCATCAATACGCAGACGATACCCAGCCCTATCTCTCTATGCCATCTGAATCAGGAGAGACAGTCAAAGTGCTTGACAGGTGTCTGGAGGCAGTAATGGGCTAGATGAGGACCAATAAATTAAAGCTGAATCCAGACAAGACAGAGGTGCTGTGTGTCACAGGGTCTTGGGTCCATGTAGTTGGGAGATACCCTGGCCTTGATGGGGTTGCAATGCCCTGGAAGGGACAAGTGCATAACATGGGAGTACTCCTGGACTCCGCACTAATGCTTGAAGCCCAGGTGGAGGCCCTGGCCAGGGGTGCCTACTCCCAACTATGGCTGGTGCGTCAAATGAAGCCTTTTATGGACAGAGATGACTTGGCCACAGTTACCCATGCTCTGGTAACCTCTAGACTGGACTACTGCAATGCACTCTACATCAGTTGTTCTCAACCTTCCTAATGCCGTGACCCCTTAATGGAGTTCCTCATGTTGTGGAGACCCCCAACCATGGGGGTGGAGCAGCTGGGAGGTGGGAGGGAAGGATGGTGGGTGACTCATCGTGACCCCTCTGAAAGGGTAGTTCGACCCCCAAAGGGGTCCCGACCCCCAGGTTGAGAACCACTGCTCTACATGAAGACAGTTCAGAAGTTGGAGCTAGTACAAAATGCAGCTGCCAGAGTGCTGACCGGAACAACTAGCTGGGTGCACATCATTATGGTCTTAAAAGAGTTGCACTGGCTGCCAATTCACTACCGAGAGAGGGCCTTTTCGGTAATGGCCCCCAGGTTATGGAATAGTCTCCCCCCCCCCCCAAGGTGCATCAAGTCCCTTCTCCGTATACATTTAGGAAGGTGGTAAAGATGCACCTCTTTGCCCTGGCCTTTGGCTAATGTCACCATCCCCCCCCCCCCCCGGAGCTATTAGTATTTTAATATTGAGAATAAGTTTTTAAAAATATGCTGAATTTTTCATTTGTCTGCTTGTTTGATTTTAAGTGTTTTAATGGATTTTGTTGTTTTTACCTACTGTTTTAAAACTTGTAAGCTGCCCTGAGACTTATGGGTATAGGGCAGGATATAAATATAAACAATAAATACAATAATAAATAAATACCCATTGAGAAAATATCCTGCTATGAGCACTGTGCCTACTGCTTCAGTGGCAGAATGAATGAAGGCACCCTTATCGGGCATTTCTGCACCTACTTTTAATTTGGATTACAATCCTTGTAGTCCACTTCAGGGCTTCATTGGCCAACATGTTAGTGTGGATCTGTGAGGCCCAGCCAATCACTGGTACATCTACATTAGATGAAGCATGATCCAGATCAAGAGGCCCTTTATCTGAATGGCAGACCTTGATATTGAGCCCTCAGGCTTTGGGGATGGTGCAGGGGCTGTCCTGAACAAGCACCATCACGCAGACAGCATTGTTCCAGACCGTAGCAAGCTGTGTTCTGGCTCAGAAAAGGGAAAGTGCAGAAAGGCCCATAGTCTTCTGATTCACTGACCCTTCAGGCAGTGTAGGATGATCCTGTTTTGTGAAGTACACAGAATGGCTGTCTTTCAGGGCCATTTCCTGTGATCCCCCAAATAGTCCTCACCAAAAACATCTTTTCCTTGGCTTCAGTGTTTTTGTGACTGGGTGCACAGGTCTTGCTGTTCTAAGACCCAGAATGCTGGCTTGTAAGTGCTTCGCCCTTGAAGCAGCAGGAACCACAGTTGTGTGACTTGTATCTTAGCCTGGGGAGAAGAAAAGCACCCATGACTAGTGCTTTGCAGTCCAAAGGCATCAGGTGCTGCTGTTATCAACACACTTAGAATCTTTTCATGATCAAGACGTAACTAGTTTGCTGTAGCTTAATGATGCACCATTCACCTGGCATAGAGAAGGTCCCAGGATAAGTCTCTGAAAAATGTTGATGTCAAATCAACATCCTTTGTAATATGTCATGGTTCGATTCCCACAAATTATTGTGTCATGAAAAAACTGTTATGCAAGTACACTAACCCTCCTTTATCCATACCTTATATGTTTCTGCACTTTGCTTCAGACAACCCCTGGCATCGGCAGAGGTGCAAATGGTCACTCCTCTGGCTGGAACAGGTAAGGCTGCAGACATGTCTTTAGGGTAGCTTTAGGAGATGTTTCTGGTATGGAAACACCTTCTGCAAGTGCAGATGGTGCTTCCCAGAAACTACCCCAGGATCTACTAGCAGGCCAAGTGCGAACTGGCCTCTGATTAGCTCCTGGAAAAGAACTTTGTAGTAACAGTCCAGATACAAAAATTATATCCCATTAATTTAAAGGGCAAAATTCTAATTCATTCTAAGGGCCTTTCTATACTTGGACTTATCCTGGAATCTCAGAATATGGACATTTTCATGTTTAATTTTTGTTGGATACTATCCCATGAACGCTAAATTCAGGGATAGTAGCCAGCATTCACACTATGAGCACCAGCCCCATCCCAAACCTAACCCAGACTTACTTGGGCCCCACTGAAGTGCAGACGGTCATGTTTGGGACTGTCTGCATTGCTGCAGCAATGGCCATGTGAACCAGGCTGTTGCTATGGTGATCAGTGGCACAGTATCCTGTACCACCTTGCCCCCACACAGTGTTAGCATATGGAAGTAATATTAACACTGCATCTGGAGAGTTTCTTGGGAGGATTCTAGATTTCATCAGGGCAGCTCTGGGCTGCTGTGGGATGGAGGTGGCACTGTGGTGTGAGTATGTTCTGTCCCAGAGTGTGCTGGGCCATTCTGATCACCACAGTGCAAACAGGCCCTGTTATCTGGCTTTAAAGTTTCCTATCAGATGTCTTAACAGAAACAGTGGAAATGGCCCTCAAAGTCATTAGTTTTCTACTAATATGGTATAGGCCAGCGGGAGCTGTGAAAAACGTATTGGGGAGAAGAACAGAAGGTTTGTCAGCCGCTTTGAGTCCCCTTAAGGGTGAGATGAGCGGGGTCTATAGCAAACTCCTCCTCGCCCGATGCTTTTTCTCCTTCTTCTCCTTTGGCATTCTATGAATAGTGAATTAGAAGGCAGTCCTAGCAGTGGCATTACTCACGCATGTGTGACATTTGGAGGCCTCAACAGTCCCTAGAGGAGAGACTTCACTGCAGCTGATGCCTGTCATGGAAGAGTTTAATGGTGCTGCCTGTCGTGCCAGCAGGGCCTTTTTAATGAAAAGGCCCCAGAGCTCTGTAACGCTGCTTCTCTTTGTTTACTGCTGCATCTCCAAAGTCCCTGAGCAGGCAATAGTTGCCTGGTATCTTTTTAAACATGCTCTATTAACTGCCATCATTTTTTCATCACTCTTCTGGTAATATCCAGCAACACCTCTGTAATTTAGCGTAATTTGTTTTTATTCACAACTCTCACAAGGGTCAGGGGGAAAGGGGGCACTTTATCCATTTCAGTACTAAGCAGGCTGGAATTAAAGCTTTAAAATAGAGACGGCTAAACAGACATGAAAAGATAATGAGAGCTGAGAGGAAAGAGACAAGAAGAAGGGAGGAGGGAGGGCCTCTTCTCTGTTTCTCTGTGCACAGAATGAATTTGACTAGGCAAAAAGAGCTTCCTGGGCCCGTGGAACAATTCTCCTCATCACCGAAGGAGGTTGTTCTGATCCTTACCCTTCAGATTCCGGTTCTCCTATCTTCCATCAAATAATCAGGTTATAAGATGAAGTTTGGAGACCGTGGCCTTTTCTGCAGTTACCTGTCTTAGCTAGATCTGTATTAGCTTGTTCTGGATCAACTGCAGGCAGAGGCATCTTCACCGAGTGCGCGTAACAACAGCAAATGTGTGCTAGCACGGATGCAGACCACATTTACCTGATGTGGATCTACTCTACTCCTGTACAGCTGATGTGTCCTTAGCACCTCCTTGTTCTGGATTAAAAAGTAAGTGCACAAAGGGCCCATATTTCCAGCTTTTCTTTCTCCTGCTGTTGCTGACTGGCAATATGAAAATACTGTCTGGCTCTATAACATTTGCTGCATTCCACAGCACTGCATTTCCTGGGCCAAGGTGAGAAATGATGGGGGCGTGGGGCTTTCACCGGCAGTGTAATGGTAGAAGCATGGCTAAATAGTCTCTTTTTCTGTGAATGTCTGCAGCTGAGCGCCTCTAGCATGATGCCTCTGGTTGCATATATGGCCTGAGGCCCTTACCTGGCTCTTGATGTGAGGAACAGAGACCACTGACATAAAGTGGCCACCTGGAGGGTTTCTTTTCTACTTCCTCCACTCACTGCAGTTCTACCTGTTCTCTGCACAGACATTAAACACACCTCTCACCTTTCATTCTGGGCATCCTCTTTTTCAATAACAGCCAGGTATGAGGATAAAAAGATTCCAATTCTGTTGGCCTAGGAGCAGGCCATGGGCTGCAGTCTCAAGGACTAAATGTTGATTACTGAGGCTCTTCTATGCACAGGTAGTTTTGACATGACTGTAGAACTCTAATCATTTTAATGGCGAAGGGCCTTCAAATGCGGAGTACACTTAGCTGCCAAACAGCTCTCCACAATCCTGGTTGTTCTTCCCTTTAAACTTCCCCCTATCTATTCCATTTTTGCAATGTTTTGATTTGCCATTCTTCTTGCAAGACTCATCACGCTACAAGTAATCATCTCTGGCTTTTTATTTCCTTTGTCATATCCAGATATGAGAGGGCACAAGTGACTCCAAGCATGTCAGACCATCCCTGGCTAGCATGCACTTGTTTGCACCTCTTTTGGCAACAGTGTATGGGGCAGGGCAGCATGTCCATGGTTGTGAGAAATACTGCCTGGTCACCACAGCAGTGGCCAGCACACATGCCTGTTGCCACAGAGAGATGATCCCCTTTAGTATAGAGGCAATCACACTTACCCGTATATTCCGGCGTATAAGACAACTGGGCGTATAAGACGACCCCCAACTTTTCCAGTTAAAATATAGAGTTTGGGATATACTGACCGTATAAGAAGACGACGCCCAGTGTATAAGATGACCCCCGACTTTTGAGAAGATTTTCCTGGGTTAAAAAGTAGTCTTATATGCCAGAATATACTGTACCTGGCACTTAGTGAAGCACTGGGTATGTTTGGGATAGATCAGGCATTGCAAAGTGCAGACACCCAATCCATCCCCCATCTTTACTTCCCTGGGTCGGTTTCCCAGGGAAATTAATGTGCAAATGTCTTTACCAACCAACAAAAGACAATAAGAGACTGGAATTCTTGACTTCACTCTTCCAGAGCATTCACTTATTAACTACAGTATGCTATTTCAGAATGCTTATCAAAACCCATTTCCCTATTAAAATTTTCAGCTAAAACATCCATAAATAGAAATAAGCCTTGGCACGGAACAAGAGTATTTATTCAGATCTTTAATATTTCTGTTTCAGTATTAAGAAGGGTGGAGGGAAAATATAGTTCAGAATAGAGCCTCAGAGCCCCGAATAGTAGAATCCCTGCATCTTAATAAAAGCTCTGCTGCTTTTTCTTGCTATTTCCTCATCACCATATTTTTCATTGTTACTGCTCATTTTCAAAATTGAGCATGCAGAAAGGGCAATAAGAGTTGATTAAACCAACCAGGGTAGTTCAGAATCTACTGTTTTAGTTAAGCCCAAGACTCTGCATGTGAGCCTATCTCAAGGATTGGCGAGTCTTGGCATCTAAGGGTACAGTCTGACAGTGCTTTTTCAGTCACCCCTTTAAGAAAAAGTGCCCCTTTCATAGACATACATATAAAATGGCTCCTTCCCCTTCTTCTTGTGGCAGATGTATTGTCAATATGCTTGTGCTACACTTAAAAAGCATGCTTCAGAGGAGTCCACTTCCAAGAGAGTTGGAAGAGACAGAAAGCATCCTCTTGAGAACTCCAAGGAGAAAGCTTAAAGCTCTCCCCCTATCCCCGTACGAACAGAGCCCGATGTGTTTAATTAAAGACCTTCCTTTGGCAATCAAAGCTGTATTTAACAAAGAACCTAGAGTAATGCCATTTTGAAGGAAAGCTGGTGCCTCCCAATACTGTCTGATAACAGGTCACTATGGAAAACAAAGACAATTAATTTTACTAAATGATTAAGCTTGCTTAAGAATCTGTAGAGGTATTTGCTAGTGCCTGGGGAGATATTAAGGAAACCAGGTAAGAAACGTTAACTTCTGTGCCGTGTTTGCCAGGAGGAAGTTTAACAAGCCTCTATTTACCAGCATTTTCTTGATGACTCACTGAAGTAGAACTCTAAAAATTGATCCTAGCTGAATCTGTCAGCTACATACTTCAGTGCTATTTTCACAAATATGGGCAAGATTTTCTGAAAGCACTTGACCTTATTTATAGAACATGTTTCAAATCCCTGTTGGGCATATGATACTGGGTGTTTTCAAACAGCTATTTGTGATCTCCACTATATTGCCAAAGGTCATTCTGTCATAAATTCTCAGGTAGCCAGCTCAGTGTTTCAAACTGTTTCACCAGTTTGTTTTCACACGTTGAGGATCTGGGAATAGCAGGAAATAACTGTTTTTGAGGGCCTTCGAGTGCATTTAGGATTTTGAAAGCACATTGTGGACACAGTGGCCTTGTTATTGTTACTCAGGTGATGCTTTGTCTGATTGGAGATACCACTGCACCCTTGCATGCTAATTTGGAAGCGCTGTTATAAGCTCTGTGACAAGAGGCCTATTCATACTTAGGCCTTTGGCATGCAATTAGGACAGCTCTGGTACAGGCCATTCGCATTTTGAGAAGGCTGTTTCCGCCCAGAAGTGTCCTGGCCTGTACCAGAGCTATCCTAATTGCAGCTGAGGTGTGCTACACAATTTCGTGCTCTCAATGCTGCTTTATGGTGTTGAAATTTGGGGTAAGCAAAACCTACTCACCCTAGAGAAGTTTCAAACCCGCCAGCTCAGAGCCTGCTTGGGTGTCAACAAATCAACTCTATCTGCAGCTGTTCGTGCAGAACTCGGAATGCCACCCTTAAATTGTCAAATCCTTAAGAGACAAGTCAATTACTGAGTTAAGACAACAATAACGAACCCAGACAGATTACCTCACCTTTGCATGGTAGAGTAGGTTCAATCAAGGGAAAAGACCACCTGGCTTGCAAGCTTAGGAAATTCTTCGGCCTCTCTCTTGAAGTGCTAAGCGCCTTAGGCCCTAAAGCCACCTCAGTTATTTACCAACGGGCATTGGACACTGCAGCACAAATGGATGTCGCTGCCATAGCTCAGGCCACAGCTACACCTTACTTAGCCATGCACAAATGCCAGGTCAACATAGAGGATTATGACAAATTCCCAATGCCTTTACATCTTCACAGGACATTTACCAGAGCAAGATTTGATCAACTGGACATTATGTCCAAACTTGGCCACTATCAGGGTTTACCTTACAACAGGAGAATCTGTGTTTGTGGCGAAAACACTGTTGAGGACCTAGCACATCTATTTCTGAATTGCTGGCTTTACGAGAAAATAAGGGGCTACTATATAGACCTTCTTTTTGACAGCTATAGCCCAATGGATGATACTGGGAAACTCCACATACTGCTCAGGGGCTCGGACAGGCAGTCCGTTATAAAGGTTGCACTTTTTACCCTGAGGGCAATGAAGATCCGTGCAGATTTTATCAGATTTTAAGTTTTTATCTATTGTATTATATTTCTGTTTTTGATATGGTCATATGGACTAATCAATAAAATGTTTTACCTTACCTTACCTTACAATTTTGTGCTCTGCACCTTCTACAACCTTAACCCCAGGCTTACCTGAACCGTATGGTAGGGAGACCATTTATATTCTTCCTCCCGGGCTGCTCAGGAGTCCCACCCCCGGCTGCCGCTATTTTCTGCTGCCAACCACGTCACACGCTGTGTGACGTGCCAGCTAGCAGTCTGATGCCAGGGTCAGGATTGAACCAGGGCGATGTTGTGTTGGGGTGCTGTGGTCCCCCACCGCCTGGGTTGGGTGTGCGGCAGCTAGCATAAAACTGCCTGGTGCCCAGCACTGCCCAGGGGGCATGCATGTGGCCTCCTGTCCCCCAGTGCCATGCTCACCTGTTCAGACTGCCAGTCCAGTCTGGATCAGTCCCCCATGCCATTTACAGTGACTGATCCCAGGCAGGTCCCAGCTGGCTGCTGCCACTATGGGAGTTCAGGGTGGGCCCGAACTCCCATACAACAGCACCCAGCACAACACTGGTCTGGTCTGATCCCGCCCGCAGCATTGGACGGTGAGATCGGTAGCGGCCAATGGTGACAGCCCGGGGGCAGGAATTCTGGCTCCTGTGGTGGCAGTGTGGGCTGGTAAACACATGGGACGGGTTGACCATTCACAACTTGGCCGGTAAGGGATGCTTTCGGAACACTTCCCTCACCAGCCAATGCGAACAGTCAACCTGTTCCCCCGCGTGCACCAGCATTAGCACACTACAGCTGTCAGGCTGTAGTGCAAAAAGACCCAGGGTAACTTTCATAAAACAGAAACAAGCTGATCCTGAGGTGAGTCATACAGTCAGCAATGTCTGCCACAATGTCTCACAGCTGTGAGATTCCTGGCTGGGCTTTCTCAGCTTGGACTGGAAATAGCACCAGAAGTAAGCCATTTCCAGCGTGATACAAAAACAGCCTAGCTGGAAACTGAGGCCTATTTGCACTAGGCCTCTTGAACACAATTAAGACAGCCCTGGGACAGAGCTTTCGCTCTGCTGGGCCGGTGGTTCTGTTCGGAATCGTCCCGTCCCATCCCAGGGCAGCCTAATTACGTTCCAGGTGTAGAGCACCAAATCGTTATAAGGTTATATAGGTTATAAGGCCTCCATAGTCTCCGCCCCTCATAATTACGGTATGGGAACAGGAGATTAGCCTCATTTACAGTCTCTGTTTGGAGATGAAATTCCTCTTCTCATTTCTTGGAACATCACTGTAGAAACGCTGAGCTACAATAAGCAAAACAAGAACAAAGGGCCTTTCTCTATAACAGCGTAAAAATTCAATTCGGGACATACCAGGGCAGACAAAAGGATTTATTTTGTAAAGTTAAATTTAGAATTCTGTATTATGAAATGTGGCATTGGTCACCACCTTGGTTGGTTTCATAAAGGATTTGGATGGACCCATAAATGCCAGGGCACCAATGGCACCAATTTGCTCCATTGGCAGTAGAAGGCAAACACCTACTAAGTCACATGTTGGAAGACTGAAAGTAGAGCAAATTGTTTGTTCAAGTCCTGCTGGTGGGTTTCTTTGTGCAGTTGGTTGGCTACTATGAGAACAGGCTGCTGGACAAATGGGTCATGGGTCTGATTCAGTGGGATACTTCTTATCTTCTTAATAGAATGAACATTTTAGAGAAGCAGCAGCAAGAATTTTAAAAAAGGACAGTTCACGATGCCTACTGTCCATGCGCTGAGTTTTAAGACTTGGAGACTCTCATTTTTATGGTTCTTTTCCTTTAAACTTGAATGCTTCTTACACAGTAGGAGCTGTTCAGCAGACAACAAAAATGAACCATTCTCATACAGATTTTTCCTGCTTGCTTCCTTCCTCTGGGATTTTTTTTTAAACCGCTGTAAGATTTTCTGTTAGTGTTCCAATAGCTAAGGTCAGCTATGTTCTGCTACCGGCTAAGATGATGCATTCTCCTCCATCCACCTTAGCTGTGGATTATGATGCATTGTATTTAACTTCTTAGAAGACCATATAAAGAAACTTTTGGGCTTGTGCACAATACAGTTGTTAGATTGCTATCTGGATTCTGGCAATATGATTGTGCAAAACTCTAATTCTCATGATTTCTCTGAAGTCGCCATTGCAATTAACAGAGGCAGGATCTGCAGAAGTTGCCTAGAACAACCCAATCTGTTGGGTACTTGCTGTCCCTACTGTCACCACGGGAATGGATGGTGGCAGCACTTGTGAGATCTGGTACACTGTCTCCCAAGATCCATTAAGGAACATGCAGAAAATAGCCATCTTCTGGGGGCATTGCCCAAGTTGGAAACTTCAGTCCTTGGCTTCATAGTTAGCATGGGGGGAAACATGCAAACAGTGACCTTTACGTTTCCAGGGGAGAGGCAGGCATTCCCACCCATCAGACATCCTGACCAACAGTTGTACAGATCCCGCCAGAGACCTTTGTAATGTTTTAATCATATTTTCATACTGGGTTACCAGAACACACACACATAAATAAAAGTGAAAGCTCAACTTTTAAAAATGCTTTACACACTTCCAGTGAGTAATAGATTTGTAGCTGTTGTAGTTTTTATGGCTGCCAGACAGCTTACTTGGATGGCAGAATTACAATGTATTTTGCCTTCTTACAGCCCTAAAAATATAAATCCAAACACCAGAGATTTAAATCTACATTCTTGGATAAATACTTGACACGAGGCAGATCTTCGCCTCTAACATTAACAAGTCTGTGCTGACAATGAATGTTGACTTGTGGAAAAAACAACTTGGTAATATTCCAAGAATGATGAGCTTGTCCCTTTTTCAATTTCTCTTCATTGTTAGGTAGTTTTCCTTCACAGCGTAGCATGATCTGATTTGTGTTCACAGTGCTTTGAGGTAGAAATCTAGTTCCCTTCACAGTCACAACTCTGCAACTGGTATGCAATAATACGGCACACCAACACCTTTCTGAGAAAGTTTGACTTTGGCTCAAGCTAAGAGTCAAACTGTGCAAGTTGGTAGATAGCTTTAGAAAAGGAAGATAGACCCACCTGTTTATACTGGAAGCTATTAGAGGAGATTGACCTAGGCTGCATCCAGACATCACTTATTCTGTAATTTCTGGATATTCCAGAATAAAGCATGGATATTCCAAAATATCCATATTTTATTCTGGAATATCCATGCTTTACTCAGGAACTTCAACCCTTGTCCTGATCTGGTCTTTTTTCTCCTGCAGTTTGCCTAAGAGATAAATCTTCAGCTCATTAAATCTACCTTTTGCATCCTTGCTTTCCCAAGGAAGCAAAGAGGGGGGACAGTTCTGTTGTCCATACTTTGGGATGCCAGATCTATCCCTAATCTTGCCAGTGCTTCCCTAAGCACTGGCAAGGTGCAGATCTCAGCTACGGTGCCAATGTGCCTGTATTGCATTGTTGCCACAGTGATGGAGTGATGCAGTGCAGTGCTAACCACACCTGCGCCTGCATTACCCCTCCCCAGGCTCCCTTTGAACTTCTCCAACCAGGAAGATGTATGAACGGAGCCATGTCGGGTGGCAGGAAGAATAGGTGTTGGGCAGGTAGAACTGCTCTACATCTACATGCATGGGGAGAATTCCTGCATGCATGGAGCTGTGTCTAGGGGAGCTGTAGCTCTGTGCAATATGGATGAACTTTGCAGGAGATCCCCCCTAGTTCTCCAGTGATGTAAATGCAGAAAGGTTTTGTTTCAATCAACCGGAATAAATCCTGTTACCATACTTTCTAGTTACTTTTACAAGGCTGTTTATATAGCTGCTAGTTACCTGACTGGCCTCTCAACAGATTTGGTCCACAGATGGTCCAATGCATCCTGTTATCTTATTTGAACCTTTTGTTTTAGAATTTCTTTCACCCAGCCTTGAATGAGGTTTTTTCCTTTTCCTTTTCACATAAGCCCTCCTACTCTTCTCGTTCTTTTTTATCTCCTTCCATTTCTCCTTCCTCCTCCTAGATCTGTTGTGTTTTTTCCTGTGCCTGCAACAACTTTCTCCTTCACTCCTTGGCACTGATCTATCTCAGTTCACAACCTTTTTTGAGCCACTCCAGGTTCACGTCATCGGCTTCTGTGCTGCCATTTGATTTTCATTTGATTCATGTCCCAGCCATCATGACTCAGATGTTGGGTCTCAGCTTTCATTTTAACCATTTTATGGCAAATACAACAGCTGTAAACAAGAACCGTTTCACTATTGTACGCCATGTAGCCTCTAACACCACTCCACTGTCTATGAGCCGGGTGGGGGGTCCGGGGGTGGGTTTGTTTTGAAGTTTTTGTCTTTAGATTTATTCAAGAATAAATTCTGAAACACATTCCGAATTATTGTGCTCCCTCCTCTCATCAGGTCTCAAAGCCTCTGACTTATTTAAATATAATTAACACATATTAACTGGTTGGCGTTCAGTACAGTAGAAAATTACTCAGATCTTCTATGTTCTAAAACTCATCCTTTTCAGGCTGCCAGATGGAAAGTGAATCTTAGAATGAAGGAAGGAGTTAATTCAATTGTCATGGCTTAATTTTTTGACGCATCTGAATTTGCCTGTCAACTATCAAGAGCCTATTTCAATTTCTTTCTATGATGAAAATACCCTAAGGACTTGAAACATTAATGGGACAAGTGTGCAGGTCACCTTCATCACAGACTGTCAGCTACTGCCAGCAATCAAATTCACAGCATCCACCGTCTGGTCCAGATGTTCTGCTGCCCAGGGTACTCCTTGTACAGGAAAGGGACATTACTAAATTCTCCTGCAATCTTGACCGTCTGTATCAAAGGTGAAGGAGTTAGCATAGACCTTTCCCCCTTCCATTTGCTAATAAGCCTACGTGGCATGTAATTTGGTTTTGATCTGTATTTTTGGCTAGGCTTAAATTCTTTCCATTGCTTATTTGAGGTGTATTCAGTGATGAACTTTGCCCAAAGTTAGCACAGAGCACATTGATCATTTTGAATAAGTAGAGATTCTTGGAGAAGAATCAGTGATTTACTTCAAATTCTATACCACTCTTGCAACAATTTTGCAGACATCTGCTTCACTTCTGGTCCCAATTCCCACTTCACCAAAACCTACTTGTGAGCACTTGTGAAAGACTTGTTGTAACCATCTCTCTGTTCCTCAACCTTCAGAAATCGGCTACTTTCGTGCCCTACCAAATTCTGGAGTCTGATCTCAGCACATTCTCATACTGGTCCTGTTCACACTTCCTGTTGTGATCCTGAGATGGAAGCACAAAGGCAGCAAATAGGGTTCAATGTCCATGTTTCACTCCATGCTGTTTGCCTCCTATTTATGTGAAGAGCACCCAATAATCCAATTAAGCTGGATGAACTTTGTATAATATTTGACTTAATGGAACATGACTCATCTGGCTATTTCTGGTTCTGACTTAGTTCATGACAAAACCCATGTTGAAGAACTTGTAATATGAAGAGGAAAAGGGTCATGCTTTGCACTCAGCTCTTACTCAAGTGATGAAAAGCCATATGGTTGCCTCTTCTGGAACTTTTCTGATGGCTGTGTGCCAGTACCAAAGAAATCCTTTGGAGCAGAGGAAATCTGTATAGAATATAGCTTAGTAACTAGGGTAGATGGAGGACAGTTTTTAAAATGCCTCCTTTCCTCTCCTCCTTTCTTCTATTTTTCATTTTTAAAAATACCATCATTAGTTTAACGGGAGGAAAAACAGCAATGGCACCATCCACATGGGAGCTTCGGGTGTCCTCATTTGGACACCCTTAGGGCTTTGCATCCATATACATTCACACCCTAACATATCCCAAGAGTCGACTTACCCTTAATCATCTTTAAAATGACTGATTGTGGCAGTTGAGATGCATGGAGAGGGGGAGGTGAGTTACTGGGTACAATTCCCACCTAGTTTGTGGCACTGAAAATTGGTGACTTCTAGCCATACCTTCAGTATTGAGAAAAGTCCCAGAGGGGAGTCTTGCTATTGTCAGGAGAGTGTGCAGCAGCATCCCCTGCCCCCATGACCAACAGCATGGGCCCACCATAGTTCCTGCCGCTGCACCAGCCTTTGGAAAGGACTGCTGTGCAGATGCAGTTCCTTGTCAGGTGAATAGGTAGGCAAATTGTCCTTTTATTTTGTCATTGGAGCTTTGCACATCATATTAAGGGTTTAAAAGGCAGCTCACATTGTTGCAGAGGGGATGGGAGGAACAGCCTGGACAGAGGAGGGAAGGACTTGAGGGGCAAAAGACAGACAGAAAGAAGAGCAGAAGGATAGAGGCATATATTCTAGAGGGAACCTCGGTCATGGGATTCACTCAAGACATGAAAGTCACAATAAAGTCAAACTGGCCATAATCACAGTTGTGGCTACTCTTCACTAAACAAACAAACCAATTAAACCAAAATAAACAAAATTATTTGAAAAATTACCCTGAGAATTTGGATGCATCCAGACAGGGTCAAAACTCCATAATCATTTCATAATTGTACCTGATTTGGCAGGCATTATCATAGTACTCCCTATACAGTCCCAGAAGATAAATACAATTGGGTTATCTTAAGTTACTTTATTTCACATGGTGGCGGTGGCAGCAGCGGAATTAAAAAAAAATACAATTATCGGGTTACTTTTATTCCGGTCAAATTAACTATTCTAGCACCGTTTCCCATAACTTGCAGCTTTGTCTGGATTACCATATGAGAAGAACAGCAAGAGTTTGGCATGAGGTGACACTACCTGGAACTACTTCACATAATACTTTTTGTCACCTGTATGGTGCGATGTGAGGGCTAGGTCACGTGGAAAGAAAATCTCACAGCTGTAACATCATTCTGCTGCTGAGGCAAATGTTAAAATGCAAAGTATTGATCTAATGTCTAGATTATGTGTGTTCATTCCGGATGTACTTTACACTGATAAATCAATAAATTGTGGAATAAATAAATCATGCCTTTGATGAGGCCTCTGCCTATGTAAAAATGCATAACATTGATTTGTCTGCTTAATAAAGAGTAGACTTTAAACATACTCTATCTGACCTGTTCAGATAATATTTCTTACCACTCTCAATACAGATGTCCCTTGTGTAATGTGAGTGTGGGTAGCATATTCTTGCTTTTACAAAGGTGGCAAAGTGTGACTTCTTAGGTATAGCTTTTTTTAAAATATTATGTTTTAATTCATTTGGCAAAAAGTGACTTCCTGTGTGCCTGTGTATTTAAATACAATTCTAGCTTTCTGAATTGTGATTCACCTTCTGAGATGCCAATAACATTAGTGTAAGGATCTCATCTCCAATTCACTGATGGTCTGGGCCTTCCCTCCATAGTGCCATTGACTGATCATGACTATCTGGGTTTCTCCTCTGTGGCATCATTGGCAGACTGTACCTCCATTCTCCCAGTGTCCATTTTCTGGAGGTGGCAACTACTGTAGTTGCACAACATAGTTTTTGCATGGCATGATGGGTTTTGCAGCTATGGCCAGCTCTGTGAGATACAACCAGAACCTCCAGATGCCAATGTCCTGCAGTTTATCAGCTTTGTTTGAAGCATTCTAGGTGCCGGCAGATTTCTCTTTGATCCAAACCTAATGAATCAGATCAGAGGTTTTTCAGGTGCACAAAGGACTTCAAAGGAGGTCAATCAACTGAAGGGCACCAGAACCAGGAGCTTCTAGAGCAGTGATGGCCAACCTATGACACGCGTGTCACAGGTGACACACCAAGCCCTTTTGGGTGACACACATGGTCACCCTGGCACCTGGGCGTATAGTGCTTGCTTGTTGTTGAAGTGTACGAAATACTAACTTTCAATTGAAGATTTAGCAAACGAAATTCAACAACAAAAGTCACTAAAGAATTATTTGTTTTTGCTTTTAATAAAATACATATATCACAAATATAACTTTTTTACTAGAGCTAGAAATATCACAAAATTATGGATATTTCTAGATGTGACACAGCACCCGAGTTAAGCTAGGTTTTCTTGCAAATTTTGACACACCAAGCTCAAAAGGTTCACCATCACTGTTCTAGAGCATCTATGAAGCTGATGGGTAGGAGAGTCAGATCAGACAACGGGAAATATTTCTTCACCAAGAGGGTCACTGGTCTATGGAATTTGCTGCCAGAAGAGTTAGGAACAGCAACCAGCCTAAATGGCTTTAAGAAAGGGTTAGACAAGCTAATTGATGACAGGAGTTATCAGTGGCTACTAGCATGGATATCTAAGAACATCTTTCAGGCTGAAAGGACAAGCAGGATGCCTCTAAGGCCATTTGCTGGGATTCAAGAGCAGGGGAAGGTTTGCCCCGGCCTTGAGATGCCCAGGGGCAACTGGTAGGCCACTGTGAGACAGGATGCTGGACTAGATGGGCTGGGCTGTGGCTTGATCCAGCAGGACTCCTCCTATGTTCTTATCTGCAGGTGCTGACCACCACTGGGCTTGTCAGAACCAAACAATAGTATTGCACAAGGGGTGAATGTACTAGAAGCTTGTAGGGCCAAGAAAGGCAGAATCAGGCTTGAAGCGAGAATTCTCCAGAAGCAAAATCAATCTAGCTCTGAAGGAACTCAACTAGCTCATTTGACTTCTTCTTAGAGCTGCACGAGGAAAAGGCAGGTACCTATATTACAGCCATTTTATGTTATTTTAGAGTACAATTCATATTGGAAAGGTCACCCCCTGGTGCACCTGTTCTGATAAAACCGATATCTCTTGCAGTTGATGATATGTGGATCTAATCTAGCACATCTGTTTTGACATCTTTAAGGCTGGAAGGAAAGTGAAAGAAGTGTAAGATCATTTTGAAAGTAAAGATGATATTGGACTTTTTTTTTTTTTTTTT
>MTQE01002208.1:50474060-50497024 GCA_014337955.1 Aspidoscelis marmoratus | reverse complement strand
AAGGGAGGTGTTCCTGCCCCTTAATCATTCTGGTTGCCCTTCTCTGCACCCTCTCAGAGGGCTTTTCAGAGGAAAGATGGGATATAAATGCCATAAATATATTTTAAAAGCTGACAAAATAGTAGGCATTTAACAATGTTTGAGTCTCCCTGCCCAAAGGAAACCAAAATATGTATGTTTTTAGATCCTTTTTAAAGAAAGCAAGTGACAGAGGCTTCTGAATTTCCTGAAGGAAAGAATTTCACAACAGAAAAGGAAGTATCTTTTCCCCATTCTACATTGTATCTTCTTCAAATCTCAAATCCCTGTGTAGTCAGTACTTACTCCAAGGCCAGGACTAGCTAGGATTTTACAAGGGTCTTGAAACAGACCTGGAAGATCTGGTAGTCAATACAAATCTCAGAGCACTAGGGCAGTGTGATCTCTGTTCATATTATAAGTCAGGCAACAGTGTCAGGGACTGGACTGATTAGAGTAATTGGACCCTGGGCTTGACAGGTATCCTGCAAAAGAACAGCACCAGATCTTTGAGTTTCATCGCTCCTGGACTTGCTTGTAAGGAGTTAAAAGAGAGCTGAGAAACTACAGAACATCTAATTTCAACAACCAGTTCAACTCACTCCTGAGCTTTACTTATTAATGTTGTATAAAAACGACAATGAAAAGTTACCTTATAAGACCTTAATGGCCTTTCTGAATGCGGATGCCACAGCCACTGTCTCACAGTGTTGCAAAGATACTTTGCAATGTTTGCTAGACCAATGGTACACCAGAATCTGAGACATTCTAGTTAATGAACTAATCTCTGTTTAACACAAAGCAATGGAAGGTCAAGAAATAGATATTAACTTTTATCCAGCACAGAAACCGCTTTTTGAAGTTCTTCACAAAAAGCAGAAAACCTTGTTACTAATCTAAGAATTTGTGAAAGATTGGTTAAGGAAGAACTTGCTAACTGAATGATCCCTTTCTAACTTCATGTAATGATGTACTCAGCCTTTTCTTATACTGTACATTGCTGCAGCATTCAAAATGTGGCTAAGAAAGCCCTCTCTGCACATGCCACTTAAGGCTGGCTCCAGATACAGACCAAATACCTTGCTAACAAGCAGTATTCTGGAGGATAGCCCCTCTGTAATAATCAGTTGTTGGCTAGACAGTGGGGAGGCTGGCTCTGTCTGTGTGCATTGTAGTAGTGCACAAATCTGGGTATTTCATCTGCATAAAATACTTGGAAGTGTACAACTGCCACCACTGAACATGTGCAGCCATCTTTTTCAGCCACTGCATACCTAGGATGGTGGTTCCCTCCACATACTTATAGCACTATTTTCGGAAAACCTGCCATCAGAGTTGGGTTTCTCTGAAATAGGCTGTAGCTGAATTTAGAAGGGATACAGCAGGACTATGGTGGGGTTGCCACAGGTATGAATGGGAATCCCACCACAGCCTGACATTAAAGCACTACACATCTCCTGCTTGGATGGGGACTAACTGTACTAAGAATAAGGTGGCCAGCTTTCCCCCCATCCTTGGATGACTGCTGGGATACCAGGAATTCTAAACTGGACAAAAATTGAAAGATGACACTTTTCTTTAGGTTTTAGTTGACATTTTTAGATCTTAGGCCTATTCGCACTACAGCCTGTAGTGCATGATTAGGGAACTTCCAGGGAAGAGCATCAGCACCTTGAGGAGGCTGTTACAGCCTCCAGTGGTCCCCTGCCTTCCCAGAAGTTCCTAATCATGCACGAGGTGTAGAGCACAAAAACGTGCTCCATACCTTTACTAACCTTGCCCAGTCACTTACCTGGTGCATCCAGGCAACAGCCATTTGCACCTCTTTCTGTGCTCTGGAGTTGTCTAAGGTGCCACGCAAGCACACTGGTACCTCAGATGACCACAGATGTGACTGCGTTGTCATGGCGATAGTGCTGAGGCACACGCAGTCATGCTGCAGCCAAAATGGGGCTGCCCTGAAGAGGACCAGCCCCACAAACAAATCAAGGCAAGTATTTTATTGTGGAGGGAGCAGGGAACATTGACTAGTGCTCCAAGTGCGAGCGCTAGTCAACGTTGGTTCATTGCGCTCTTTTTCCATCCAGCTGATGGGAAGCGAAGTGAGAAATCACCCCTTGTGTAGCCATAATGAACAGCATTGTACAAATGTGAGTATGATGTTGATTCTTTCTTATTCTAGGTATCTGTTAAGAAATGTCCGATATACTGCATGGCACTGTGTTTGCACTTCACATATTTACCTGTATTCAACATGTTGCATAACAAGATCAGGTAAAGGACAAAGCGATTGAAAAGCAATGCTTGAAGTTAATTACTCAAAAGGAGTCCCAGGGCAACAATTTAGTGAGGAAGTTGGTAAAGACACTACTTGATTAAGAACACGGCAAAACCTGTGAGCTAGAAGGAGGACATAAGAAATTGGCTATCAAATGGAAGGGGAGAAAAAGCTAGAAGAGGAAGAAAGTTAAAAGATACTCAGCTTAAGGGAAACAGCAGAGATTTCTTTCAGTGAGAGCAGAAAGGCTTCTTTTGGAGGCTGGCTAGCATTACGGATAGAGGAATAAAAAAGGTTTAACAGTGGCTAAGTACAGCTAACTTTACTAGGTACTTCTTCTGGTGTTGTATTTGTATCTGCCTTTCCAGATTTTTTTCTTTAAATAAATAAAAACCCTTATAATTGTTATGAATTTTAATTTATTTCTAGTTCCAGTTCCAGTCACGTTGCAGGCTGAAAACCCTTTTTAATTACCTCATCAATGAAAAACCCAATCTCTGTCTGGTGGTTGTATTTCCCTAGAACTTAAAGATAAAGGCTTTGGGGGTTTAGGCTAGAAATGAGACCTAGAAAAAACCCTTTTCCTGCCACCATGGTTATTTGCCAAGACACAAGACCTCTGGATAATGAAAAAACTGACAGCCCATTTTTCAAGGAGGTCAACATGGGGATTCTCACTCTCCCTTTCTCTTCACAAAGTCCATCCAGCAGCTGATTAAATTCCCTTGACCCACGCTCCTTTAACGAATAGTCCAAAAAGCAGCTCAGAATCCCCTTAGCATCCCATCTCTAACCCAACTTTTCTAGCCTAGAATGTTCGTAAGAGAAGGGAAGGGCAGACTAGCCTGTGAACAACCCTTCCAAGACCTTCTCAAAGTCTCCTTAGAAGACTTTAAAAAAATTGAAAATACAACCTGGAACACATCTAAATAATAATCTTTTCCAGATGTTCCAACAACTGACCAATGAGCACCCTTTTAATATCTCTGCCCCCCAAAAGGGAATTTTTCTATTTGCTAATACTTAGACTTCCAGGAGATGGATGGAACGATGTTGGAAACACTTCCTCTCTCCATTATAGAGGACAATGGAAGCCCCCCTTTACCCTGTAATTGGCTCTAAATTCTTTCCCAGCTAGCTTTAACCAGCCTTTATATATAAGGATTAATAGGGCAAGTTGTTCGTTAGACAACTGTTAACACCACTAGTTGAATCCTTAGGCTGCAGTAACTGAAGACAACAGTATGAAAGTTCTTACTACTTTCTCAGGCCCTACTATAAACAAGCTAGAGACAAAGGAATTGCTTTTATCTGTATGGCCACACAGGACACTTTCCTTCCAGGCCTCCCGTCAGGACAAGTTTGAACTCTGTCACATTACAGCTTGACTTTTAAATCCCTATCCCAGCTGGAAGTTTACAATCTTCCTGATAAATGCCTCTTCTAGCTCTCCAAAGTAAATTAGGAGGTCCAATATTCCCCTTCTACTGGGGTCTGGAGGAAAGCTGAGGTCCAAGCAATCATCCATGTTTTATTCCCGAATATCAAAATGTAGCAGAATAAGTAAGTGATGCCTGGATGCAGCCACAGGCACTGTAAGAGGAGTGCCACCTTTGGCAGCTGGAAGATACAGAAGCAGAGTAGATTCCATATTCTGAATCAATACACCACTCCCGTCAAAGTGAGGGAAGAAGGGCCAACTCAGTAATACAGTCTCAAGTTCAACAGGAATTGATCCAACCCTGATAAAGGGGTAACTAGAATCCCTCCAGCCACAGCATCTCCATTCCAGTTTGAGCAAAAGGCAAGTTAAAGGTCTGGCCTGATTCAAGCCAGCAGTGCCTTATATGGTTGACATAGCAGCCCTGAGATGGATTGGAATCTGTGAATTTAGTATGGATACTGAACTCTCCTAGTGTTGTGGACTGTTCATATTTACTGTACTGGAACAGCTCCATCCCCTCTGAAGGAGGTCTATCCTCATGCTGTGCCACTGCTGTCATCTCAGAGTATTCAGGAGTTCCCTCCAGCTACATTAGTCTTCATTAGCTGTGGACAAGTAAAAGCTTGTCCACAGTTTTCCCAGGAGCAGCTAGTGAGTTCCTGATTGCAGCATTTGCACTCTCTTCTGGGTGTGAACGCTGCAGCTGTGCAGAGATGTGCCAGCTGTTGCTGTGGTCATTGCCATGGTGATTCAGCTGAGCTGGGCCATCTGCACTTCAAATGCTGATGATCTGGCTGGAGGCTGCACCAGCGCTTAAAGTGTGGATGCCTCCCTCAGCATTTGATCTTTGCCTCAGTGGAATGATATTGTTATGCCATGCCACTGAGTTAAGCACAAACAGGTCCTGTGTTCCCAGAGTTTCCTAGTGCCATACCACTCACTCAGACTTGGAGATTGTTGTATAACTGGGTGGGTAGTCCACCAAAAAGATTCCAGCACATCAGCAAAAATGGTACTTGAAATCGTGAAAAGTTAATAATGAAGTATATGGAAAAAAACATGACTACCCAGTACATTAAGGAGCAGTCAAAACCCACACCTTTTAATAAAGTCAGATGCATGATACCAAAAGCAAGCTAGCTATACTGTGCAACTGTTCCTATTTTCCAAATGTCAGGTACAAAGAAAGATAGAAGGGAGATGGGAGGAAATACTGGAGGACAAGAAAGGAATGATATGATGTATGTGCCATCTAAACAGTCGGAAAAAAAAGACTGTTATACATACATGTATCAACAGGAAAGCCTGCCAATAAAGCTAGAAAGTCTACCTATTGATTGTACCAGAGCATCTCCTATAAGATTTCATTAGGCATAATCCAGCCAAAATTAAGTAGTTTTAACATTTTTACTGACTGCAGCAGAAGATATTTTTGCTCAAGAATTATTTCCCATTTGTTTCTGTTGTGCTTAAAACCACCACACTTTGCTAGAACTGAATCTCACAGGATAAAAGGACTGAGCATGCTTGCACAAACATACCAAGAGGATGGGCTGAATTAATCCGATTTAGATTATCTCTTCTAATAATTGATGTTAATTAGATTCCTAATGAATGCTAGCCAGATATAACTGAGGTCCTTAGTTTGGTAAAATGCATATTTATTACAGTTTTGTCAGGAGGGAGCTGAAAGAAGAGGGCAACTTCTAGTCACCTATTTTTTTCCTTCTTGTCTTCAAGGATTCACATTATGAAGTTTCTCCATTTGAGATCTGCCCCATTTATGATCTTGACCCTGCTTTTGACACATTTATCTTATTCATATGCTATTCTTACTCTCATTGTTCTGAATTCCTTGCGTCCTCTCCCCTTTCTTTTACAGATCAAGGAATCATTATCCCATAACTTTAAATTGCTTACTGAAGATACCAAGTCCCTGCATATGTTAGCACATTTCATTCTGGTTTTTATTCATGCTTCATTGATGATAATAAAGATTTGCAGAATGTTACAAACCCGACATAAATTTCCTCTATAGAGTACTTGTGGCCCAAGCAGAAAGTGCTGTGAAGAACACATGCAAGTAACTTTGTAATGGGCTAAAAAGGCATCTCCCTTTCTCTTCTTCATTCCTCTCTTCCTCCCTATTTTGCTGCTTTCTTTCCTCTGGATAGAGAAAGATGGGAAGTGGGGGGGGGTTGGAAGTGTGTATATGTGTTTAATTGCTACGCAATTGATTTTATCTGTTCAGTCAGTTTATTCTTTTTGTTAAAACTGAGGCAAAAACCCTCTGAACCAGGCAAGCATAATTGAAAACTAATTTCAACTTTCAGCCCAATTAAATGATTTATTTAAATTTTCAGGAAATGCATTCTAAATTTGTTGGAGAATTAGTGCTATCATTTTGGAGGAGGACATGGTAATTCTTCATAGGCAACAAATTCTTTGGTCTTGAGCCGAAGACAAAACTTGGTATTAATTTAGTTGATGCTCTAAATGCTTCTATAATTAATTGCCATTATTCCACATCTGCAAGTAATGGAATTAAACCATGAAATGTATTGCACATTAGGCAAATTATAGTAGTAAAATATCCCTGTTTATAAGAGAGGCAGAAGTGCCATTACAGCACTAGATATTTAAACTGAGTTACATTATTCAAAACCATTCATGGACTGTATTACTATGGTGTAGGAGTTCTCCTTCTCCAAACATTTCTAATGGTAGTAGAATTAATGTTAAATACTTTGGGAAGTGACATACAGTGAGGCTTCATCCAGATGTTCCTTACTTATTCTGCTATCCTTGGATATTCTGGAATATCCATGCCTTACTCTGGAATATCCAAATATCGTGGAATAAGTAACCAACATCTGGATTTGGCTTGAGATTTTGGGCCTTTTCACACTTTACTTCAGTGGGTGTCTCCAAATTCCCTTCCAGCCTTTGCAGTGCAGATGGTCCTGGACTGTCCTTATCACCCTAGCAGTGGACCACTGATGTGGCAACTGTGATGTGGTGAGCAACTGTACAGTCACCCACTGTGTTTACATCAGGAAATGGTATTGATGCTACACCTGGAAGCTTACCGGGAGTGAACTAGATATTCCTGGTCAAACTGTGGAGCCATTTTTATTGCTCTACAGCTATGGAGGAGCAGGTCAACCTTACACATTGTGGGATGGAGGTGGTGCTGAGGCATGCATACAGATCATCCCTGTCTGTGCAAAGTTGACCTGATCAGGTAAGTGTGAAAAGTCCCTTTGTTCGAGTTTGCTTACTTATAAACAAGAGGTCCCCTTCCACTGCACCAGCTCCCTTGCCCGATAAGGCTGCCCTTGTGGTCTCAGAAAGCCTCAAAGAGGAGCCAGGCAGCTCCATTGCCATCACTTCCATATACCTTGGAGGGCTATTGAGTGCCTACATGCACCCTCAAACCCCTTTGTGGGGTGGGTTGCTGTGGAGAAAAACAAATTTCAGAGCTCCTCCAATGTGGTTTGAATGGCAAGGCTGCAAGCAGGACCTGTTATTCTTTGGCAGCTGCCAAGTCTGTTGCTGGTGACAAACCTTTCTATCCATCCCTATATTTAAACTTTCTTCCTGCATTAACACTTCAAATAGTGATTGGCAACCATGTCTCTAATTCAGGCTGTGTCCGGGATTATCCCTGGGTTATACTGCGATTGCCACATGTATCTGTGGCAACCCCAGCACCGCTCTGGAATATTAGCTGATCCTGCCGTAAATCAGCTCTCTATCTGGATTTTTCTGAAACAGCAATATCACTTCAATTGTCTAGACACTTGCTTTCAGCAAGGTCCTTGAAGAAAATGGCACCCATGCATGTGTGAAACCAAAACTGGCCTGGAAATGAATACTGTGCATGCCCAGGGACCAGCGATCATGGGTTCCCAGATCTTTTGCACCATTGAAATACCAGGCACTTCCTCCTTGCCATTGTGGGAATAAGCACCATGACAGATAAGTGCCTGTGCTTCCTCCATGGTGTTGCCCTGCTGTCTGGCAGGGACGGCAAGAAGCAATTCTGGGATCTAAACAAGCCTCCATATTTTCCTCTGACAGACTGGAGGCTGCCTGAAAGGACTGATGGCAGGGCAAAACTGAGGGGCAAGACTAGCTTTTTACCAGTCTGGTGTTTGTTCCTGTGCTGCATTGGATAGTGAAGTTTTAGGAACTGTGCAAACACCCACCTCTAGGCTTGCATAGTTCTGGACAGTTTCATTTGAGTTTCACCACCACCACCCCCAATTTGTACAGTGGGTATTTCACTTTGGAAAAAAAAAGTGGAAATAAGCACCACACAAGATAAATAATATCTCTGTTCCGGAAAAAATGGGATCAGAGTTCTTTCTTCTGAATTAGGGTATTTGGGGATTTTGCTGTATATCTTGAAAATGTGTTGGGCTGGGTAATGGATTGCCTCAGAGTTGATGGTATTATAGCAGGATGTCATCTAGACACAACTATGATGTGGGGAAATTAGGTAGACTGGTTAGCCTACCCAATTTCCCCACTTCTTAGCTTTAAAAATGATAAATTGGTAGGTGCTCCATCAAAATCAAGCAGGCCGTGAGCAAGATAGACTTCACAGACAGTTTCTTCAATAAGAAAACAGCAGTAAAAGGGAAAGCTGGCAATTTCTGGCAGGTGCTGCATAGGACACTCTCAAAAATACAAATGAAAGGGAATCCCAACAGTGATGTAGGCACAAGGCTATGCCAAATTAGGAGTGGTAGCTCACCATACAGGAAAATATTAACAGAAAGGCAATATGAGGCAATCTTTTGGTAACCAATGTAAAATGGAAGGAAAAGAAGGGAAAATAACCTATCCTAGAAACACCCTCCACTAGTAAGCAGCAAGGAGCAATAGGACTTAGTGCTCTGGTAGTGCACAGAACAGGAGTTTTGTGCAAGTGCTGAACTTCACTGCTGTGCTGGAATGGGTGAGCTGCCTATAAGTAAAGACAGCAAACTAGCTAGAATTTCTAGGAAGTGGCAGGCTGCTTTTGGCTGGAAGACAGTGTGCTGGATTGGAGAGGATTCTTCAGCAGCAACAGGGTACCGCATCAGCAGTAAAAAGCATGTGGATATCTTGAGAGATGATGATGATGATGATGATGATGATGATGATGATGATGATGATGATGATGATGATAATGAGAGCCAGAAGGAATGATAGAAGAATCATACTTGACTGCTTCTGGTGTGCTATTCTTATGCATCACTAATATTACATATCACCTCTTTGTCCATTGAGTAAATAGGGATGTGGCCTTTTTCTTCCCACTTTTCAGACCCTTTTATTGTTTCATTGTTTATTTTGTAACCCACTCTGAGACCTTTGAATGTCCTTAAAGTCTAGCCCAAGGGAAGTAAATTTAAACAAAGAAAGGGTGCAACCCATAGGTGGGGGCTAAAGGTTCCATTCAGGTGAATGGAAAAAGGAAGAGCTAGGTAGATAGTGGGTGGGGGACCAAGGAAAGTACATGACTTGAGGGGTTCCTAGCAACATCAGAACTGATGATCTAGTTTCACTGTGAACAACAATCTAATCAAGTAGGACAAAATATTTTATCAGAACTGATTTAAGCCTACTCAGCATTCCTTGAAGAGATTTCTCTAGATATTTACTGTAAACAAAAGCTTTGTCTTTTTTGCAAAATAGCCCGTTTTCTAACTTGCTTTGGTACAGAATTCTCTAAACAGTGGCCAATCTTTGAGGTAATGATATTTTCCTTCTTCCTTGGCCAATTTTTGTAAATGCAGATTTAATCAGTTCCTTGCTTCCTGAAAACAAACTATTTTGCAAACTCTGCCTTTTCTTGCCAGAGCAGAGGTTTTTCTTTTAAAAGTGTATTTTTATCTCTTAATAAAGTCTACTACAAAATTTCATATTTCACTGTCATAATTCTGTATGTCCAGCCTAGATGCCAATAATAATATGCTGATCAAAACTTGTGCCTTGGCAGAGCTTTGCCTTGACACAGCACTCATAGTAGAGAATTCTAGGAAGCACATGCTTACAATGTAGCTTTGTAGCTAGTCTCCTTTGTGTTGCCATGCTCACAGTTTTCAGGTTACAGATACATTGTCTGGACTGGTAAGAGTGAAGCTTCTTACTTTTTTCGGCACCATTTTTGTTGCTTCTTGATTCTCATCTGTAGGTGGTGGCTGCTACTCACCATGACACCATGTCTGTATATCTTCCATTCAGAAGTCATTTAAAATAGGCAAACTGCCAAGTTTTGCAGTTGGGATGGGTTATCCACTCAGGGAGGCTGAAACTGCAGGAGACCTAAGGCATTGACTGGTTCCACACTCTGCTTTCCTGTACTAGAAAGACTGAGGCAGTAGTAGGTCTCAGTGGATGCTATGGGGTGGAAAAGCATCAAGGAGAATGAGAGAGTTCCTTAGTTGATTCCTACCTCAGCTTCATGTAGCATGCTAGACACTGAAGACTTGATTTTGCAATTTGCTCTCTAGCCTTTGTGATACAGAGAGAAACAAAGCTGCATAGCAACTGTGGTGGGTATGGAGCATTGCTTAGAAATAACCTTTGCTTGCATCATAAAATGGCCTGTATGAGAATCTTGATTATGTATCAAGATATTTGATCAGAGAAGATGGCTGTCTATGGAAAAGCCTGAACACTAAAATCATTTCAAAACTTCTTGTCGTACCCTGCCCTTTCAAACAAATCTTGGACTTTTCCAGGAAAGCCATGGTCATAAGAACGTAAGAGGAGCCCTGCTGGATCAGGCTGAATCATGCCAAACTAGTACCATGTCTCATCCACACAGTGGCCCACTAATTGCTTCTGGGTATCCTGAAGCAGAAAATGGGGGCAAAGCCTTCATCTACTCTCAGGTCCTTGCAGTTGGCCTTTAGAAGCCAGCCTATGACCAAGCAAGTAGACCACTGAGCAACAATGTAATAATCCTAAAGCTTTTTTTTTTTTTTTGCTGGTAGTTATTTGCTGTTAATCTGTTTTTAGTGCACTGTTGATGGCACACAGATGCCTCAAATGGTGACACAATTTTAATATGTACTTTTACACCTCTTCCGTTCTGAAGATTATGCTGCATTGAGTTTTAGAATTAACCAATGGCTGCTGGAGTGGTAAGTTCAGTCTAGTTTTTTTAAAGTTAATCCAATTTGATTTTTTTAAAAACGGTTTTACTAATTTCAGTTCCCTTTTAAAGAGTATCCTGCCGACTTTGCCATGATTTGAATTTCTGACATAGAAAGAAAATCTATTCCAGTCATAGGACTTATTATTCTGCTTGAAGATGTGACTCAGCTAGAATGCATTAAAGCAAGTTTAATAGGTGACCTATCAGGAGACTGACATTCTTTCACGTCCCTTTTGATCTGAGCCGCTACAGTAATTCAAACTGCAGTGATCGCGTACATGGAGTTCGTTGGATAAGTAACTCAGAGGCAATAAAACTGTAGCTGTTATTTCTGACACGCTTTTAACCTGCCATCACATTTTATTCACACATTGAGTGTTGCCCTAGAAACATTCCTCTCTTCAGATGAAGATTTCGGTTCAAGTTTAACAAGTCCATTATTATCACTGAAAAGGGCATGCTCAAAAATTGGTTTGACTTTTTTCATATTATGTGTGTAGATGTGGAGGCCTAATTGTCATCTTGGTGCTCTTAAACAGTTCAAAAAAGCAGTAGCAGCTTTACACAGTACTATTAACAAAGGAGTTGCAAACGGCAACAAGAAAATGACTGCACTTCTATACATTATCCCAGCAGAAGAAACACTGCTGGTAGTCTGAGGCTTAAAATGTGGCTGCCTGTTAAACACAATGCCACATTTCAAGCAGAATACAGTTCATTAGCAGAGGCCCTGGCTTGCAAACAGGAAGACCCAGACCAGTCTGCACTGGCAAAAGCTTAAAAAGCATCAGATAAATTACCTGCAAGCAGATAACCTGGGGGGACGCCAGGTGTGAGTAAAAACCCACCGTTTCCCCAGGACTATATTTTGGATTGCCACACATATCTGTGGCAATCCCAATATAGTGCCGGGTTATCTGATAAAAAATTTGATGTATTGCTATTACAGAAAGCCCAGCAACAGTGCTGGGTTTTCCATAATAGCAATTTCTTACCTCTATCTGCTGGCTTTTCAGAGAGCATTTACTTAATCCACATTATTTGCATAATCTGGAATAAAGCATATCCAGATTCATTTTATTCCAGATTATTCATGCTTTTTTCCAGATTATCCAGATAATGTGGAATAAGTACGTGCTGTCTGGATGAAGCTATCATTGCTCTTTTAAAATACCTGTATGCAAGCAAGTGTGTGCATGGTGGTGGTGGTGGGGGGAACCAAATGGAAATAGGTGGTCACTTGCTCACATCTGAGTATTCTGCAGCAGGAACAGGAACATGAAGAGACGGCAGACAAGGGTCCTTTCTGCACTGAGCCTTATTCCAGATAATATCCCAAAATAGGGACCTGTCACCCACATGCTGGTGCAGACTATGACATCTATCCAGGGCCTGTCAGAATCTCCACTAGACTGTGGATTGCAGATCCCTATTCTAGGATATAATCCAGAATAAAGGTCAGTGCAGGAAGGACCAAGATAAGCAATCAGGAATGCCTCTTGCCACCTGGCAGTGGTGGTGAGAGGCAATTGTGGGATCAAAAGAAGATCCTGCAATTTCCTCTTGCTTTCAGGAGGACCCCTGCAAAGATTTTTGCCTGAAATATGGGGGATGGCATTCTGAATAGCAAAGGCTGAACTGTGTGGATGAAAAGTAGAATCTGATGTAAAGCAGCATCCCTATGTTTACTATTGGACAAAATACAGTGCAGACTACAAAAGATAGCTGTAAGAATTATTCAAGATCAGCATGTTCAGACTTGTCTACTTGATCAATATGAAAGGGTAGGAATTGCATAGCAACATCTTGAAGAAAACAAACAACAGGGTGCTTTTCACATTTACCTGACTTGTATAGTATAATAGTGAGGCAAGGTAATAGCACGGTGGTGGTTATCTGCACTTTGAGTGCTGGAGAAGCCTCATACAGGACCAGCACCACTTGAAATGCAGATGGACAGGGCAAGGCAGACCAGATGCCATGACAACATCCACAGCAACATCTGGCACCAACTCAGACATTACCATGATGATCAGAATGCTGCAGGTGACTGCACTCACACAACCATGCCCACTTGCTGCACCACACCCAAAAGAGGTTGCAGATACAGCATCCAGAAACAAACCAGCCATTCCACTCCTGGTAAGCGTGTGGACTGCTTTTTAGCAGTCTGCTGCTGGATAGCTCTCAGTTGCCATGGCTCCCTGACTAGTGAGAGGACTGGGATTTGCTAACAGGTAATTGTGGACAGACCGTATGATCCTGAGCAGTAAGGCAGCCACAGAACCGTGGAAACAAATACTACAAGCACAGCACTGTTTTCCCCCAGTCTAGTTGCTGAAGATTAGAAGAAAAGGCTTCTGAGTGGGATTCTCCCTCTCTCTAATCTGGAATATAGACTATCCCACCCAGCAGAAGGTGGAAGACTACTTCTGTGAGTATGGTGGGACAACTCCCCTTGCCATCCTCAAACTATGTTTTGAACCCAACCTAGATCAGATGCAGTCCAGAGAGATTAAAAGGGAGACTTCAAATCAGTCATACCACTTTCCCTTTCTCTACTGCCCTTGGGATCCCAGTGCATAGAATGGCACAGCCTCCTCTTTTCTTAATTTGTTGTTGAACTGTGGGATCCGTACCATTTTATATCAGGTTGGAACAGTAACTTTAAATTTTGATACTGAAAGCAAACGCCTACATAACCAGTCAGGCCACAGCATGTAAAATTCTGCTGATCTACAAACCACAACAGGACTGACACTGGAGGACTTAAAACCTTCCGGGAAGCCCTAAAATATCCCTTAAGTAGGTCGGCTCCCCTGACCTGGATCTGTATGTTTAATATAGGAGCATCCTATATTCTCATATGCCATTTGCAGAGAAGAGACCATTTTGGAGCTGCATATTTATTTTTAGTAGTTGAAATGTGTTCGAATGAGATCTTGTAACTTAAAAAGGGGTGAAACTAAGCAGAACAAAGCCTCTAATTTCAAAATGCTACGGATATGCCACTTGGTGTAACTAAGAAGTCATTTCTAAAAGGAATTCGGGAAAACAGAATTTCAAAGCTCGCTTTTCAAACAGAAAGGATTTCTTTGTTTCTTATGAACATTTTTCATTGTTCTTCAAAGATATTCCAGGCAAATGTTACTTCCTGGATAAGCCCAGTTTTAATTCTCTGATGTAATAATTTTAAGTCTTTTCCTGTAATCAGAAAATGACAGCTAAGCTGCCTGTTAGAGACGGAAGGCTCCAGGACACTTTCTCAGTCTTCAGATGGCCTGCAGAGTCTTGAAAATCTCCTTTGGAAGAATTACTGTAGCCTTTCCTATAGTTGGCCTACAGGTTTCATAATCAGTGGCCGCCGTGGCCATGAGGTAGGATGCAACATCTGGAAAGTACCAAGCTGGAGAGAGTTTATTTTAAAATGTGATGTAATAACATAGAAATGCTGCTTTGCGCCCATCAAGCAATTCTTTCATGTATTATTCCCTGTTATGATCACACAGCAGGAGCACTGATAATACTGCTCAGAAATGGGCCAAACGTAGAATTCTGGAGAGCTGTGTTTTCAAGATTTTCCTTCCCTAGCCATAAATAGACTATAATGCATTCCCTATTGGCTCAGTGTGAGAGGTTCTGAGGAATATAATCTGTTTTCTGTCTTAAGATGTTTGTTATATAGTGAAAGAAAGAGGACTAGGCTCCATAGATAAAGATGATGAGGGTGTGTTTTCAAGAAAAGATGTGCAGGTCTTCCAGTATCCATGCCAAATTCTCTGATATAATAATGACCACTCTGGTCACACTATGGGTCAATAATTCTTTAGTGAGCATCACAGAATCTAGGGCATTTTTGCACTTCCCTTCCCATCCACTGGAAAGGAAAGGAATGTGATCAACTAACGTTTATTACTATTCGACTTGCAAGCACTAGTAAACGTTAGCCTACTCCCCCACACACAAACACTTACCTTCTCTTCGATCACCAGCTGGTCCTCTTCAGGGCACCACCATCTTGTGTGTAGCGCCCTGTGCAACAGTGTGTGCATGTGTCAGTGCTATTGCCATGATGATGCTGATGCTCTGCACAGTCAGAGTTGCATTAGGAGGTCAGCAGAGCAGCCAGAGAACTTGCACGGAAGCTCTGTTGACCTGCCCATCCAGCAGAGCTGTGGATGGTCACAGGCTGGATACAGTCAGGTAAGTTGGGTTGGAAAGCTGGGCAGACAGGGGGCGTTTGTATGCTGTAAACACCTTCTGCAAGGCTGTGTCCCCAAACGACTTATTTGCCTCTCTAGTTTCCCTGTACCGACACCCCATTCAAGCGGACTTTAAAAGTGCAGTGCAATTCTGGAATAAGCGTCTGCATGAGGCTCAGCAAAACACGCATTTAAAACACACCTTCCGTCCCCACGGAAACGTGTTTTGCTTGGCCGCATCTTTTTCTCCCCGCCCCCTCTCTTATTGATAGGGTGCCGGCAGGAATGGGGAGGGACTGCGCTCTGCGTGGCCACAACCAGGAAGAAGCCCCCAACAAGTTCAAAGGAAAAATAGCCATCGTTTCTCTTTTCGTCTCCCAGATCTCTGCCCCCTGCAGCCATCGGCCGCCCGATCATTTGCTCATTCACTCTCAACACTTTCACAGATCACTGACAAAATCCACCCGATAGAGCAGTGGTGACTGTAGCAATCCACCACTTCACACCTGCTAACAATTGCAACAATGTTGCAATTCTGTGCTATTCTGGCTCTTTGAAAGATCTGAGCTTTAGAAAGGGAAAGGAAGGGAAGCTGCTGCACTTCTGGGAGATGTGTGAATCTTTTATGGGTGTGTGTGCATGCAGCAATCCCCGCCCCTTTTGCCACGAAGCGTCCCCATGGTAAATGCTGCCAGGAAAACCCGCGACTTCCAAAAAGAGCGCTGGAACTCTTCTTTAAAGTGAACTTCTTTTCTCGCGGATTATCCTCCTTTTGTAGCACTCGAAGCTCGCTGAAAAGCCTGGCATGGGGGCGCTCAGAGGCAAAAGAAGATTTTTAGAGGGCTTTAAATTGTTTGGGGACAGGTCCCAAGTGAATAATAATAATGTTTATTTATAACACCTCTTCCACCAAGAGGTGGTACAGGGTTAAAAATTACAGAAATAGTAATAAGATAGCAATAAAACAATCTAATAATAATCAGAACAATATTAAAACCAGTCTAATAACATAACAATAATAAATTCCCAAAACATAATTTCATCAGTCACAGATAAATATTATCCACTAAAATAAGTCAATTTAAACTTATTTGGGGGGTATTGAAAAGAAAGGTCTTCAGACCCTTTCAAAACTGAACCAAATCTTCTAATCTAAGGATTTGTGGGAGATTATTCCACTTGCCTAGATGCACTTGCCCAGATGTTGCCTAATTATCAATTACAGGCCAAAGTGCGAATTGGCCCCTAGTTAAATCTGGGTTATTTATTTATTTCAAGTTTTATTCCACCCCATACTCAAAGGTATAACAACCTTGAGCATGCCCTAATCTGCCTAACATGTGGATGGTAGGGCCTTGGTCCAAGGTATAATCTAGAATGGGACCCAGTATAGGAAGGGCCTGCCTGATCCTGTGTTTTAAAATTGTTTCAGTTATATTGCATCCTCAGTGTGGATTGCTTTTATAGAAGAACATCAGTAAATATGTAGCTTTCCAGATGTTGTAGGATGCCAACATCAGCCCTGAATCAGCTTGGCCAACAGATAGAAACGATGGAAGTTGGAATGCAGGAACAATTTGAAGCCTCAGGTTAATCAGCCCTCTTTTAGAAACACACCAGGGGATACTGGCTCTTTTGAAAAAGCAAATGAGTGATGAGGAAACTGTTTCACAGTCCTAGGTACCAGCAGTAAACTATATGGCACTATATTTGGGTAGGAGAATATTTCAAATTTCTGAATTCAATGCCATTTTTAAAACACTTGGGGAACTAGATGCCTGGGATTAATGGCCTACTTATTTATTGCTTTGATTTTTAAGCATTTCTCAGTTATATTTCTGAAGCACTGAACAATAAAATGTATATATTAAAACAATCAAATGCTCCCAGTCTTATTTATTATATACTTTTACTTTGGTATTTTTTTTTTAATGAAACTATTTTTGGGGGAAACAAGGGATAATTGGAATTGTTCTGCATTGCAGACATCATAAAAGTGAAGCTGCAATTCACCTAAGCTTTTCATGATGCAGCCTGAGTGAATTTCACAGTGTAGTAAGTAATGCAAATATCTTCTCTGATAGACAAACAGGTCTGTTATTTATCATATATAGTGAGAAAAACCTGTAGCCTATAGCCAATAAAATAAAGACATCTTCCCAGTCCATGAGATTGTGTTGAGACTGAACACCCTTTCCACTTGTTTGTGAATAAGAAAATAAGAAATACTATATTACTAGCAGCCTTTGGTCCTTTCTGCACTGTGCATTAT
Source organism: Aspidoscelis marmoratus (assembly GCA_014337955.1). Classification (NCBI taxonomy): domain Eukaryota; kingdom Metazoa; phylum Chordata; class Lepidosauria; order Squamata; family Teiidae; genus Aspidoscelis; species Aspidoscelis marmoratus. Next base: position 50,479,654 of record MTQE01002208.1, on the reverse strand, counting down.
TCCAGATTATAACCTGAAATAAGTGCATGCCGTCCACATACTAATGCAGACTACAGCAGGCCTTGGAGAGGCCTTGCTATAGTCTGTATTAGCCACGTACGTGGCAGGGCCCTATTCCAGGATAATCTGGCCCAGTGCAGAAAGGGCCTTTGCTTCTCCTACAATCTTTTCTAGAACAGCTTTTATTATACCGGCTTGGGTTAATAGTTCAAAACATCTGGAAGATAATAAGCTTATGAAAACTGTCTCCATGCAGGCATTTGAATAAGAGGGCACTTGTGAACAAATTCCTGTGCAAACCAAATGAACACTACTCCATACGGTTAAGAATTTTATTAAAAGTATAGGCTTTCTTCTTTCAAATAGATGGATAATATAGGTAGAATTTTATACAGAGGTGTGCAAAATGTTCTGTATCAATCTCAACACTGAAACAAAACATTCAAAAAAGGGCCCTGTTTCAAGCTTGAAAGAAAAGTGGCCTTTGTTTCAATGAAACATTAAATGTTCTGTACATTTTAGTGGCCAACATTTTCAAATCATAACTTGCATTTCAAAAATTCAAAAAAAATCAGAGGTGACTCCCACCTTTCCCAACTGGTAGGGCAGGATGCTTGGCCAATCTGGAAATTTTAGGAGTGGAGTTTTAGGAAAAGCCCTTATAATATTTAGATTGAGTGTTAGAAAGCATTCACCATGGCTTACTACCCAGCCCATTTAGAGAGGAGTGAGACATTCTTGTTTAAAAATAATTCAAATGCAAGGTTTGAAAATTCTTAAAATTTGGGGCACTTCCAACACTTATATTGGATGGGTGGTGACATTCACCCCAGTTTAGTGATCCTTTGACCTTCCACAGGGAACAGGGAACTCAAAATACTTCCTCTTTTGGCTAAAATATTTGAAATGTTTTGAGTTTTGTAATTAAACTCTTGATACGATCTGTCTACTTAACAAAAAAACAGGCATCCAGCTGGACAAATCTTACACTATATATCATCCAAAGAGCTAGGCAAGCTTATGATAAGAAAACGAAGAACAAACGGAAAATTATTAAAACCTTTTTAGCAGCTGGGCCAAAGAAAGACCTATTCCACTGATTCTCTTTCCCTGCTTTCAACTGTCAAACAGAGGTAGCCTTTCTGGGACAATGACTGCTAGCATCTGTAATGCTCCTTAGGTCACATGTGTTCCCTGGATAATGCTAAGGAGTTACTTCTTGGTCACTATCTAAAACCTCGAAGGTGCGGCAACCAGACAATCTTAGTGATCTCCTGGTTCTACCACATTGTTTAAACTATGCAAAACCCAAATATAAACATCTTTTCTCTAGATCCTCAGACAAGAAATCTTGACCCTACTATCAGAATTTGCCAAATTAATGGAGAGGGAATAAGCAGATCAAAAGGATTTTAGCAGATGAGGACCAGATCAGCAAGAGAGGTAGGATCCTAGGCTATGACCTGCTAGGTGTAACATTCCATCCTACTTATGGAGTGGCAATATACGTTTGATCGTCTATTGAAAATGCCTGGCTATGGTCAGCCTCTAACCTCAGTAACATACATGAGGTAACTGTGAAAATAGGGGAAGTAGCAATAATGAATATATATAAATCCCCAACTATCATCTGGCCTCCACAACTTATATACCTTGGAGATTTTGATAATCACCATAGTACAGAGAGAATGATGAAAATGGCAAGGAAAATGGAGATTGTGAAATTGAAGATGACTTATTACACAGTCTTGATGTAGCACAGCAAGAGAAATGGACTGAGACTGTGAAATCGTTGAATTTTAAAACACCCAGCAGAGAAGCCTGGTCACTGTTACACAAGTTAGAGGGAAGTAACAAGATAACACGTGACAACACACACACATCCCTGCAAGTAAGATCGCGGCACACAATAGTGTCTACATCTACAAAGCCCATACAAGGCAGATTAGACATAAACTAAGCCTTCTTAAAATGACCTGTGCTAAACATTCTCAGCATTCACGCCCTTTTTCTGCCCATGAAATTATGGATGCATTTAAAGACATAAAAGTTGGCAAGGCACCTGGACATGAGGGAACACATCCTGAATTCCTTCTGCACTGCTGAAAATATGCAAAAAGGTGGCTGGCAGAATTTTTTATGAACATTATGGAAACAGGTATAATGCCACAGAAAATGAAGCAGTTGAAAATCATTGCAGTTCTTAAGCCAGGGAAATTAAATGATCAGCCAAAGAACTATTGGCCAATCACACTGTTGAGTACAATCTGTAAACTCCTTGGAAGGCTCTTGTATAATAGAATTAGCCCCAAAATATTCCAGAAGATTCCAGTAGAACAAGCTGCACAAAGCTGCACTGGTTAAGTTCTGTCATTAGCAACCTACATAGAATCAGGGTATCACATGAAACAAAAGACATCAGTTGCCTTCTTTGACTTCAGCACACCATATGATACAGTCTGGAGACATGGACTGCTTTATAAATTAATACAAGCAATTACATGCCAAAAAACTATCCAACTTATTGATAACATGTTCACTAATAGAGCTTTCTCTGTGACTATAGGAAAAGATATTAGTGTCCCTAAAACACTAAACAATAGCCTCCCACAGGACTTGGTTCCGGCTCCCCTTCTTTTCAGTCTTTACATGCCCGATATACCCCATGCAAAATCTAGGAAGTTTGGCTAAGCAGGTGAGTTTGGCTAAGTGGAGACTACAGCCCAACCCAACTAAAACAGAAGTAGCATGCATCCATCTCTGCAACAGATCAGCAAGCAGAGAGCTCATTATTTGTTTTGAGGGAGACCGGCTCATTCATAACAAATATCCGAAGTATTTTGGAGTCACACTGGATAGGACATTTTCTTACAAAGAACACATGCTGAAGACTGCTGACAAATTAAGAAATAGAAATAACATCCTCGGGAATCCTCAGCAGACATGTTGCGTGTAGCAGCACAGTGGCAGAATATTGTGCTCCAGTGTACACACATAAATAAACCAAATAGGACAAGGACAGAAACACAACTCAATGATACTATGCATATCATTACTGGGACAGTACGATATACTCCCTAGAGATCCTTTTTTTAAATATTCTATTCTATTTGAATCAAATACCAGAAAATCCAATATGATTTGAATCTTTTAAATTCAAATTCAACAAGATTTGATTCGAATATGCACATACAAATGTCAACATTCATATGTTCATGTACGCATCTTTCCCACGTCTGTATGCATCTGTACACATCTGTTTGTATCCCATAGTTATCGTGCATGCAACTTGTTTTCGTCCCAATGCGGATCCGTACAAATGCGTACCAATGTAGGAAAGATGTGGATCTTCAAGTATACTTTGTGTACAAACGCGTACACATACGAATGTCCGGATAATTAAAATGAATAGATCTGAAATTCACATTTGAATTTTGGGACATTTGATTTGTGTTTGAATGTCAAAATTCAGCACATTTGATCAGATTTCGAATACCTATGAATATTCACGCACATTCCTTCTCCCACATATCGGCTGGTTGTTTTAAGTCATATATAAGACGAAAGAGTGTGCTTCTTCGTGAATATTGAAAAATGTGTGGCAATCCCCACCTGCCCATACTGAGAGGCATGGCCTATGTGGAACAAAACAGGCTACAATCTAGACACCCAGCTGTTACTACTGCCAAAGCCCTAATGGAAGAGGATTTTAATGCCATTAATGCATGGAAACAACATTGGATAGGCATCTGTCCTCCACAGTGCCAAAGCCTGCCTGGATTTGATCAGCCCTGTGCAATATGGGCAACTATAAATCACATACGCATGGGTCATGGTAGATGTGCAGATGCTCTTTATAACTGGGGAATAACTCCATCCCTGATATGTGACTGTGGGGTGGAAAGACAAATAATCCAGCATATCATGGAAGAATGTCAAAATCAAGCATATAGTGGGAAGTTTTGTGATTTCCTGACAATGACAAAAGACGCAAAAGATTATGTCTGTGATTTAGATGTTTGTGATCTTACCGTGTGATCTTTTCAGACTTTTCCCGTTTCCTATCTTGTGTTTAGCTATTTTATTAATGTACAACAATGTGAATTTGCCATATGCTAAATAAATCTTAAAACCTTTTTTCTCCCTTTCCTGCTTTTACCAGGAGCTGGCCTTTTGAATGAACCAGTGGATTGTATCCAAAACTATGAGACCATCCCCATGCTGAAAATATTTCGAAATTATTCCGAGAATGCCTCAGGAGCGTCTCCATGCAAAGCCCTAATACGGGCTACATGTGAGACAATATGTGGTAAAAAAAACCCCACTTAACAAGTGTACTACATCTGAAATAAGGGGCTAGCACATATTGTTGTGGGGTCATGTGGACGTTCCCAGGTTATTTGGGGTGGAGCTTGGCAGCTGCAGTATTAGCGGGCAAGGTATGACCTTTGCTCCCTGTTCCTGCCAGGTGCGCAGCACTCAGACCCTGGCAATCTGTTGACTGTTAAGCCACATAATAGTAGTGAAATTAAAAGGCCCTCCTTCAGGATTGGTTGATCTGAAAGTGATTGAGACAGGTCGACCTGAACTGGGAGAAAATTTTGAGCTGGTTGCGAGTGGGGGGTGCCCGCTGTCATGCCCGCTGTCATGTGGATGTGCGCACCACCGCTAACCTGTGGCGGCCAAGGAAGGGAATGATCTGTTTTTAGTTATGCTTTTAACTAACTGTTGGTTGTGCTTTTAACTGTGGTGGCCAAGGAAAGGAATGATCTTTGTGTTTGTGGAGGTGCAACTGAGGTATTTGCCTGTCATTGCTGCAGAGGGTGGGACAGGTTATGGTGATGTCGACCTGGCTTCCTATCAGGGGAGAGGGTGGGTGGGGAGAAAAAGATGTGGGTTCACGCTGTGGCTTTCATGGGGACAGGCATGTATGATTTGAATCCGCATTGCCCCAAACCACATGGGGATGCTTTATTGTGAGTTACAACATGGATTTTTATGACATGCGTCACAAGCGAAGCAACCGGCTTCCATGGGGACACACCGTATGTAACCTTACCTCCAACTTTTGTTATTTCTTCAAGGAGAAATAAATGATCCTTTGAGTTTGCATCCTATTGCTCGAAAGCCTTAGCTGGCAGTCATTTTTTTAAAATCCACCCTTCTTAGTTCTATTGAAGTTCCAGCCAATGATGTGATGATGAGGAACCAAATTAGGCGGCTGTTGCCTCTAGAGCAGCTGATATATAGGCAAAAGCTAATTAATTGAATCTTAAAAAGAACGTGATAACAATCAAAATGCAGGATTAGCAGTGAGAGCTTTCAAACAGATTTTCCTAGGGTTGCCCGAGAGAAATGATTTGCTCACAAAGAGGAAAAATCTTTAAAGTTACAGTTCAGCTCTCCCCCTTAAAGAGAGATGCCAGGTGCTGCACCGAAACCCTCTGGAATTGTATTACTTTTGACCTGTTCCCTTCTCCTTTTGACAGATAACATACAAAATCAGGATTGTTAAGGATATAATACTGAAGTGGTCTGGATCACAAGGGCTTTATTTATTTATTTATTTATTTATTTATTTATTTATTTATTTA